>CM061148.1:2554407-2686907 GCA_030710495.1 Labroides dimidiatus
TCTGTGACTGTTTACAGAGCCTGAAGAGAAGAGGAGGAGGAGAGGAGGAGGAGGAGGAGGAGGGAAATGAAAAGGAGGAGGAGGAGGAGGAAGAGGAGGAGGAGGAGGAGGAGGAGGAGGAGGAGGAGGAGGAAGATTAGGGGGAAGAGAGGAGGAGGAGAGGAGGAGGAGAGAGGAGAGGAAGAGGAGAGGAGGAGAAGGACAGGAGGAGGAAGAGGAGGATGAAGAGGAGGAGAGGAAAGGAGGAGAGAGGATGATAAGAGGAAGAAGAGGAGGAGGAGAGGAGGAGGAAGAGGAAGAGGAGGAGGTGTTTAAGGCGGCGTTGACACAACAGATAACACCGTCTTATAATACAACTCATCACACACACTCCTCTATACTGAACCCTGCAGTGTGTGTGACTGAGAGTGTGTGTCGACAGCAGAGCAGTCGTGTCCACACGTGTGAGCAGACTGTGAATGAGTGTGTGTGAGAGCATACTGCCGGCTTTGTGTGTGTGTTAGCCTGTGTGCAGTGTGAGAATTGTGGGGCATGTGAGTGAATGTTTGTGTGTGTGTGTGTGTGTGTGTGTGTGTGTGTATGTGTGGGGGGCTGTGAAGATGAATGTAACAGATCTGTGTTTGTTTTCTCTTTATCAATTCAGCCGCCTCACTCTGCCTCACTCTGCCTCACTCTGCCTCTCTCTGCCTCTCTCTGCCTCTCTCTGCCTCTCTCTGCCTCACTCTGCCTCTCTCTGCCTCACTCTGCCTCACTCTGCCTTTCTCTGCCTCTCTCTGCCTCTCTCTGCCTCTCTCTGCCTCACTCTGCCTCACTCTACCTCTCACGATCGGTGGACTTCAATATTTTGTTGAAAAGGCAGAAAAATATTTTTTTGTACATTTTTTGAAAATAATTGATTTTAAAATAAATTCTACAGACAGGATGAGCGGACCATCCTTCAGATCTTCAGAGAGGTTAAATACGGCTTCTTAAAACACGAGTTCAGCCTCTGATTTTTAGACAAAACAGAGAAAACACGATACGTCATCCAAAGAGAGCAGTGCTGCCCCCTACAATAGTTTATGAGCCTGATGTTGATGGACGAGCTCCAACAGACACCCCCAAGACACGAAGAGTTTGAGCGACAAGAGGAAGAAGAGGAAGAGGAGGAGAAGGAGGAGAGACTTCAGGAGGAGAGCTGAAGAGCTCTTCCTGAGCAGATGGGGTTAAACCCATCAGACTTTCATAAACACGTTAAACACGGAGCGAAGAGGGTGACAGGTTTTTATACACGCTGCACATGGACTCTGTTAGATCCTGACTGCACTGACGGAGAAAATAAACATCCGTCTGAAACCCTCGCATCTTCAACTGCACCTCTTCATCTGTGTGTGTGTGTGTGAGAAGCATGAATAAGAGCAGGAAAATGTGTGTGTCTGTGTGGAATTCATGAATCTGGATGAAACGTCATACATGTCTGCATTAACATATGTATGCACGCACGGTCGCAGGGCTGCGGCGTGTTTATCCTGCAGTCACACTGGCAGATGGAGACGGAGACGTCGTGAGGACTGAGGGCTCTTTGAAGCTGATCCCTCACCCCTCCTCCCCCTCCTCTCTCTCTCTGCTCTGTGGTCGCAGCGTTCAGTGCTTCATATTATCACTTTCAAAGAGCGTGGTGCGGCGCTCTGCGGCCGCGTCCATCAGACTCACTGTTTTGATGTCTTAACATCAATAAATAGAGAGAATTCTTCCCTAAAATTCAATAAATACTTGAAATCGCTGCTGACAGAAAGGGAACGCTGTGGTTTTGAGCACGCCGGGTCGAACGGCGCTCTAAACGTGTGCTCTAAACGCTCAGAGCGTCACAGTCCTGGTTCCTCTGATGGATTCAAAAGTTAACGGAGTGAATCTTTCAGGGTCAGTTTCCCCGCTGCTCCGTTCACTCGCTCAGCCTGTCCGTCTCTCACCACGCTCGATAAATGGTCCATTCATGGGTGTGATGGATGACCACCACCATCAGAGTGTGTGTGAGTGTGTGAGCCTGTAAAATTTAGCATTACTCAAACACAGCAGCGTGTATGTGTGTGTGTGTGTGTTCAGAGGAGCCATGACCCTCTGGATGATCCTGTAAAGAGGTTTATAAGAGCAGAAGATAAAGGAGGAACCAGACCCTGAAGGACTCTGAGTCCAGCTGGATTCTGCTGTGTCATGATGCCCACTCGCCCTCCAGACCCCGACAGGGACACCCAGAAACCCTCAGGTTTCTAGACCTGAGGGAGAGTTACTTTTCCAGTGAAGAACTGAACATGTCGGCTCTTAGTTTAGGACGAGCATGACAGACAGGTCGAGCGAGAGAGAGAGAGAGAGAGAGAGAGAGAGAGAGAGAGAGAGAGAGAGAGAGAGAGAGAGAGAGGTCTCCAGGTAGAGGAGGAGGTCATGGGAGAGAGAGCGGGCTTACAGAGGAGAGGAAATGGACCCAGCAGTATTAATGGAGCTCTCCCTGAAACACACACACACACACACACACACACACACACACACACACACACACACAGGACCACAGTGAGGGGGGAAAGTTATGTTCCCGAAGTCGGAGTAAGAGAGCAGTTTCCTCCAAAAGCACCAAACCTGTGTCTCTGTGACTGTGTGTGTGTGTGTGTGTGTGTGCGTGTGCGTGTGTGTGTGTGTGTGTTTGTTTTACGCCTGCAGGAATAAAAACTTCACGCTCAGGTTTGTTTTGTCTGATTAATGTAGAGATGGAAGATCAGTGATGAGCAGAGGGTCGATGCTCCTCACTGAAAAACCTGCTCACACACACTCACACACACACACACACACAGACAGAGAGACGGAAGGTGAGCGGGTGAGAGACGGGGGAGGAAGTGAGAACATTCCACGTTAATCCTGAAAGGACGTCCCCGCTGCTCTCAAACCGCATACCAGCAGAAACACATCTGCAGCGTTTAACAGCGCTGCTTATTTATGAGCTGCTGCTTTATCAGTGTTTGTTAAAGGCTCCAGAGGGCGAGAGAGCATACCCCTCTCTCTCTCTCTCTCTGTGAATCTGTTTGAATTCCACCTTGAGACAGAATGATTTAAGGAATGAATGAGAGTGAATGCACGCCCACTGAAGTGTGTGTGTGTGTGTGTGTGTTGTGGTGCAGGCTAAACACAGTGTATATTTACTTTGGTACAAAGGGAACAAAGACGGCAGTGTGTCCTGACAAGAGAGAGAGTGGGAGAGAGACAAAGAGAGTGTATGCTTTATTTATCTAACTTGGAACTCTTTGTATCCCACATGCTATAAATCTGCTAAAAATAACACACACTAACACACACACACACACACTTGTGGTGACACATACACACACTCAGTAAGGTGTTGTGTACTGTGTTAAACATGACTGTATTTTATGTTTTTCCTGTTTGGAACAATAAAAGGTCAAAGGTCAGGTGTTGAGGAGCTGACGGGAGCAGAGATAACATTTAAACAGAGGAAACAAACACTCGTCAGTGTCATCAGGACGAGAGATTAATGGATCCACACGTGTGATTAATCTCTGACGAGGAAAAACAAGAAACCTTCAGAGGGAGACTTTCATCTGTCTGTTCAGGCAGAGTGACGCTAAAGTTTGAAGATTTTAAACATGGTTTGTGGCCAATTTTCTGTATGACTCTGAAGCCAAACTTAATGTTTGCTGCCTCATTTTTCAAATGTTAGTCGGCCATCAGTTCTTAGGGGTTTTTTTTTTGCAGCAGACTGCTTCTTCTGTCTTTTTCCCGTCAAAAATCTTTTAATTTTTTGCTAGCTAGCAGCTTGATAACAGGCGCAAACCGCCAGTTGTCACGGATGATGAAATAGTCACGCCCAAGTTCTAACTGTCACACGAGGTGTGAGTAATAAAATAGAAAAATAAAATTTGATTCTTTATTTTCCCCTTTCCTCAGATTTTCTGGGGCCCCCCTTATGCCCCCTGGCGGCCCCCACTTTGAAAACAACCGTGTTAAGGTCTCAAACCAAAGTCTGTCAGTCTGTCAGGTCTAAAGTTCATAGAGGACTGTTCATAGTCTGCCTGACACCTCAGGGACAGGTGAGCTACCTGAGGGACAGGTGAGCTACCTGAGGGACAGGTGAGCTACCTGAGGGACAGGTGAGCTTTGGTTTTATCAGTGATGATGGAGGAGAAGGTTTGAGCCACTTAGAGACTGATTTTTGTATTTTTGACACTTAGAGCTGTTGGTTTTTGGGCATTAAAAAAAAAAAATCAACTCTGGGCCTCTGAAAAAGTTTAGTTGCTGTTACTGAAAACACTTCACATCAGCAGTGAGAAGAAATCTACTTCAAACTTTTCCTTCAGAAACTGTTTTATGAAAATCTGTTTCAATGTGTCGTTGAAATCTGTTTTTTTTTCCAGGTTTATTTTTACAGTAAGCAGCTGATTTAAAACTCTACACACACTCTGAGGAGAAGGAGATGTGCTCCATTTCTCCCCGGCTGCCCTCCCGCTGATCTAACTCGAGCGTTGACTGGAGACGGTGCCGAGCAGAGCAGAGACTGTGTGTGTGTTTTCACACTCTTTTTAATAGTTATCTTTTCCTCTTCTCTGCAGCAGACTCTGGACTGTTTTTCTACCTCTCAGTCCTCTCAGGGTTCGTTTTATGTGCCGTGATATTTATCTGGCTCAAACCTCCCTCAGATCGTTTAAGACCCGTGAAACATGTCTGGTCAACACTCTCCATCCGTCAGTCTTAAAACTGTGGTTTTAATTTGTCTGACTGTAAATTTATTCCAATAAAAAAAGTGACATCTTCAGTTCACACCCAGCAGCAGGGAGGAGGTCTGAAACCACAGAGTCCGGCTCAGCTCACGTCCTGCGTCCCACATGCTCTCAGCTTCAGTCCAGTGGAGGTCACAGTTTGGGACTGACTGTGGATTTGGTTAAATATTTTAAAAGTCCAGCTCCAATTTGTGTTTGGCTCTTTCAAATATTGAACCCGAAACCAGAACCTAAAGTACGTGCTTTGGGAGCCTGAACAGAACCATAAAAAGAGTCGATGATGGTTCAGTCAGCCAGAGCAGGAAACAAATAACGTGTTGACAGGAAAAAGATGTGATTTAAGAAGTGTGAACAGCTGGCGGAAAAATAATCTGGGCCGACAATCTTTGAGTGGAATCAAGACCAGGTAAACATCGGCTACGGACCAAGAAATTACATGAGTCAGCCTGAAACAAAGATTCACAAGAAGGGACGTAAATCTGAGCTCTAACGCTGATGATGTTGTGTTATGAAGGGCATATTGATTTTTGAGAAATGACAAGAAGAGTTTTTGTTTTTGTTGGGTCACAGGAATCTTAATCTTTGCACTACAACCACAAAAATGTAATGAGTTCATCTTCCAGCCTAAACGAAAGTTCGTGCCAAATCTGAAGACGCTCCCTCTCGACGCTGCAGAGATAAAGTAAATATTTAAAACTGTGTTTGACAGATATGTTACTTTACAGTTTGTTCATCTGTCTGTCTGATTCTGTTCTCTGTTGGATGTTTTTTTGATCTATTTTCTTAAAAAAAATGTCTTCCTGGACTTAAAGTATAAAACGTTCCCCTGACAGGTCAAAAAAATGATTGATTTGAAGATAGAAACCAAAAGTATGGCCTGGGTTGCTTTGAGTAAGGAGTGCGTAAGTAAGGATATGGTCCCATTTCAATGACCTTAAAATGTACCTTTTACTTTTTTATTTGTTACAAGCTAATCAGGGATCATTTCTGACTTGAAATATTTTGAAAAAAATTTTTCTGTACTTGCCAGGAGAATCTTGATTTATTTAAGTCATTCAAGATGCTTTTCATTAGAAATGAGACGAAAACACTGGTTTAGTTTGAGTTTTTACAGTGTACAGTGTTTATGTTCATGTTATTTTAAGAAAACAGGTTGTTTTGGGTGTAACAACACTTCAAATGATATTTTCTTATTAATCATAAGACACAAGTTTAATATTAAGACCCTGCTGGATGTCCTCAAAACATAGGCTGAATTCCATTTCGCTCACTTGTTACTACCTGCTCCGTTGTGTTGACTAATACCATTTCTTTTTGGATTGAGGGCTAAAAGTCATATAGTCCTCCACCAGTGCTTTAAACTGAGCATTTTCTGAAGATTTAAAACCCCAAACTGTGTGACAGAAAAAAAAATCAGCAAAATAAAAGCTGGATTACTGCCTGTGGTGTATAGAAAGAAACCAAAATCTTTTCAAATACTCATGATAAGAATTTAAAGAGAGGGTATTCTGTTTTCCCATATTGTAAACATGGATATAAAGCATCAATCCTGGATGTTCAGACTGAGCGTGTGCAGATTTGTTTGTTGTAGAAATCCAAGAATCTGTGTGTAAAAACACTCAGTTCTAACAATAACATCAGATCTCCAAACTGGCCTCAAACACCAAGGTCTGCCCACAACAGGCCTCCGGAGGGCTGGCCAATCAGAGTAAAGGGGGTTTGTGGAGTGGGGAGCCTTAAAGAGACAGCAGCTAAACAAAGTGTTTCAGATGGAGGCTGAAATACTACGGGGGCCCCAGAGGGACAGAATAAAGACTTTAAAAAAGCACAACAGCCCGTCTTCGTCTTAAGAACAGATTCATCCTCCTGCCCGTGAGGACAGCAGGCAGAGTGTTTATCTCTGAACAGAGACACGGCTGAAGGGGTCGGGTTTTATAAACCGGTTCGATGCCGCGTGAAGTGAGTTATGAGAGAATGAGCTCACACACTTTCCACTCCTCCTCCTCCCCTCTCTCTCTCTCTCTCTCTCTGTTGGTTTATACACTGACATCACACACTTTCCCTCTCTTATCAGCTCTCTCTGTTCACACTCTGTCTCACATTCATCTCAGCTGTTTCTACTCCGTGTGTGTGTGTGTGCGTGTGTGTGTGTGTGGTTATTTATGGCATCTGTGTGGGGAAGAGGTGGAGGAGAGATGGCTGGTCGGGAACAAGAAAGGCCAGATGACCTCATCTGTTCTCTTAAAGCCATCCTCTGTCTCCTCTGAGTGTGTGTGCATGTGTGTATGTGTGTGTGAGTGAGTGTGTTATACAGGGTGTGTTCGCTGGATGATTTGGGGTGTTTGTTTTTGATGTTTGTATCAGGAGGACACCTGGATATCAGGGTGGGAGCCTCTCCCTGACTACAACGCCAAGTTTATCGCTGATTTGGAGAGTGTGTGTCTGTGTGTGCATATAAACATGTTTAGGGTGTGTGAGAGAAAGAGAGCGGTTAAACTTTAAGGAAAGAATGAAAAAGAGAAACAAGTGGGGGAAAGTTCGGGAGAGATTTTAGAGAAAGATCAACAGATGGAAAACAGAGCGAGGAGGGAAAGAGGGAGGGAAAGGAGAGAGATGAAACGAGTAGAGACACCAGGGTTATGAAAGGAGAGAGAGAGAGGAGAGAGCTGCTGCTCTGGGTGACAAAGTAATGACACCGCGTGACGACAGGTTTATGTTCTGTACGCTGTAAAAAGTTCCCAGACCGCGCTCAGTGTCGTGACGGAGGAGGGAAGAGAGAGAGGAGTCCACAGGTGATTCCTTCCAACCATCTCTGTGTTCATTAAAGTAGATCTGAACACGCCGTGGGACCAGACCCTCATGGTGAGAGTTACTGAACAGAACTGTCCTGCTGAAAGTCGAGTAACGCTCTAAAACTGATCAGGAGAAGACGATTCATAAAGAAAGAGAGACAGAGCGTCAGAAGATTTACAGAAACAGGTTTTTACTCCAGAGACATGAAGTCAAAGAAAGTCAAGGTGAGCTCAGGGTGGAGAGTTTCCTTCAGCAACCAAAGACTCTCAATAACTGGGACTGGAAACTCTGACAGGACGAGGTCTGGAGGTGCCAAAGCCAGAACCAGAACCAGAAGACCAGTTTCTGAGAGTCCACAGCTTCAAGCTTCACAGCTTCAAAGAGGTGGTAGAGTCCCAGTCCGAGTTTGAGTTACTGTGAAGAGAAGACTTTGAGATGCAGCTTTGAGGGTCAGGATCAGTAAAGTCTGATCCTGTTTCCACAGCCAAACGTGCCCTTATTGGTAGGCGGTGTGTGAGCTGGATGCTGATAGCTACGTAATAGCATGGCAGCATTGTAGCGCAACACAGTGTACCCTGCAAATAAATCCAACGAAGAAGAAAAACGCAACACACAGTAAACTGTTTCGTGACGCCAATTTCCAAACAAACAGAAAGTTCTCTTCAGGAAGTGGACCGGAGATTTAAACATGGCGGGTTATGTGTTGCTGTCACACAGGAAGCGACAATTCTTTTGACCAATCAACAGACCGCAGTGTTTCTAGCTCAACCTTCTGGGGTCGGATCGGTATATCTGGCACCCCAACGGAAGGGAACCATAAAGTGGGATGGTACGGGTCGGTTATTCGAAGGAAACGCCACAAAATGTGTGCTGTACCGAGATGAACTGAACTGCTTCAACACCATCATCATCAAAAACCACCAGTGGACCACTGAAGACGGGAAGATGGAGCCATTGACTAAAGAACCAAAGTCTGAAATATTTGCTTCGTCATCAAGATTTTTGTGGAGTAGGCTGAGGAAAGGAAAGGCTGTTTTAAGGATCCAGGGTCTGATCCAAAACATGAGTCCAAACTCTGCCAGAACCACTTTGAAACTTCTTTGAGACTTCTTGTCATTTTAGGAATTCTTCTAGTACCGAACATGTCCAAATTAACTTTGATTCCTTCTGTTCTTTTCCAAACCCGACAGGTTCCACATCAGCTCAGAGATTTGAGCAGTCGTGATCTGGTCTCGATGCCAAGACGTAACCGAAGCAACAACAACTGCCATGACAAGCCTCATCTCATCCACAGCTTGTAAACAACTCGTCTGTTTCTGTGAGGATCATCCAATCAGGAGGAACTGAAGAGGGCGAGTAGCAGACTGAGGCTCACAGCACACACACACACATTACAGGGTTATCTACACACACAATCAAACCCAGAAGGAGGTGTAGGCTCCAATAACAAAACAGTTATGATTATGATTTGAATACACGTAATCATACCAATCGTTTCGTAAAAACTCCCATGATCCCCTGAAGCCACACACACACAATCTGAAACATCATCTCAGCTAATGGCTGATGATGATGATGATGATGATGATGATGAATAGCCCTCATTTCAGCGCGTTCACGGCCAATGTGCTCTTTAACCATCAGTGACGTCTTATCTGATTGGTGGAGAGCCAGCGGCTGAGATTAGGAGCTGCTGCACGAAGCAGTTTAGCTTTAAGGTGAACAGTTTCCCCCAAACGACGCTCAGTCGGGGCTGTGAGACGTCTTCTCTTTGCTTCTTCTGCTTCAATACGTCAGAGTAAGATCAGTCAATCTGCAAACAGATGACTGAATCATAAGGTCAGGATACAGTTTGAATGATACAGATGGAGCCATTGTGCTCTCCCATATTATAAACATTTCTATCTGTCTTTAAACTCATCAAAACACTCCGTTCTAAAAAATAAATCATCCTGTCCTCCTGTGCTCCATGTTTGATCTGGTTTCTTGTTTTTTTTGTGCCATTTAAGGACAAATAAATATATATTTTTTATATATTATTAAAACCTGTTTGCAGTCTTCAGCGTTGGCTGCTGTTGTTGAACTCCTGCTCTCAGAGGGACATGATGTTTAATAAAACACACGGCACATAGTGGCTCTCATAAAGTTTTAATTCTTAGCTCTGAACCTGGACCAGCTTCATGTGGGTGGTGTCTCTGCGCTGGAATAACAGGAAGCTGCAGGATATTATTTCACATTATATTACAGCTCCAGCAATAAAAACCAACCATGCCATCCACTGCTTTATCGCTCCATCTTTTCCAGGATGAGCTGCACGCTGTGTGTGTGTGTGTGTGTGTGTGTGTGTGTGTGTGTGTGTGTGTGTGTGTGTGTGTGTGTGTGTGAGGGGTTAAACCATGTTCTCATAGGGGGGTCATGTCTGGGTCAATCTCTCTGGCTCCAGCACTTCCCTGCTTAACCCCTTCATATCCCTCTCTGTCTCCCTCAAACACACAGCAGTAACCTTCAGCTACTGTCTGTCGCCACCAAATGTCACACTGACTGTGACTGTGTGTTCTGCTGTGTGACCGTGTGTGTGTGTTTGGAAACCGGTCTGTTTTTTCTTTCATGGTCTCTGGTAAATGCAGGTCTCATTAAAAACAAGGGAACAGGAAAGTGAAGAACGAATAAGAGGCAGAAGGTCCGAACGAGGTCGCAGGGAGTCAAACGAAACAGGATAGTAACCTCAAAGACTAACTCTTCAGGCTTGCGTGCTACCAAAAGTGTTTTTTTGTTTTGTTTTGTTTGGTAGATTGCAATCTTTTTTTACGTCACGCACAATGCAATGCACTCTGGGTAGTGAAGTCCATTTCAATTTGTATCCAAGTGCAACACTTGCAAGGAATTCACCACAGAAGACTGTGCACGTAAAGTCTGATAAAGTGATTTGAAGCTTATATTAAGGACAGAAATGAGTCAATATTTGAGATGAATTCATTGTTTCCCTGGGAGGACTTATTTGTCTGTTCATAATCCACAAGTTAAAATGAGATTATAAGGTCGGTCTTTAATGGAGAGCATGAATCCACACCTTGACTGAAAGTCTCTGTGATGACACAAGCTGGCAAAGTTTAGCAGTTAGAAGCGACATCCGTCCTTTCTCCTAAAGTAACAAAATCACCCCTTGGTAAGAGTCACGTCTTTATGACAGTTTGTGATCGTGCTCATGGGAAATGGAGTCTTAAGCCTGGAAAAACAAACACCCGATTCCACTCTGGAGGCCGTTTTCAAAAGTTTCTGTCTTAGGTCGGCTAAAGGGGCGTTTCCATGTAAATGAGAGGCTGAACTGTGTTTCATCCAGAAACTGTTGTCGTGTAAATGAACCCTCCAACCATGGACACAGATAATGTTTGACCTGTTGACTCTGAGGTGACTAAACCGGGATAACGGCGCTATCATTGGATGCAGACTCATTTAGGAAACGTCAAAACATGTGACCACAGGTGGACTGATTTTACACAGAAGAGAAACATCAAGTGTCTTTGATAGTTTATTGATCTGTTAGTTTTTCCCACAGAAGGGGGGGGGGGGGGGGGGGGGGGGGTCTTCATCACGGCTATTTTGGGGGTCGAGGGCTGAAAAGTCTGGGAAACCCTTGACTAGAAGACTTTATCCTGAAGGGTTAAAGATGATGGAGTTCTGACACACATGCGTCTTTTTCCTGTGAGACATGAACTCGTCATCTTAACGTCACTTTGATTATCAGATTATTTGACTGTGTGAAACTTTGTGCTGATCTGTTGTTGGTTTTTGACCTTTTCCTCTTCAACGCGCTCTGAGACACACTGAGGCATCTTAAACCTCATATAACTCAACGTCAGCGGCCAAACATGATTATGCAAGTTTAATTACTGACAAATATTTAGTTATGGATGTGAAACACAAACACACCCATGCAGATCTGTGTGTGTTAGTGTGTGTGTTGGTGTGTGTGTGTGCAGCATGTGAGCTCCCTGCAGACATTCCAGTGGTTACTGTGATTGATGGAGTCAGTCAGTACTGGTCCCACTGGGATGTTCCCAGTTAATTACTGTCTGTCGCCACACACATAACAGGCATTGTGGGCTTTGATGTGTGCATCCAATAGTGACGGAGAACTCAGGGGGGTACGGGCGAGTGTGTGTCCGTATGTGTTTCTGCATTCCAGTGAAATGGGGGTAAACTTTACCACAGGATGAGAATCTGTGTGTGGAGGTTGTTTTTATATTTTATGTATACTCACGTCTCTCGACGTGTTCTGGGATAAATCTGTCTGCTTTCTACGCTCGCAGCAAACAACAAAATGCAGCGAACATGACGGCGGAGAATTCCTCAGATCATATTCGTGTGTTTGTGTGTGTTTGTGAGTGTTTGTGTGCGGTTGACCCATATAAAACCCTGCAGGAATGCTCAGTTTGGTGATTTGACAAAGAACCACACGTATAATTATACCTCAACTATCTTAACCTCAGTGATTCCAAAAATTTGTCTGAGCCGCTTCCAGAGCCGACGTGGAATCTGTGAAATGAAACCCCCCGGACGGCCGAGCGCCTCCGGTCGGGCGTTTGGTGAGCGACTTTCTCCTGTTTGGATTCGCTGCGTTTCAGGCCTGAGGGGACGTTTATTCACAGACGTCGGAGACCGACAGAGAGCCGTGGTTAGCCGTGTTGTTTTGAGTTTGTTTTCTGTTTGCTTTGTTTTTCTCACTTCTGTTTTTCAACCTGCTGCAGAACGACACAGCGGCACAGCCGGCAGGAAGCAGCCTCAGTGAAGAGCTGAAGACGTGGAACACGATCAAGTAACGCCGTCCTTAGTTTGCTCTCAAACACATGATGTCGTAGACTTTTCAAGAAAACAGTGAGGCTGTGAGAAATCCTGTAGGAGTTTGGTTGCCTGTTGGATCCAAAATCTATACATATGTATGTAACTTCAACGTAGGGTTGCAAAGGGGTGGAAAATTTCTGGTAAATTTCAGGAAAATTTCCATGGGAATTTTAGCTCAGGAATTTTGGACATTTTCAGGGTTTTGCTGCTGTCAACTTCAACAAATTTCTCTAAAAATTCCAGGAAAATTAGGGAAATTTATGACCAAGTAAATGTAGTTCTTATAAATTCCTGAAAAATTCCCAGGAAAATGCCTGTTTATTTCCAAAAATTCCCATTGAAAGTTTCAAACTTTGAAAATTTCCTGAATTTTGCAACCCTATCGTCTTAGTTTAGTTTAGTTTAGTTTAGTTTAGTTTGGTCCCTTTAAACATAAAGACTCCTTGAAGTGAAAATTTTACAAATAAACAAATGTGTGTTAATGTCATTTCTGCATAAACACCAAACAAACAACAACAGAAACCAATGAAACAAATAAAACGGGACTGAAAGATTCTGTGAAAAACACAGACAACAATGGGCCACGTGAACTATTTGGTTCCTTGAAAAGTAGTTCCAGGAACTAAAAGGACAAAGGGCATCTTTGTGTCAGAGAGAATATGAAGGGAACCAACAGAAATGTCAGGTACCTTCTGCAAAAACCACACCTGACAGCTTTAGTGATGCAGCTCTCCACCTGAGTTCAAAGATGTAAAACGTTGGTGAGGTCTCTGCTGGGAGAAAGATTCTGGACTCAGCAGAGCAGCATGAGTTCTAGAGCTCAAGAACAGAAGCAGGTTCTGAACAGGTTTCTGGTCTTAAAGGATCTGAATCGCTGATTAACGAAGAAACTCGAGAGAAGCTCAGCAGCAGAACGAGGCGTCCAAACCAGCCACGTGTGAGAACATGTTTTCAGACAGAGTGAGCGACCTGACGGCGTAAACACGAAGGACAATAAACAGACCAAGACATAAACCAAACAAGACGTATACACACCACAAACACACACACTTAGACACACACACAGCCGCTGTTCATCTCTCAGACAGAAACACAGCTCCCTGCACCGCAAAGGATGGAAGAACAGCTATGTCTGGATGTTTGTGTGTGTGTGTGTGTGTGTGTGTGTGTGTGTGTGTGTGTGTGTGAGGGCCTCTATCTGAGGGAGTTCCCTCCACTATACAAGCAGGAGCATGGTGCTCAGAGTGTGTGTGTGTGTGTTTGGGAGATGGTCATGTGTTAAGAGTCTGAAATGAGCTCATGCACACACATTCTCTTGACGCAGTCCGTATGCTGCTACACACACACACACACACACACACACACATACAAACACTACAGAGGTCAGGTTGGCGTCCACCTCGTCTGTCTCTTCCTGTGGGCGGAGCCTCGCTCTCTTTGTCTGCGTTAAGCTCTCTTCCTCCTCAACCCGCTAACACAGCACCAGCTCAGCACATACTGACACACTCCATGTGTGTGTGTGTGTGTGGACACATTTCTGTGTTGTGTAGTTGTGTATGTCAGCGAGGGAGTGAGCTGGTTTGAGTGTGTGTTTTTGTGTGTGTGTGTGTGTGTGTGTATTTCCATGGTCTAGTATTTGGTGTGGAGCTCAGCCCGGTCTTGACCTGATGAGGGAAACTAATCATGTCCTGTGATCGCACACACACACACACACATATACACACACTCTCACATGCACACACATGAGGGAGAGGAGAGTACCCATAATGCCTCTGTCTGTGGTTGATCACTTCCCGCTCGTTTCCAGAGAGCGTCTTTCTTCATGTGAACTTTGGAAAAGTCGGATGCTGCCGCGGGCTCAGCGCTCAGCGCTCAGTCTGACATTATGAGGATTAAACTGTTCCTCTGTTTACATTCAAAACAGTGAAAAACAGTAGAAACAGTTGAAGTGAGCTCTGTTAAAGGACAATCAGAGTCTGGACCGGATTATTACCATCATTAGACATTATTCCTATTGATTACAGTGATGGGAAAAAGAGACGCAGAGGGAAAAGGGCAGTTCAGACCTTTCTGATCAAAGTGAGAACACCTGAAACCTCTTTATTCGTCTCCTCAGGGCAGGAAAACCAGCACAGCTCCAAGAACGAGGAACAGGAGGCCACAGCAGGAGCAGAAAGTCACCTCTCACTCTGAGATACAGGTTTTAAAGAGTTAAAATAGCATCATTGATCAGACTACAGCTTATCAAAGGAGTGGACCACTCTGCGAAACAAGCTAGGTCTTAGACCGTCTTGGACCTGGATGAGGGACTCCAGTAGGCAGGAGCCGTCCCTGTCGCTGTTTTGTAAGCCAGAAGAAGAGCTCTGAATGTGATTGGAGCTGCCACTGGAAGCCAGTGAAGAGTTTTGGGCTGGTTAAAGACAAAACATGCTGCTATAAGGAGAAGAGCTGGGGACCAAGCACTGACCCCTGGGGTACCCCTGTGGATAAGCCATGTGAGCGGATCACTGCATCAAGTGAGGTGGTGTATCCACCTATCCATCTTCCGATTGAACGTTCTGTTCATGTCGCCATGGAGACCACAAAGCTGAGACACAGCAAGAAAGCAGCAAAATGAACAGGTAGAAAGGTAAAGAAAGGTAGGGGACCAAGCACTGACCCCTGGGGTACCCCTGTGGATAAGCTATGTGAGCAGATCACTGCATCAAGTGAGGTGGTGTATCCACCTTCTTCCTGACTTCCCATGGTTCATAGCGGTTGTCGGTTTTGCTCTTCCGGTTGAACGTTCTGTTTATGTCGCCATGGAGACCACAAAGCTGAGACACAGCAAGAAAGCAGCAAAATGAATAAAAATCAGAGGTGGAGTCATAGTGCGGATGTTTTAAAAAGTTTACACTGAGCCCCGTCGAGCATTAATGATTTCATGCGAGTTGTTTTGAGCTAGCTTGTCGGCGGCGTTCGGCCATACCATTGCGAGGCAACCGGAAGTTGATAACTGCCGGCGGAAGTCAACACCCAGAGGCTTCTGAAGAAACAAGTGTACAAGGAGAAAGGTAGGGGACCAAGCACTGACCCCTGGGGTACTCCGTCACCATGACACTCTGAAGGATCTACCTGTGAGGTAGGACTTGAACCATGACAGGACAGATCCTGAGATGCTGAGCTCAGAGGATTTGAAGGTTAACGGTGTCTGAGGCAGCAGCAGTAGGACTGAGGACCGACCAGCAGCTTGAGCCAGTCGCAGTGACTCTGTGACTGACAGGAGTCCGTCTCAGTGGAGTGGTCACACCAATCTTCATGAAATGAACCTTTAAAAACCAAACCAGGTTTATTCTTCATGATAAAACCCCAAACTGTCCCCAGAGCTGTTCACTGTCACCACACACAGTGAGCTGGGACTGAGTGTGTGTGTGTCAAAGCATGTGTTCACAGTCTCGGCGGCTACTGACCCGCAACGAGGCCCTCAGCGTCTCTCTCACACACACACACTCTCACACACATGTGAACGAGGACACAGTAAGTTTTTATAGTTAGTGACAGCTGACGAATCCCCCCCGCCCTGACCTCTGACCCCTGGCTCTGCCTTCTGTACCCCCCAGCTAATTGACACGTCTCCTCTGATAAACTCTCTCTCTCACACACACACACACACACACATCCTCCTAAACACACATACAAAGCAACCCTAAGATCTCCAGCACATGAGACACTCGAAAGACTGTCAGGAAAACAGAGAGAGACGATTGAAAGTTGGCCTTTATCTCTAAGCAGGACTAACAGGTCACAGTTCTTAGAGATATGTCTGCAAACACTTTGAATAACGGCATGAAAACAAACTCTAGTTTCACTTTATAATTTTAACTTTCATTTCTAACCTCTCTGCAAACACAGACTCAGCATCATAAAGGCTCAGGTCAAAAAGAAACAGTGTTTATTTCTTTATTTACTGAAATAACAACAGATTTAGGAGCTAGCATATTCAAAAGTGAGGGACACAGGAATTGTTTTATTATTTTGGAGGACGTTTGCAAATGAGTGGAAAACTTCCAGTGGATTTCAGGAAAGTTCCCTAAAAATCTCCAGCGGAATTTTATTTCAGGAATATTAGAAATTTTCAGGGTTTTGTTGCCGTCAACTTAAATGAATTTTATATTGTGGTGAGTGGCAGCTTCATTCTGCAGCGATTGTTATCAGGTTTGCAAAATTCGGTGAATTTTCAAATTTGGGAACTTTCCATGGAGAATTTTCAGAAATAAATAATTAACGGATATTTTCTGGGATTTTGTATTAACTGAATTTACCTGGTCCTATACATTCTGTTTTGTTGTAAAAAGACATGCCAGCAAATGTCTGATGCAATGTTTTTAAATCAAGCTAGATAGCAAGAAAAATTTACAAGGATTTTTTAAAAACAAAAAAAAAAAACCCATTTATTTATTGATTGAAAATTGGGAATTTTGTTGGAATATTTTTTCTTCAGCTCCATAAAATGATACCCAAGACTCATGCATATTGATTTTTTTTTTATTAAGAGATCAGTAGAGAAAAGTCTGTGCACACCTCTAGCTGCAGAAATCACCTCAGTCCTTCTTTATTGGCCCAGCGATGCAGCAGCTGCAGCCACAGAGTCTGACGTGTGAAGTGGTGGAGTCATTTTGACAAAGCCGGCTTCTGAATTAAATTGTGATGAGGAGGATTTTTTTTATGGATCAAAAGGGTTTGAAAATGAAGCACTTTGTCTGTATCTGTGTGAGCGACAGTCGCAGCATCACACCTTCATCAATGACACCTGGCTGCCCTCATTACTGTGCCCGAGCTAACGCTGTGTGGAAACGGACTCAGCACCGGAGCTGCGAACGTGCTGCCATGTGAGAAGGAGGAACGAGGGATTGAGGGAGCGAGGGGGAGAGCAGCACCACATGTGATATCTATAGGAGAGTGAGAGACAGAGAGAGAGAGAGAGCGAGGCCTGCACTCCCAGGCCGCCTGTGGAAAAGTATACTTTACAATTCATTGCTTCCTTCTCGCCAAATTAAAGGTCCCTTGTTAAAGAAAAACTGGGGAAAGGGTGGAGGGTGAGGGGACTGAAGGGGGCCGGGGCAACAAAGGGGGGCTTTTATTACGGAACGAAACAACCTCTAATTGGTCCAGAATGGCAAACGTTTACTCAGAGAGACTTCGAACGATGAGAGCTGAGCCTTTAAACTCAGAGCTCTCACAGAGTGAGCACGTTTTCAGAGATATTCCTCCACTTTTAGGGTTTTTATTCTAAAAAGTGAAGCCGGCCTGTTTGGAGAAGAGTCTAAACTTCAGGTATTTGGAAAAAGCAGAAGCTGGCTTAAAGTCAGCCAACATCAGGGAAACCTTCCTGGAACAAAAAGCAGACGCTTTCTCTCCAAACACGTTGGTTGATTCGTCTTTATTTGTGTTAAACAGCTCGTCCTGTTCTGTGGCTGCGCCGCGCGTTTGAAGAGTCCGATGACGTCCAGCTCAGACCGTTTAACTGATTAAAAATCACTCAAACCGGGATCTGCAAACCGCCAACGACCTTCATGTTCAAACAGCTCAGCTCAACCGCTAACCACGACAATATATTACTGTGTGTGCTCCAACAGGTGAATCAGTGTCCTAACCATTAGCTCTCACAGAGTGTGTGTGTGTGTGTGTGTGTGTGTTTGCTTCCAGGATGTTGATGTGTGAGGTCAGAGCCTGAAGAGGATGTTTATCCTGAACGAGTGTAAACGCTCTCTAATGTTACAGCTCAGGGCTTCGGCCTTTACACGCTGGCGGGGAAATATTGATCTGAGCTGAAGATATTTGAATACATGATTTGTTGTTATCTCCAGGTTCTATTGGCAGAGACATTAAGAAGGCTGTTTGTCAAAGCTGTAACTCAACACAAGACGACCCACTCAGTTCATCCTCTTTGAGTAGGCCGATGGACGCTCCTATAAAATAGCCTTTCAGAATAAAGTTTGTGTTTCTAACATAATTTAAATCGTTCATGAATTTAATCTCAGAAATTTAGGGTTAGTTAGGGTTAGGGTTAGGGTTAGGGTTAGGGGATTTCTTTTTTTTTTTGGCCCTAATCCTCTGCCGTACAATCAAACTGGAATCAACATCATAAGAGATTTCCACTGAATATATTTAACTGAGGTGGTGTAAAGTAAGGAAAACGGGGCATAATCTCATCAAAAGGTGCCTGATGATCGCAGGAACTTTCACCATGAACAAGGAACTTTTTGAGGAACTATGTGCTTTTTGACTGCAGGAACTGGGATCTAAATTTAGTGGGATAATTGATCTACACCTTTAAATGGAGAGGTCCACAGACTTTAGCTGAATGCTTCGGGTTTGGTGGAGCAGCTCTTTAACAACGGTCTCCTTTGAGCCTTTGAGCTCCCGGTGTTCCAGTTTAAAGAGTGACCCTGTAAACTGGTGACCTTCAGCTGAACGTGTCAGTGGATATCCAGTTTACAACAGCTGTTCAAACACAGAGGAAGTCCTCTGAGTGCATCCGTGTTCAGTTTTTGATTCAAACGTCCAATTCTCTGAAGAATCCGTCCGATAGTCGTCAACAAAAAGAGTCGCTCTTTAAACTGAAACACCAGTCGATCTCTGCCACCTTCGTGACCAGACAGCAGAGACTGAACGGTGTTTCGCTGGTTGGAGCCGATTCAAAAGGCCAGTTATGTAAACAACAATGGGCCACAGGAACATGGAAGAACAGCTCCATGTCCAGGAAGATTTTTCCAAAGACGGGAGTTCTGAGGAATGATTCCTGCAGATGTTTTCACGGTTAGAGGGCCCACTGACCCATCGCCTGACCCGGTTGAGCCCCCTTGTTGGTGGGCCTCCTTTAGCTCCTGTTCGGTCCATCTTGTGATCACTGTTTGAATGAAAAGGGAACATGTTCCTGGTCTTGTTGAAGAACTGGTGTGTCTGCTGAGAAAGTGAGCGACGGTTTGTGTTTAAAGATGGCTGACATGAACGGCGCTCCCACTCTGCCCCTCTGACAGGCTCGACTCTCGCTGGTTTCACAGGATATTAAAACATCCAGACCTCTTATATTCTGAGTTATGGGGTCTGAACCCCGCACAGCTGAGCTGACCCGTGACATGTACGAACAGAACCGGTAGCCTCAGATTAGCGGTTGGATCCAATAACAGAGCTGCCGGGGCCTTAATGTGAAAAGCAGCGTGGGGCGTGAAGGCCGGTTCCTCCCTGCTGGAAGCTCTGGAAGCTGAACTTCCTACCAGGCCTCCCAGAGGAAGAGCGCTCATTCCTTCTGGAAGGTTCCCGGAGGAGCCGGCGTCTGAATGGACACCGGCGCGAAAACACTGCCTCCTTAGCATATGTTACATGACCCGAGAGCACACACACACACACACACATCTGGGTTTCCACCTCTGAGGGACTGTCTGGTTTGTTGATGGTTATCACCTCCAGAATAGTTCCTGCCTCTCTCTCTCTCTCTCTTTCCCTCATTTCTCTGCGCCCCCCCCCCCCGACATAATTTAGCATATTTTTCAGTAATTAGTCTGTTCCACTGAGACTCCCTGTTGGATCATATCGACTTAATAAACAGATGAAAAAGCTTCTCCATGACGGCTCCTGTTCTTCCAGTCAGACTCAGAATCCAAACTCAGATCCTGTTGCAGGTTGAGAACTTGGACAGCTGAGGAAAATTAAATTCAGAGTTTTATCTCATGGTTTGTATCAAAGAACAGATTTAAAACACTTCCTGGGAGAGAAACATGTGGTGGTGTTGAAACACGGAGCCATATTTGTTGCTTTGCTCAGAGGATTTTTACATTTTGGAGGTTTTTGCTTCGTCAGTCTGTCTTCATGATGGAGTCTGCAAAAACTCCTGCATAGTGTGCAAGTGTGCAGCCACATTATCTATCTGAGAGGAATGACTCTGAGCCATCCCTCCTGATACAAGGTCACTGACAGCGCTCAGCGGCTCTTATGAGGCTTTAAACTCCTGAACTTTCCGTCCTCGCCCTGGTACCGCAGCAGACAGCAATATTTGGGCCCGCTGCCCTCATCTCTCTCTAAAATCAGCTCCAGCATTAGCCTGGCGCTAAGAATAGCCCATCAGATAATGCTGTCGCAGAGACATTAGCGGAACATTACACACACATTAAAAAGCCCAGCATCTCATCAGCGCTCCGTCAACACAACCGGAGCCAACGAATAACTCTGGAGATGGCGTGATAGCCGTGTGGTGGGATTTTACAGGCATGAAGCAGCTTTGGAGCGCGGGTACGAGAGCAAATGTTGCTACCTAAAAATGTTGTTGACAAGCTGCGAGCGCAGAGACTAAAAGCAGCCAGGAGATCAGGGAGACGGAGGGACGACCTTCAGCTCCCAGCCAGTTACAGCTGCAGGATGCTGGTTCGTTGAGCTGTTCGCTGAAACTTTATTTCTTCCAATCTGTGGATTTTAACAACGCTGTTTTCATCTTTTCTGTCTCGTCAAAGCTTTTAAAATCCTGACTTTAGCTCCACTTCTTGTTTCTCGACCGAGTTCAACACAAACACAAAGAAACGTGTGAAATCTAACACGATGCGAAGCTTCCCCCCTGATATTTTTGTGTCTGGATAACACTTTATTAAGACATGGACTCACATAGCGTGGAGGTGTTGATAAGGTTGGATTTGGGAGCAAACACCTGACAAATTGTTGGAACTCGTATTAATGCCAGTTATATTTAGGAGGATCTTTTAATGACAGTCAAATGAGGAGACGCTGCAAACGTGGCACACGGCTGGCGATGACTCGGGTCGACACTCGACACTCGCTGGAACTCGGGGAGCAAACACGTGACGAGTGGGGATAAGAAAAGCAGCCCGTTTTATTTTGAGAGCTCACATTCGACATGTTTGACTTGGGGGGACACGCGCTCCTCACCAGCTGTAATTAGGTGAACACACCACACCAATTAAAATGCCATGTTACCTCCTGATGAGGCAAAAATACAAACCCAACATGCAACTAAATCTACAAACGTGCAATTGCTGAATTTTCCCCCTTAAATTCCCAGAACTGAACCCGTCCTGAAATGTGAGGTGGAGGATTTCCTGAAAAGACGAGTCACTGTGTCGAGCGCTTCAATCAATAAATGTCTTGTCATGGTATCTTTAATTTCTGCTAATGTTGGAGGTGGAACGTTTTCTAATATTGCACTCTTAAAGTTACAGACACGCCAAAATGTTTACTTTGAGTAAACAGACAGAAGGTCATCAAAGAGAGATCAACACAACAAGATCAGAAAACCAGCCGTGAGGATGAACGCTGGTGTGAAGAATCAAAATCTCTTTGCTCCTTTTTCAGGTTCATCCTCATATAAAACCTGATTAACAGATTAAATATTCACTGCATTTGTTTTCAGTGATGCTTCTGTTGTTTGTGATCACGATGAGAATCGACAGGAATGATTTTATTTATCTGATGTTCAGATTCTGATGTCTGATGAAATCATTGAGCTGAATTCAGTTGCTTTAAGACTTTAAAACACATCATAACAAACCCAGACTCACATCTTTATACCGTCCAATATTTAAAAAATACAGACTTTGTTACACGTCATCTCAGAAATCAGTGTTCACTGTATATTCTCCAACTTATTTTGTTCATGTAAATTGTGATATTCTTCTATTTTTTTCTATTTCTAGTTAATTTTTAGTTTTGATCTTAAGTTTCTTTGACTGTTCTATTTTTTACTGCCTTTTTTGCAATTTGATTGTCGTGAGCTGCTGCTGTGACACCGAAACTTCCCCCATGGGGATCAATAAAGAATATTCTATTCTATTCTATTCTATTCTATTCTATTCTATTCTATTCTAATCTATTCTATTTTTATCTTTTCTATTGTATTCTATTCTAATCTATTCTGTTCTATTTTATTCTATTCTATTCTATTTTTATTTATTCTATTCTATTCTATTCTATTCTATTCTATTTTTATCTATTCTATTCTATTCTATTCTAATCTATTCTAATCTATTCTATTTTGATCTATTCTATTCTAATCTATTCTATTCTATTTTTATCTATTCTATTCTATTCTATTTTTATCTATTCTATTCTATTCTATTTTATCTATTCTATTCTATTCTATTTTTATCTATTCTATTCTATTCTATTTTTATCTATTCTATTCTATTCTATTCTATTTTTATCTATTCTATTCTATTCTATTTTTATCTATTCTATCATATTTTTATCTATTCTATTCTATTCTATTCTGTTCTATTCTATTCTATTTTTATCTATTCTATTCTATTCTTTTTTTATCTATTCTGTTCTATTCTATTCTATTTTTATCTATTCTATTCTATTCTATTTTTATCTATTCTATTCTATTCTATTTTTATCTATTCTATTCTATTCTATTCTATTTTTATCTATTCTATTCTATTCTATTTTTATCTATTCTATTCTATTCTATTCTATTTTTATCTATTCTATTCTATTCTATTTTTATCTATTCTATTCTATTCTATTTTTATCTATTCTATTCTATTCTATTCTATTCTATTCTAAGTGTTTCAGTTTGCTGTTGCTGAATCTCATCAGTAGTTTAATCCTGGAGCTTCAAACTGCATCACTCTGTGGTTTGATCTAAAGGGTCACTCACAAAAAGAGAGTCCGGTTTGTGAAATTCTGGGAATTTCCAGAGTTGGAAACTTTCAGGAATTGTTTGTGAATTCATAATAACTTCATTTACCAGGTCACATACGTGTAAAGAGGGTCTGATTGTGGTCCTGATGATTACTTAAGACCACAACTTTGGATTAATACTGGGAGAGGACACAGAAGTGTTTGTAGAAAATTTTATTTGTAAAAATATAACTTCTGGGACAGTCACAAGTCCAAAATGTAGAGCAGCTTACATATAGCAGCCAGCTGTCTCTTTCTTCAGTCTACTAGAAAGCAGAGACATAAATTACTCTGCCCATTGCATTCTGGAAGAGTCAGATGATGCACATAGGTTTTCCTGGAGCATGCCATGGCTGTAAAAATAACTAAAGAATGCCCCAAAACAGGTGAAGTAACTGGACACGAGCCAAGTTACTGTTCACTGGATGTTAAAGGATTGCTGTATAAAATAATGAAGCTTAAAAACCCAAGAAAAACTCTGAGTAGCATAAATATAGTATTGAACATTTTTTCACAGCAAAAGACAAGTGAAGCAAAGATACGAAATGCCTGCAGTTGTCTCCCAGAGCAAAGAACAAAGTCATATATCTGTTGACCTTTGCCCTATCAGACGCCGTGGAGGCTGGTGTGGCCACGATGCTGAGGCTCGCAGACATCTGATCTTCAATGACCAGCTGGTGGACCCCGAAAGAGCCATGTCTTATAACACATAGATGCATTAACCAACATGGGAACAAAAGCCAATGGAAGAAAAAACTGTTGCAACCAGGTTCAGAACCAAAGTATATAAGCAAACTCATGATGACACCTTTGAATAATGCTCAATTTGATTCACAGCAGAATCTTCAGTGTGACCACAGCAATCAGTCTCTATTTTTAACCCCTGCATCGATCAAGAAGGATCTTCCCTCCATATAAGGAGCTCACCTAAAGAAGACTTGTCTTTCAACAGAGATGACCAATCCAGAGACAGGAGCAAGGATAAAGTAACCGTCCTCTGGGTTATAAAAATGTGAATTGTTGGTCATGTGAAGAAAGAGAGAGAGGGAGGGAGTGAGGAGTTAGAGAGCGTTAGTTAGGAGGGGGCTGTTAGCAGTTAGGAGGGGAGAGGGGAGTTGGCAGGAGGGGAGTTGGCGGCAGTTGTAGGCAGTTGTTGGTTGTTGTTGGTTGTCTGCAGACTGCTCAACTCACTTGCTTTGTTCAAAATGGCTCACTTTGAATAAAGTATGGACTCAAGCTGAACTGGACTCTCCTGATGATTGCCTCTGCATCTTCTTCTTCTTCAAGAGTTTTGGCATAGGGAAATTAGAAAAATTAAGGTATGAAGTGTTTAGAAAGAGGAATGCTGGGACCACCAAGACAAAGCCAGCAGAAGGTCTTAGGCCCTAAATTACCATGAAAAATTACACAACATGTTTACTAAGTGTTTTGAATTTTCGGTTTTACACACACACACACACACACACACACACACACACACACACACACACACACACACAGACGAAGCGATTCACTCTTCCAGCAGCCTGCAGGTGCATCCTGTATCTCCCGAACATCCACTTCTACTTTTACACGCCGTAAACATCATTAAACATTTACACACACAGCTTCCAGCAAACACACGGCACACTCCAACATTCAGCCCACGTTTCACGAGCTGCATATTTCACTTTCCATCTGCCGGGACGCTCAGCCGCAGAGAGTCTGTGTGTGTGTGTGTGTGTGTGTGTGTGTGTGTAAGGGCTAAACAAGGGCTGGTTTTCTGTCTGTGTTTTTATTCACGGGGCTGAGCTGGGAATAGAGAGGGCTCTATCTGTCACACACATCAGCACACACACAAACATCCCGAACAGAGATCCATGGGTCAGAAACCGTGGCCATGGCCCAGGAGGATCCTGTTCGGGATGAGGAAACCTGCCTGCTCTGTGTGTGTGTGTGAGTGAGTGTGTGTGTGTGTGTGTGTCTGGATGTGAACAGCAGCCTCAGTGTGTGACAGAAAGCTGATCTCTCTGTTCGCTGCGTCTCTGGACTCTGACACAGCAGGACGTGTAATTCAGCCGTGTTGGTACACGTCTCCTCTGGCCTTTGAACACGACTCAGTCACATGATTCATTACCTGTGTGTGCTGTCACTGAGCTGATGATGTCACTGTTCACCTGAGAGGAAGGGATGGATGAAGAGAGCTGCTTCTCTCCACAGAAAGACTTTATCTGCTCATGTTTCTGATCTTTGTCAGATTCAAACACTTTAAACGTCAGAGGCGTTAAAGCTCTGCTGATGCAGTCACAGCCCTCAGAGGAGGCTCAACACTCTGATCTGATGTGGTCCTTCAGTTCGGGGTTCGCCGGGTTGCTTTAGGACCCACTCGGCCTGTGTCCCTCACTTCCTGTGTGTTAACTCAGCTTGTTTCTGGAGCTCCTTTAAGCTGAAGGATCACTGGAGGTTTGAGACGATGACGGATCTTAAGCTCATAAACTCAGTCCCTGATGGATCTCTGCTCTTATTCAGATCCAACACCTAATGGATGAGGCTCATGTTGATACACAAAGGACTTAGCTAATGCCTAAAAGCTGAACGCTAATGCTAACAAATGCAAGGTGCAATACTGACTGCAACAGGAATAGAAGATGCTAACATAAGCGCTAGCTAACATTTATCATAAAACATGAGCGTGTTTCTGAAAGGAACATGGACGCACTACCCTGGATGTGTGTGTGGGCGTGTGTGTGTGAGAGAGAGAGAGAGGGTAAAGTTGTGTGTACTCGGTGTGGAACGTGTCTGTAATCCCAGGTGGGCTGTTAGGGAGGAGCAGAACAACAAAAAGGGAAGCAGTGCCAGGAAAGAGGAGAAGGAAGACACTCTCCCTTTCATCTCTCTTTCATCCCTCGCTTTCAAGGTGAGGAGAGAGACTCCCTCACTCACTCACTCCCTCTCTCTCTCTCTCTCTCTCTGTGACTCTCTGATGCCTTTTGATGCCTTTCAAGTCGACCCAATGTGCTCTCAGGCTGCTGTGCACTCTAACAGAAAGGCCTGTGTGTGTGGTTGTGTGTGTGTGTGAGAGATGTGTGTGTTTGGCATGGCGCCTAATGACTTTAAAGTCACAGACAGGTAGGCGGAAGGTGTATGTGTGCGTCTTTGTCTGAAGAATCAGAGCTTTGAACTGATTTGTTCCTGGTTTTATGAGAGCTGTGAGCTCCAGGCTTCACCTACAGGCTGAGCTGGCAGTGAGCCACCGCCAGAGCCAACAGCGCTTTGAGTCTGGGGGATCAAACCGAGGACGGACCACCAGAATCCACTCAGGAATCATGCTACAGAATGAAAAGGAGTCCTCTACAAGTTAATGCAGCAGGCTAACAGCTAAAAAAAACACTAGGGCCTGCCTGATCTGGATTTTTGAGGCCGATTCCGATTCAGATATTTGTCAGAAAAAGAATCTGATGACAGATTAATCGGCCAATTCATTTTAAAATATATAATCGATGAAACAGTTCTACATACTTTATATTTGCATTACCCCTGACACACATATGTAATCTATCGTTTCAGAAAGGACAATTCCCAGACGAAATGAAAGTTGCAAAAATAATCCCTCTGCATAAACAAGGTAACAAGGAGGAATTCAATAACTATAGGCCAATAGCAATACTACCACAATTTTCCAAAATACTGGAAAAGCTGTTCGGCAGCAGACTGGATAAATTCATTGAGAAACATAATTTGCTATATGATAGTCAATACGGGTTCAGAAAAAATCATTCCACAGCATTAGCGATAATGGAAGCTGTAGAAATAATCACTGACACGATTGAACAAAAAAAATTTAGTATTGGAATATTTATTGATCTAAAGAAAGCATTCGATACAATTGATCACAATATACTTGGTTATAAACTACAAAAGCTGGGCGTAAGGGGTAAAGCGCTAAACTGGCTCAGGAGCTACCTTAATGGCAGATACCAATACGTCCAAGTAGCAGGAAAAAAATCAAGGTGCCTCAACACTATTTGCGGGGTCCCACAAGGGTCTGTATTAGGACCGAAGTTATTTACTCTTTATATGAATGACATATGCAAGGTATCCGAAAACATTAAATTTATACTATTTGCAGATGACACGAGTCTTTTCTGCTCGGGAGATAACCTGAAAGAGCTGATCACTATGACAAATCATGAGCTGGACAAGCTACAAATATGGTTCAATATAAACAGACTATCTCTGAACCTAGACAAGACAAAATTAATGATATTCGGCAACAAAAACAGTGTCTGTGATGCTAATATAAATATAAACGGTACCAAGATACAAAGGGTTAGTGAACTCAAATTTCTGGGAGTAATCATTGATGATAAACTAAACTGGAAACCTCACATATATTATACAGAAAAAAAAATAGCCAGGAGTGTATCAATACTGTGGAAAGCACAAAAACTGCTGAATCAGAAATCACTTCTCACTGTTTACTGGGCTCTAGTGGCTCTGCACATACAATACTGCAGCGAGACATGGGGAAATACTTACAAAACGAATACTAAAAGTATATTAACACTACAGAAAAAAGCAGTAAGAATTATTCATCACGCAAACTATAGAGCACACACAAATCAGCTGTTCATTGCAGCAAAGATCCTGAAACTATTTGACCTAATAAAATACAGGACTGTACAGGTATTGTACAAGGCGGCACACGATCAGCTACCAAGGAACCTACAAACAAGGTTCATAAAACGACAGATGAAACATAATTTAAGAGGTGAAATGATTTTCAAAAAGAGAACAGTAAGGACCACGTTGAAAGCCATGACTATCACAGTTAGTGGAGTCAATCAATGGAATAACTTACATGAAGACACCAGGTGCAGCGGTACCTTGAGAGTATTTAAGAAAAAAATGGTCAACATGTGCTTTGATGGCTATGAATGTGGAAATGGGATTAAATGAAGCATAACAACTCTGTGGGCTGTTTAGTCTGTAAAACAGCAGAAAAGACGAAATGTACCCAAACAATGATAGCGAACGAAGTGATGATGTAATACAGCTGTATATATCCAACTAACTGCAAAGGGACATGCAGTCTCAAAATGGATCCACTAAGTTGGGCTCTCAACGCAATCGACAAGGTTTTCTCAACCCGCAAAGCTGGCTCGGGAGAACCTAAATGCCCTGATGGAACTTTCCTAGCTGGATACGCAATGGACAGCTGGAGGGAATGGAGAGTGGTGTGTCTGGCAATCCTGGAGATCGAGGACGTGGAAGACGTCTTCTTGTTTGCTGCAAGTGGAATAGCGATTACAATCATGGGCCTGGGCCTCGGAGGGATTATATGGAGGCAGAGACGTATGATGGCTGAGTTTTCAGCAACGAGAGAGGTGATGCTACAAGCATGTGATGAGATTAAGAGAGCCGAAAGTCAAAGAAAGATGGCTCGAGCACCCCTCAACAAAATCCGACTGAGAGGCGGAAACACCCGCACGGCTGGAATCTGCAGCAAAACCCGGGACGACAATGCAGGAGCACGCCCGGATGAAGAGGAGAGTGACGGAGAGTCACGAGGCTAACACGTCTAAAACCTGGGAAAAAAAGAAAGAAATGCAGCGCAAACACACCACCCCAACATCACTAACTAAATTAAAATAAAAACACTCATGAACCATGCCTTATGTGGATCAAGGGACTGGATGCGGCCTTAAGCGGAACAAAGAACTGGAAACCAAGAAATATGTCAAATTCTGTAAATGTAATACAAATTTATGATAATCTGATGATATGTGGAAAAGAGGAGACAAAATATTAAATATTGGTGAAGGGGACGGGACTAGATAAGCTCTGCTTCTCCCGTCTTCCCTTTCGGACATGTACAAATTGTTCAACTATTGACAATGTATGATGTTGTATGTGTGCTGACGTGACCGAAATAAATAAATAAATAAATAAATAAATTTCAGTATTTGTTTGACTTTGCAACAGAGAGAAATGTTCAAATATAAAAACATACAGAAAAGTATCAAAAAAGGTTGATAATCGGGAGATACATCAACCGATTATCTGCCAATAATCGGCCGATATGTCGGTCAGGCAGAGAAAATCAGCTGAGTCCCAATCCAGGACCTACGCAGGCCTACATGTCTTGTGTAGACCACAAAGTCTTAATTATGGTCTGCGGAGGATTCTCTGTTCATGTCATCAACCGTCACTGCCAATGCCAGCGTCACATCGAACTGACCCCGCTGCTGAGCGATGGCTAACAACCAAACAACACACAGCTAATGCTTCTTCCAGCCCAGAAGACATCGTGGAGGAGAACTACCGTAAAACTTGTAGAATAAAACACACTTCTAATCCCATTTCTGTTGGTTTAAAAGTGATCTGCATCTTATTTATGTTTAAGAAGTTTAGTTTGCTTTATATTATTTTAGTTTATTAATAGTTAGCTTGTTTTGGAAATGAAGTGGCCTTTTGAAGGAGTGAAATTAAGCAGGCTGTTATGTAAATAGTCTAAAACCATTAATCATTTTTACTGTATGAATTATGAATAGGAGTAAAACAGAGGGATCTGAAGCGTCCTGGTTTGTGTTCTTGCCTGGATCCTCCTCTCAGCTGAAGGATCCCTGATCTGCTCCAGACTTAATAAACACGACCGCATCGTTATTTGTTGAGGCTTTGTGGCTTCAGAGTCATCGCTGGTTCTTTAAACTCTGCCTGCTCAGAGGATGCAGGACAAGTCCGGACACGATGCTCGCTCTCCTCCCTCTCTGCATCGAATCATTTCCTCCTCTCCCTTCATCCCATCTTCCTCTTCTTGTTTTAAGTGCAGACCGCAGACTAACGCTGGAGGCTTCCATTACAAACAATACTAATAAGGGATCATTTCCCCCTCTGGGGTTTTTGATCATGTCTGAAGGCTGGAAATGAAGAGTAGGAGTGATGTAAGAGTGTGTGTACGCTCTGTCAAATCTGCCTCTTCGTATTACTCCATAACACATCACATGTGTGTGTGTGTTTACGTTCTGTACGTGTCGCCTTCTCTGAGTCTACGACACCTCCTCTTCTCATTAGTGTGGACGCCTGGGACTGCAGGCGTGCACACACACACACACACACACACAGAAACACATCCACACATTAAAACACACACACGCGACACACACATTGAGAAAAGTAGAGCCAATCAAAGCGATTCAATCTGCCTCCCTTCAGCAAAAACATAAAACATGGATTAGTCCTCGATGCAAACCAGGCGCTGATTTGTGGCAGGAGACTAGTGTGTGTGTGTGTGTGTGTGTGTGTGTGTGTGTGTGTGTGTGTGTGTGTGTGTGTGTGTGTGTGTGTGTGTGATTTTCATGGTCACGTAAAGACACAGAGAAGAGAGCGAGCTCTGAGCTTCTGCTCCTACCTTTCTTTTTCTTGGACGGCTGCTTCTTCTTGATGAACTTGGTGGCCTCCTGAGGAAGTGCCAGCTCCTCCTGGTCTCCTGCCAGCTCTGAGATGGGCGTGACACCACCTGAGAGAGACGGGAAGAAGAAACACACCACTCATTAAGGATCTAAACAAGATTTAATGGACTCCTTTCTCTTCCTTCTTGTGATTTATAGCTCCAAAGACTCAGTGACGGGGGCCTGACTGACAGAGGAAACGTTTAATCGCCGGGCACAGAGCCATTTGGAGAAAGTCCACCTCTCCCTCTCCCCCCTAACAAGGTTTCTTCTTTTCAGCAGCAGAAAGTTTAAGAGGAGGAGAGCAGGACGGTAGGAGTGGGTGAAGCCTGGAGAGGAAACCTGAAACAGTCATCGCAGACAACGGTGTCCCCCAAAGTCAAAATACTTTAACTTATTGTTGACGATGTGACGAGAAACAGTGAGAAAAAAACAGTGGTGTCATTCTCAGAGGGTCACAGATGCTTCAGTGTTACAGTGAAAGACTGACATGTAGAGAAATAAAAACAAAGGGCTTAAAATAAGCAGAAAGCACGCTTTAAACTTTCTTTTTTAAAAATATTTTATATATATTTTTAGTATTTATTTACTTTATTTCATTTATTTGTTTATTTTGTGTCTGGATATGTATGTGTGTGTGTGTGTGTGTGTATATATATATATATCTTTCTCATATATATATATAGGTTGTTTTTTGTTTTATTGATTGGAGATGACACAGGCCTCTCCACAAAGATTATAAGACAAAAGAATAATAATTACTGAGTTTTTATTTACATCTTAACGAGAAGCTGCATGTCCAAAATGACTCATAGCCATCGTAAACCGTCACAGTCCATGAGAAAACCCAAAGTTCTGAACCGTCCCAAAGAGTCCAAGCTCCTCATCTTAATGACCTGTGTGGAAAACCTCAGAGGACCCAGAACCACCAAGCCCCCATCCAAGAGGATCTGTACCCTGCTGGTGGGGCCGTCTCAAAGCAGACAGCCCATTGGACACCACACACTGCTGGGTTTAAGGAGGACCCAGACCAAGGAGGACTTCTCCAGAGACGGCACACACAGGACCACTTGGCCTTTGCAAATGCTCATCTGGACAAAGACGACGACTTCTGGTCTTAAATTGTTTGGTCATAATGGCGTCGCCTTCATCAAATACAAGGAGACGCCATCCGTACTGTTAAATATGGTGGGGGGGACCTGATGCTTTGGGGGTGTTTTTCAGCCACTGGACCAGGAAAACCTGAACACCGTAAAAAAACCCAGGAACACACCAAGATTCTCAACAACAACGTCAGGCAGAGACACTTCAGCACGACAACAACCCAAAACAGCCGAAGTGCTGAAGAAAAGTGGAGTGGTCCAACCAGAGTCCAGACTTGAATCCAGCTGAGACTCTGTGGAGGGAACCAAAGATCAGGTGATGGTGCGGAGACCCTCCACCTGGACGAGCTCATCGCTGAAGACAAGGAGCGGAAACAGCGGTGGAGCCAAAAGAGAATAAAGGTCCGTTCTTATTACTGAGAAGAAATGAACGGTGGAAGCTGGTGTGTGTGTGTGTGTGTTATCTGGCGGGTGTGAGGGTGTGGTTGCATGTGTGTGTGTGATGAAATCCCTGCTGGAATCTCCTGGATCAGTCTGGATTTAGGGAGCTCCTGAGACCATGAATTGGACGCCTTGTCTCTCCTTCGTCCCACCTCCCTGTGTCCTATTCATCCCCCCTTTCCTCATTCCTCTCCTCCCCTTCTGTCTCCTCCTCATCCTCCCTTTCCTATTTCCTCTCCTCCCTAAATCCGTCTCCTTTCCTCTTTCCTCCTTGTTTGATTTACCTTCATCATACTTTCTCTCTTCCTCCTCCTCCACGTCACCTCCTCGTTCCCTCATGTCTTCTCTCCTCCTCTCCTCCTCCCTTCCTTTCTCCTAATTTCCTCTCCGCCTCAAGGATTTCGTCCACTTTCATGCTGCTTCCAACGAACATGCACGACACACACACACACACACACACCGCTCCTTTGTGCGGTGTGCACGTATGGGACACACTGAGCATGTGTGTGTGTGTGTGTGTGTGTCTGCCTGGATGTCTGCCTTGAGGTGTCTGAGAATGTGCGTGTGTGTGTGTGTGTGTGTGTGTGTGTGTGTGTGTGTGTGTGTGTGTGTGCAGATTACCCTAAGCCCTCTCTAATATTTATCCTGGCCTTCTCTAAAGCCAATCTTGTTCTCTTTGGTGAGAGCACAGCCACACACACACACACACACACACACAAACACACACAAACACACACACACACACACACACACACACACACACACACACACACACACACACACACACACACACACACACGCTCACTCGCAGTTGTTTGAAATGGGATATGCCTCGCTCTTAATTGGGCAGGTGTTTTTCTAAGGCGAGTTGTTTTTTTTAACACTGTCTTACAATTTCACAGGGAATGTGTGTGTGTGTGTGTGTGTGTGTGTGTGTGTGTGTGTGTGTGTGTGTGAGAGAGAGAGAGAGAGAGAGAGAGACTGTGCTTTAACCTCAGCCTTACATCAACATCAGGTAAGGAAATAGCCCACCTCTGGAGCGACTTTTGCAGCACTGAATCACACACACACACACACACGCACGCACGCACGCACGCACGCACGCACACAAACACACACACACACATACACACACACACACACATTCCTGTCCTCCATCTCTCTCTATAAACAGCCGGCCTGCTCAGAGCTGAGCTGTGTTTCTGTGTTTCTCTCAGTCCTGGTTTGGGTCTGTCTTTGTCTCTCTGGTCGGGTTATCAGTTTTAGAAAAGCCAGCGATCCGGACTCGATACTCTGCTGAAAAAAAAAAAAAACACTTCAACAGCCAAGAGAGGTGACAGACAGACAGAGACAGACAGACAGACGGACAGACAGAAAAGCAGACTAACAATATGTGAAATAAAAAAACAAAAACACAGAGTCACTCAGCAATCCTGGAAAATACAAGTACTGGATCAGGACTCGATGTGATCAGATACTAAATATGGTAAAAATCAGACCGTTGGCCATGAAAGCTCATTGAAACATCCTCAAAAACATGACAGACCTGTTCTTCTATCTCAACATGACGTGTGAAGTCGGTTTTATTCCCTTTGTACTAAAAGTGAGACACAAACACCTGCTTGGAGTTTTTGCAGTGAAGCTGCAGTGAGGAGATATCTGACCTCTGTTTGCAGCCTGAGCCTCTGAAGACCAAAAAACAACCAAAAACAACCAAAAAACAAACAAAAAACAAACAAAAAAACAAACAAAATCAACCAAAAAAACAACCAAAAAACAACCATAGAACAACCAAAGAACAAACAAAAAATAACCAAAAAATAACAAAAAAAATCCAAAAAACAACCCAAAAAATTAAAAAAAACAACCAAAAAAACATCTAAAAAAATACAAAAAACATACAAAAAATAGAAAAAAACAAACAAAAAAAAAAAACAAAAAAACCCCAAAACAACCAAAAAAAGACAAAAAAAAATCAAAAACAAACAAAAAACAAAAAAAAATCCGAAAAACAACCAAAAAAACCTCCAAAACAACCAAAAACAACCAAAAACAACAAAAAAAATCCAAAAAAAGAACCAAAAACAACAAAAAACACCAAAAAAAATCCGAAAAAGAACCAAAAACAACAAAAAAAACACCAAAAAACACCAAAAAAACAACCAAAAACAACCGAAAAACAACAACAAAAAAAAATCCAAAAAACAACTAAAAACAACCAAAAAACAACCCAAAACTGTTTTTAAATGAAGATATCTGTCTGATAACGACTGAAGTGACTTTAATAACACCAGCATGTAACAACAGGCTGCAGGACTTTTTGGATTTGAGAAAGTCCTTCAAATTTAGACCTGGTCCAGAGGTTTTAGAGGGACAGCTGCTGATTTTAGAGTCACTGAAACTTCACTGGTTATTTCATTACTAACATTAACAGCACAATCACTGCGACTAAGACGTGTTTCTCAGAGCGTATTTGTTGGAGGGAGTAAGAAAGACGGACATGTTTTTTCTGACACATTTAAATGTTTTGTAAATTTTCTTTAAGCCTCTCATTTTTTGGGAGACAGTTTCATGAGGGGACGTCTGAGGACTAAGACAGTTTCTGAGATCCTAAACTGAGACTTTCCTGGTAGCCGGGGTAAGTTTGGGTCCCTTTAGCGGCTCCTTGAACACGTGGGTGCAGCTTTGATGGAGCTCACACACAGCTGGGGACGGTCTGGGAACGATTTGAGACGCTGTGAGTAAATCTGTAAACAGATGGGGACGGTTTGGATGAGCCCACGACAATTACGGGACGGCTTGTGACAGTTTAGGACATTGTGGGACCGGCCCGTGACAGTCTGGGGGCGCTCCGGGGCCTGGTTTTGGAACATTTCTGCACGGCTCGGTGTTGGGGTGAAGAAGACAGCTCAGTGTGGGTCTGCAGAGCGGAGGCAGCAGCACATTCCTGCTTTATTCTGGGCTGTGGTGCAGAGACGGGGGTGACACTGTGCTGCTGTGGTCTGCAGCAATTTGGCTGTGGGCTTTACGCTATTTCAATCCCCCCTCAACGCGCGCATCACACACACGCAGAGGACGGGCGCTGGGGCCACAAATTTGCACATGCTTCTGAAAACACACATCAGACCAGGACGTGTGTGAGCCGGGCACCTGATGCCTCTGCACACACACACACACACACACATTATTACTGCTGAAATTATAAAAAGAGATTTTTGCAGACGACTCTCAGAGTCTGACTGAAGATTTCTGAGTCTTTGCAGAAACCATCGCGGGCAGAAAACTGGAACAAACCCTGTAATGTTTAAGATTTATTGAAGGATGAAGTTCAGGTAATGATTGATTCGTTCTAAAATAAACACTCTGCTGTTTCAAATTTAGCATCCTGCAGGAGAACTCTTCAATTTAGAAACACCACAGAGACAGAACAAAGACAGCTGCTCAGATCACACACAAGACATGACCTACACTTACACACACGTACACACACTGAAACACACTAAAACACACACACACACACACACATGCATTTTCCTCTCAACCTACACATGCATACACATAAATACATGGTGGCACACACACACACACACACACACACACACACAGGGCCCATCTTCTCCCCTCTCTTTAGGTCGAAAATAGACGCAGGCCCCAAACCGCAGCTACCAGTGGAACACGGTGAAAATAACTGCAGCACACACATGTGCACTGCAGTGGTGTGTGTGGATTGGAGGATGTGTGTGTTTGTGTGTAGTCTGTGTGTCTGCTCGCTTCAGCTGGGCCGTGAAAGAGGACAGATTTGAGGTGTTGGCGTTCCAAACGTTGAGAAGTTTGACCTGAAGCCGCTCGCACTGAGTCCAGAGAGTTTCAGGAAGGAGCCGAATCTTCTGCAGAGATCTCCTCCTCTATAAAACCAACCCACCGTGATCCAGACTGGAAACCGAGCCATGAAAAGTATTTCTGACGGTGTTCTCAGGACACATCAGGAGGAGCTGCTTTCTTCATGCTCCATCAAACCTTTTTATCACAGGTCCAATTTTCTGCACAGGTTTCATGGATCAAGTGGAGAAAGAAGACGAATTAAAGCTGCAAGCTGCGATAAGCGGGACCGGCTCACGTGCTTCAGTCGGGGTTTGTTGCTGCATGTGCAGCAAGATGTGCACATGTGTATATGAGTCCTGAGAGGGAGCGTGAAACAGATCTGATCAAACATGTCAAAGATAACACCAGGCGTTTCCAGAGGGGTTTCAACTTCAGCGCCCTCTCCTGGCCACACCCACTGAGTTACGAATAATCCTTTGATAGCTTTTAATCATCGGTGTGTTTTGTGTACACAGTAAGATTTTGAAGATGATTGGCCAAAAACTGTGGGACGAGTTCAATCAGATATGTTCCCTATTAAACCCTAAAATCAGACGTTTAACTTCCTGTTCAGAATTCACCATCGTTGTCGTAAGAGATTTTTGGACCTGAAATCACTGCAGTCATACAGTTTCATATGAGACTAAATTTTGAGGCACGTTTCGTGGTTGTTTCATTTAGTTCAGTTAAATGTCTGCGTCCCTCCGTCGTCTGAATAAAACCTGATCCTCCTGCTCGCCACCTTTGGATGGAAAGCAGCGCTGACGCCATCCTCCACCAGAGACAGGAGTGTGTGTCAGAGTGCAGGAGATTTAGGAGTGTGTTAAAGAGAGTGTGTGTGTGTGTGTGTGTGTGTGTGTGTGTGTGTGTGTGTGTGTGTGTCTGTGTGTCTTTCTGGGGTCTCAGAGAGGACTGATGTTGGAAACAAGTGTGTGTGTTTACAGCTGAGTGAGAAAGCAACAACTGAGACAACTTACAAATGACTGTTTACTGCAGTATGTGTGTGTGTGTGTGTGTGTGTGTGTGTGTGTGTGTGTGTGTAGGCTGTGTTTAAGTGTGTGACTTCTGGCAGCAGACCAAAGGAGAAAGTGGAGACCGCATGAAAAGAAAACATAAATACAAACACACACACTCTGTCCTCTTTGCTCCAGCACACACACACACACACACACACACACACACACACACACACACACACACACACACACACACACACACACACACACACAGTGTTAATTGATTCAGTTCTGTAATTGCAGTGATGACTTTAAACAAGACTCTGAAGTTTTATAGACCTCCCCTACTTCTCTCTATCGTACTCTCTCTCTCTCTGTCTCACACACACACACACACACACACTGTTGTGTCATTGCACAGGCATATCTGTTGTGGGTTTGCTCTGACATCACTCTTTCCCCCACATTAGAGGACTCAAACAGATTCACTTCCTGGTTTTCCTCCTTCAGTCTTCAGGGGGCGTGGCCTGATTTAAGACGCATCATCAATTATTCATCCAAATAATCCTCAAGTGTTCAGAAGCAACTATTTTACAGCACCAGAGCCTTCTGAGTGGGGCTGAGTCGCCTGATCACAGGATTCAAACATGAAACCTGATGAGAAAAGGACTCAGAACTAACGAGATCGTCTCCTCGACTGAATCTAAAAACAAGTTTTACTTTTATGTTCTTAATGAAAAAGTTTAAATCAATAATAACAAAAACCTGCCTGAAACATGCAGGACGAGAGTCTGAGAAATGTGTTTTAAATTTCCTGAAAAGAAGAAAATAATTCATCTATTTAAGATCAGACAGGCAGGAGAGCCTTTCCTGCTCTCATTCTAGAAATTATTTAAAGGTTTAATGAATCGTTTCGATGGAAGTGAGCGGTTTAAATTAAAGTTTATAACCTGAAACTCTGAGAACAGGAGGACTGGAAAGAAGGAGACAGGAAAGGAGGCGAGGAAACAGAGTGGAACTGATGATCCCGTCAGAGCGACTTCTATAAACCTGAGTCAGACTAAATGACCCGTAAGGTGTGTGTGTGTGTGTGTACCCGTTTATGAGTGTGTGTACCTGACAGGCCTGACTGTACGGGCTGTTTTCATGAGTGTGTCTGTACAGTGTGTGTGTTTGTGTGTGTGTGTGCTGGGTTCATGCTGAATACACCTCATGTTTTTACCTGATGAGGCTTTAAATCTTCACCAGGGGACGGACAGACGGACACACACACACACACACACACACACACACACACACACACACACACACACACACACACACTCGTAAACTTTGCAGCAGCTTTAAATCTTCTGTTTTATTTACAGTCGGTGTTGTTTTTCTCCGCCCTTCATGCGGTTCGTGGATTTAAAGGACAGAAAGGTGAAACCTGAGACTCACCTGGAGCAGCCAGGTTCTGGACCTGAGCAGGGACCGGCGCGTTGGTCTCAGAGGTCAGAGAGAGGCGTCCTCCCTTCCCGATGCGTTCACACAGCACCGTGATGTGCTTCTTCAGACGCGTGGTGTCGGCGGGGAGGCCCAGCACGGGGCCCCCGGTCTGGGCCAGAGACGTCGCCTGGTCCTTGGGGTTCCTGGAAAGACAGGTCCTGAGGAGGTGGGAGACGGCGGCGTCGCAGCTCTCCTCCCAGCCCTGAGGACACGAGAGGAGGACGAGGAGTGAGGATACAGGACACAGAGTTAGGAGCCTGGTTACTGTCCTCATGTGAGTCCCTCTGAGTGCCCTCTGTGTCTGTTCTTGGTGTTTTTCCGCCTCTGCATTTGTCTGTTCTGCTCTGGTCTGTACGATCTGAACCCAGCCCACTCAGACCACTGCACGGATGATGAGGTTAGAAACTGAGAGGCTGCAGAGACTGAATTTGTCTTTTTTCTTTTTCTTTTTTTGCAGATGATTTCAGAACTTGTAAAGCCATAAAGAGGAACAGGATGTGCTGCTGAACATAGTAACATGTGGGGCTTTGATAAAGGCGGGGCCAAGGAAGAGAGTTCTAAAATAATCACTGACTTAAAACTGGCTGCTTTAACACTTCGCTTGAACAAACATCTATACAATTTTTTTTCACTCTCATCTTTTCACTGGTCCTGGTATCTGGTCTGGAAACCTCTGGTCCTTCACACCTGCCCCCATGAGGTGGGTTTCAGGATCTAAATGGTTCATGCATTTCTAACGAGTCTTGAAGTCCTGTTAAGGTTATAAAAATCAGTCAACTTATGTACGGAGAAAAATAAAATACCGCACCAGACCAGGAGGGGGCAGTAAGAAAGAGGGATTTGTTGACTAAAGCTGAATTTCTTGAAAGGAGACAAAGCTGTGGTCCAGGAACGGACTGCTCCCCCGTCTAAAGCATGAAGACATCAGGGATGGAGCCGTGTTTGAGCTCCAAAAGGAGCCCGTTGATCTAGGACTCTGAGCAGGATGCTCCCTCCTCAAACAGCTTTAGATCCTCATTAAATCCTGCTGCTGTAAACAAGACCTCCACTGACACGTTCAGCTGAAGGTCACCAGTCTCACTCTTTAAACTGGAACACCGGGAGCTGACAGAGACACATTCACACTATCAAGCTCAAAGAAGACCACTGATGAGGAGGTACTAAACCAAGTCCATCAATTAACTAAATTTAGACCCTAGTTCCTGTTGTCGAAAAGCGTATAGTTCCTCACAAAGTTCCTGTGGTTGAAAAGCACCTTTACATTTGACGACATTAGATGAACGAGTCTCATGGGGAAGCTGTGTGTGTGTGCGTGTGTGTGTGTGTGTTGACAGGTACCCTTCCACCCTCCCCTCTTCCCTCACCCCGTCCTCCCCCCCGCCTGCCGCCACACTGATAGGCCCCTAATGAGCCATAATGACAGGTAATCAACCCTGTAATGATGATGACAGAGAGACACAGACAGAGACAGGGAGAGAGAGAGAGAGAGAGAGAGAGAGAGAGAGACATGGAGAAGGTCAAGGAGATGAGCTGATGATAGAGGGGAGGGCAGATATTAAAGACGGAGAGCAGACGAGGGATGAGCAGAGATAAGAGCTGGGAAGAGAGAGAGAGAGAGAGAGAAAATGAGAGAGGAGGAGTAGGATGAGGAAGAGGGGATGTGACCTATTCTTAGCACAATACCTCACCAGGTTATCAAATACTTGGAGCGACATAAGTGCAGGTTTCTGTGGAAACTTCTCACACACACACACACACACACACACACACACACACACACACACACACACACGCTGAGGAGGGAAATTAAACGTCTTCAGACCCAAACTGCAGACATTTATCCTCCTGAAGCAGCAGAGAGGAAGCACAGAGAGGTGGAGCGGGGTCTGGAGGAGAGCCAGAGTGATAAATTAAGACAAAGTTCCCTCTAACGTCGTAATCTGAGAGCGATTTGATTCCTGCAGCGAAAAACAAGAGAGGGATTGTTTAATTCTGCCATCGGAGGAAGGGAGGAGGGGGCACGTGCAGTTTTCTGAGCGCTCAGTTCACGTCCAGCGTTTATTTCAGCTCATTGTTTCAGGATCAATCTGCAGAGACGCAGAGAAAAGCAGCAGCTTCAGCTTCACGGAGCCAAACGTGTTTAGTTTGGTGGAATTATTGATCAGAGCACAATTACACAGAGTTTACTCTTCTGATTATAATGTCTTTAATAACAAACATGCTGCGTATAAACACCCTCATAACCATAAACAGGCACAAATGAATGGACTCTCAATGGGTTACAGATGGGAGGTTTGATCATTTTCATAAACAGGACCAAAGAAAAATGAGGATTGTGTAAATACTGTAATCAGATTACTCTTATTTATTTGATTTATTTCAACTTTCTGTCATGTGTTGTGCTGTGAAACAATGAGTGTATTTGAGCAGGGGTCTAAAAAGCCTTTGTGAACACTTCACAGTGACATCCTGAATCATTTCCTCATGTTTGATCCATTTAAAGCTACAGGAAGTGACGTTTTATTCATGTGAGTTTTGGTTAAAATGAAGTAAAGGAGAATTGTTTGCATGCAGTAAGTTAGATCTGGAGATAGAGATGTGTTCTGGGAGCTCCCTGCCCCTCTGCATGTATACGTGGAATAGCAGACCTGTAAAGCATAGGCAGGGAGAGCAGCAGCAAAGAGCAGAGTAAGCATGGCGGAAAAAGAGGAGCTGGGTTGCAAAGCTGTTTCCTGAGGAAGCAGGAAGTGTAGCCAGGCTAAAGCAGCCAATCAGAGGCGTAGAAAGCTTGTCATTTATTCGTCCCGTCCTCTTTTTATTTTGTAGTAATGTCGCTCCTCTTACAGAACACTTCACTATCTGCCCTGGCTTGTTTCCAGCCTTGGTGATTGTAGTCCCCGCCCTTAGTTATTAGCTTTAAATACAAGACAAAGTAAGTCATCAGTAACGCTGCCTGTGTTTGGCCTACCCGGGCAGATCCACTCTGTCTTTTAAACTCAGAGTTGAGGATGTTGATGGATGTTGAAATCCATGTTTCTCTTTTCCAAATCGAAGCCCTTAAACTGCCCGTGGACTGCATCAGGATTATCAGATCTGACAGGGAGAAGTCTCCAGTGTGATTTTAACCTCACTGAACGGTCAAGGATGAGATCTTCCACGGGCCAAGCCCACGACCTTGAGGGACTCCCAAAGAGACAAATAAATGTTCAGACAGTTATCCTTCAGTCCTGACAAGGCTGTCCGGACTGGGAAAGTCATTTAAGAGACAGAGTTACAGCTCTCTGTGTGAGAGCGATGCAGCACCGTCAGCCCTCAGGGAAGTTAAATCTTCTTTACATCAACTTTCGTTACAAAATCAGGGCTCACATTTTTACATCAGCTCCAAAAAGCTGGAGTTCAACCAAGTAACTGGTCTCAAGAACGAGAGGTATGATTATAGAGCTACATTCAGTTGTTGTCCTTAAAGAGGAGGTATTGTGTTTCTTTATTCTGTCCCTCTGGTGCCCCCGTAGTATCTTCACATGATTCACACTTTGTTTCAGCTGCTGTCTCTTTAAGGCTCCCCGCTCCATAAACCCCCTTTACTCTGATTGGCCAGCCCTCTGGAGGCCTGTCCAGGGCTGGAGCTATTGGCAGACCTTGGCAGGCCCATCGTGTCATGATCGAGAACTGTTTGTAAAGAGTAAATAAATAAAATGTGGTTTGGTTTCTAACCAAAAATTTATTATTTCATGAAACTAAACAAGTTTTGAGGGGCGTGGTTTGCCAGCCATGGAGTAAGGTGTGTTTCACGTGAGCTCCCGCTAAGCTTCGTTGTTTAAGTACTTTTATACTGTGCTATTCTTTCAAAAAGACACGCAAATATATCTCGAACCTACCCTCAAAGAAAGGCAAGCCTGCTGGAGACCAAAGATGGCATCAAAATTGCGAAAATATAAATACACCGGATCCTCCACCACGAGGCCTAACACCGCCGCGAGCCAGAGTGACACAAAGAGTCCGGAGCAGGCGACCCCTCCCTCACCTGAAGCTGATGAGATGGATATTTCACAACTTAAGTCGGAAATTCTGCTCTCCTTAAAAGCCGATATTTCAGCGGTGATAAAGTCGGAGCTAAGAAATGCTCTCGCCGAAGATTTTGACTACCTGAAGAGTGAATTACAAGTGGTTAAAACTGAAATAATCAACAACAGTGCTGCGTTAAAGTCAGAAATCGACCCTGTGAAAGCTAACGTCAAGGAGCTGGAGGGGGGACTATCGACCTGGTCGGATGAGGTGGTGAACTTACAGAAATCAGTAAATGACTTAAAGGCGGAGATGGAAATCATGAAAGGTAAATGTGAGGATATGGAGGGCAGAATGAGGAGATGTAACGTAAGAATCATCGGGGTCCCCGAATCTCCTGGCTCCACCTCTACTACTGCGGTGTCTAAGCTACTAACGGAGGTGCTAAAGTTAGATGAGGAGCCGCTGATCGACCGTTCTCATCGGAGCCTTGGCCCTATTAAGCCCGGTGGGAGACCGCGTGCGATTGTTGCCAAACTGCACTACTATCGTGACTGTGTGGAGATACTTCGTCGCGCCCGCACCCGGGGTCCACTCCGCCTTAATGGGGATCCGATCACCATCTTTCCAGACTTTACTGCAAGTGTTGCTAAGGCCCGGGCCGCTTTCATGGATGTGAGGAAGCTTCTTCGCGATAGACCGGGGGTCCGGTATGGAATCCTGTTCCCAGCTCGGCTCCGAATCACTTACAAAGAGGATGACAAGGAGTTTTCTGATCCAGATAAAGCTATGGCCTATGTCAAGGAGACTATCGTGTCACCTGTGGGATCTGGAGACGGATTGTGAGGTAGTGACTGTTTCTGTTTGCTAGTGTGAGTTATCTCTGTTAAAATATATTCTTATATGTGCGTTCAAAGCTCTTCTAGATATGCTAGTTTGATGGTTTGCTCATTATCAATAACTCCTGCAGGAAATTTGGTAGCAGTATTAGTAGAGTGTGCAGCTACGTGGTGATCCTTTTTTTTTTCTCTTTTCTTTCAAGTTAAGCACAGATTTTTTTGAAGTTGTTGAATTGCAGGCTTGGCGGGAGCCAAAGTGACTATATGTTCGTTCCCCACTATAAGCACCAAATGTGTGGATTTGTTTTATCTAAGGGACATGATAATCACCCTGTTCAATTGGGTGTTAAGGGGTGGTACAATACAGGTCTTTTTTGCTTCATATACTTATTCTACCAGGTTTTTTTTCTTAGGTTTGTTTTTCCTTCTTTTTCTTTTGAATTTGTTTTGATGTATTGGGGTATATGTTTGACTTACAATCTTTCATTTTCCTGCTATGACCAGTGTAAAAAATACTAAGATTAATGACGGTTGCCAGGTGAATTTTGTGAGTTGGAATATCAAATCACTTAATCATCCAGTTAAATCCAGAAAGATTTTCTCACATTTAAAACGGATAAAATCTGACATTGTGTTTCTACAAGAGACCCATGTACGTTTATCTGATAATCCCCAACTTGGCAGGAGATGGGCAGGTCAGGTATTTCAGTCAAATTTTCATTCCAAATCAAGGGGAGTAGCTATTTTGATCAGTAGCCATATACCATTCATAGCATCTAACATACTAACAGATACAGCCGGGCGTTATGTCATTGTGGCTGGAAAACTTTACACACTCCCAGTTATTCTAGCTTGTGTTTATGCACCAAACTGGGACGACCCAGTCTTTTTCACTAGCTTTTTCTCTCGATTTCCTGATTTGTCATCACATCATCTCATACTTGGCGGCGACATCAACTGTGTTCTCTCTCCTCTCTTAGATCGGAGTATCTCAACAAGGGCATCCCTGTCTAAATCTGCACTTGCTATCCAGTGTTTCCTTAAAACTTATGGGGTTACTGATATATGGCGGTTTCGTAATCCTACTTCGAGAGCATATTCTTATTTTTCTCCAGTCCATCAGTCTTATTCGCGAATAGATTGTTTCTTTCTTGATAAAAGAATCTTACATCTTGTTACCAGCTGTGATTATGGTGCTATAGTAATCTCAGATCATTGTCCCCTGACAATGAAATTAATCATTCCTAACATACAATCTATTTATCGTCCTTGGAGATTCAACTCCTTGCTTCTGTCTGACGATAACTTTGTCACGTTTTTGTCATCCGAAATAAAACTATTTCTGGAAATCAACCAAACCCCAGGCATGTCGCCATCTACGATATGGGAGTCATTGAAGGCTTATTTAAGAGGCCAGATAATTTCTTATTGTGCACATAAAAGAAAGGTTGACACTGAACACATTAGAAAATTAACAGATGAGATACTAGAATTAGATATGCTTCACAGTCATTCCCCATCTCCAAATACAATGAAAAAGAGAATGGAGCTACAGACTGAGTTTGATCTCTTGTCCACCCGTCAGGCAGAATATCTTATCTCCAAATCGAGACATAATCATTATGAGCATGGAGAGAAGGCTGGTCGATTGCTTGCTCATCAATTGCGTCAAAAAACTGCTAATCAAAATATTTCTGCAATCATCAATGACCAGGGTGAGACCTGTACTGACAATGAGAAAATTAATGATTGTTTTAAAAAGTTTTATGATGCACTTTATACTTCAGATTCACCCAGTAGCCTCCTTGCCATAAATGATTTTTTTACCTCTTTGAAAATCCCTACTGTAGATGCAGAATTAGCTGCTGAATTAGAGAAAGACCTCTCAACTACAGAAATAATTTCTGCAATTAAGGCTATGCAGGGGGGCAAATCTCCAGGGCCAGATGGCTTTTCCACAGATTTTTTTAAGAAGTTTTCATCCCAGCTTTCCCCCTTACTACATCTAGTCTATGAAGAAGCGTTTTCCTCAAATTCCTTACCTCCAACTATGCGACAAGCAATCATCTCCCTGCTTCTTAAAAAAGATAAAAACCCCCTTAGTTGTAGTTCGTACCGCCCTGTTTCTCTTTTAAATACAGATGTTAAGATTCTTGCCAAAATTTTGGCTCTTCGGCTGGAGCATGTAACTCCTACTATTATTTCACCTGATCAAACAGGGTTTATTAAAAAACGTTTCTCTTTTTCTAATGTCAGACGCTTATTTAATATTCTTTATGGTCCTACTCCAACCGCTTCAACAAATGCTGAAGTTATACTGTCATTAGATGCAGAAAAAGCGTTTGATCGGGTGGAGTGGAACTATCTTTTTGAGACCTTAAATCAATTTTGCTTTGGCCCCAAGTTCATAACCTGGATCAAGGTTCTATACACCCTTCCAATGGCAGCGGTTCGAACTAATAATAACTTGTCCTCTTATTTTGAATTGCACAGAGGCACGAGACAGGGGTGTCCTCTTTCACCTCTCTTATTTGCAGTGGCAATTGAACCACTTGCATTAGCCTTGAGGCAAAACCCTTCTATTAAGGGCATCCAACGAGGAGGCTTGGAGCATAAAGTCTCACTTTATGCGGATGACATGTTGTTGTATATTTCTGACTCTCTCTCATCTCTACCAAAAGTTTTAACTTTACTTAAAAAATTTGGTACAATATCTGGCTATAAGGTAAACTTTCAAAAGAGTGAACTTGTGCCCATCACACCAGTAGATAAGTCATACTATCTCTCAACTCCCTTTAAAGTTAACTGTACAAAGTTTAAGTACCTGGGTATTTGGGTTACACAGGACTTTAAAGATTTGTACAAGGCTAATTTCCCACCTCTTTTATCAAGTCTAAAACAAGATTTTGAACGTTGGGACTTCCTACCGCTTTCTTTGGGGGGAAGAATTAATGTGATTAAGATGAACGTACTTCCTAAATTTCTGTATTTGTTTCAATGTCTGCCCATCTTTTTAACCAAGTCTTTTTTTTTCCAATATAAACAACCAAATCTCTTCTTTTATATGGAATAAAAAACACCCCAGGATAAAGAAAAATATATTACAGAAACCTCGGATTCAGGGCGGAATGGCACTTCCCAATTTTATGTATTATTATTGGGCGGCTAATATCAGAGCTTTGCTGTATTGGATGAAGAACAACTCCTCAAGTCCAAGTTGGACAATTTTGGAAGCAACATCTATTACATCTTCCTCCTTAGCAGCTTTACTTTGTTCTAAACTTCCATTTAATCAACCTATTTCAGCTCTGACCTCAAGTCCTATTGTAATCCACTCAGTTAAAATCTGGAATCAATTCAGACGTTCCTTTAAACTTACTGATCTCTCCTTTGCTGCCCCCCTGACAAAAAATCATATGTTTCTCCCGTCATTAATAGATACCGTCTTTGTTACTTGGTCAAATTTGGGGATGTGCAGACTGTCTGACTTATATATCAACGATCAATTTGCTTCTTTTGACCAACTTTCCAAGAAATTTAACCTAAGCAACTCTAACTTTTATCAGTATCTACAGCTTAGAAGCTTTGTGTCATCCAATTCTGATTGTTTTCCCTGCTCTCCTCCAGCCTCTCTGTTAGATCTAATTTTCAAATGCAAATTAGACATGACACAAACAATAAGTAAAATTTATAATTTGCTCATTTCATATAATACTTCTAACTTGGAGGGGCTGAGGGATAAGTGGGAAGATGACCTGGGAGAACTCTTTACAGATGCAACTTGGAATAAAGTTATCCAGAGAATTCATTCCTCCTCCATATGTCTTCGACATACTGTAATTCAGTTCAAAGTTGTGCATCGCCTGCATTTGTCAAAAGAGAAACTGGCTAAGATTAAGACTGATTTTGACCCATCCTGTGATCGGTGTAAGCAGGCTCCTGCTACATTATTACATATGTTCTGGACCTGCCCTAAACTTCATAATTTCTGGTATTCCATCTTCGAGACCTTCTCTAAAATATGCGGCACAACAATCGAACCCTCTCCATTAGTTTCACTATTTGGAGTTATCCCAGAGAATACTTCTTGTAGTAGGTTTCAAGCTAACATGATGGCTTTTTCTTCCCTCTTGGCTAGAAGGCTAATTTTATCCAAATGGAAGGACTCTGTTCCCCCAGTGTATGGCCAATGGATAAGAGAGGTCATGTATCTTGTTCACCTAGAAAAGATTAGATATACCATTAGAGGTTGCACCAGGAAATTTTTTGAAACTTGGCAACCGTTCATATCCTATGTTGAAAACATGGCAGCTACTAAAATGACTTTGTAAGCCCCTCCTTTTTTTTTTTTTTTTTTTTTTTTTTTTTTTTTTTTTTTTTTTCCCCAAGTAGGTACATATATTTGTATGAAGGTATGTGTATATATGTATGTAAATACATGTGTGTAAGTGTATGTATGTGTATGTATGTATATATATGTATATATATATAGATTAATGTTTTGGTTTTCTTTATGCCTGTTTATATATAAGTATATTTTATCATACTATGTTTATCAAGTAATTTATTTATTTACTTTTGATTGTCTGGCTAAAAGTCTGTCAAAGACCTGGTGTTTGGGGAAAGGGTAATAGGACAAGGGCGTTTTGTTTTGGGGTTTTTTTATGTGTGTGTGTGTTTCCCTGACTGTCCTAGTTTTTTTTGTTGTTGTTCTTTTTGTGTACATATATAGAAAAATAAATAAAAAGACTTTGATCAAAAAAAAAAAAACTAAACAAGTTTTAATATCTTGAAAAAAGACATTTTTCTGGACTTGTCGGTGAATATGGTTCAGATTAAGTCTAATAGACTGTTTTTACCCAAATTAGTCAGAAACACTTGATTGGATTAAAAAACTGCATATATTTTAACAAGTAAAACTTTTGTGTGAGAATATGAGGATTTATTTTGCCATCACATTTTTGTACATCTGTCAGTGCTTAGAGGGAAAAACGCAGGAATAATATGAAAAAGGGCAGAAAACAGTGTCCAAAGAAACAAGTCAAACTCCGGGAAGACAAAGTAAAGTTTTGAAAGAAAAAGTTGAATTTTTTTTTTGGTAAAATACCTGGAGAAATTCTTGGGAAATGGCAGAAAATTAAGGGCAAAGACGAGGTCTTTATTGTTTGTAAAGTGTGAAAAAGAAATCTTTTAACAGGGTAAGAAAAATGTACTGGTTAAGTTTCTTGTATTAAGATTTAAGTCTTATTTCAATAAAACAGTTTAAATTCAGTTTGAAAAATTTGGGTTCTGTGGGGTAAGAGGCAAAATCTAAAGAAATGCATCAAATTCTATGGAGGAAAAAAATGGAATGTATGGATGAAAAATGTTGAATTTATTGGGGAAAAGTTTTCAATGGGAGCTTTAGTGCAACAATAACACCTGAATTGTTGGTAAGGAGTAAAAAAAAACTGTTGATGGGGTTTAAACATGTTCTCGAGTGATTTCTGGATACAAGAAGCCAAAGAGGTTTGTTTCTTACTCCACTGGCCAATCATATTAATCTATTTAATACTCTTTAAAAACAGTTCCAGTGTCATTTCTGTCTGTTTAAAATCTTAAAAAGAAACATTTTTCTGGACTGGTCGGCTGAATGTGACTCAGAGTCTGATGAGACAGTTTTTTGCACATTTTTCTGTAAGATTTTGAAACCACATCATTTGTCCGTCAGCGCTGAGGACTTTTAACCTCTGCTACAGCTGAAGCGCCTGCTCGTCTCACACCGGCATGATTTCCTGGTGACTGCGGGCTCGGCTGAGACAAAGTTCTTCTAAAGTTCCTGGGTTGGACCACACGGGTTCGAAAAATAAATCTGATATGTTTGGTGTTTAAGGGACACCTGGTGGAAACACAATAACTACCTTATGTGGTTTTAAAAAATCAAACCCTGCTGATTGGGCTCGTGTTCCCTTCAATGCGTCTTTTTATCCGCTCACAGGACCTGGAGCTGCAGAGAACGTCTTCTAAATCTGCTGTTTTACTGCGCTGTAAATAGCTCTGCGGTGGAACAGGCCTAAAGAAACAATTTCAGGTATTATACAGACATTTCTGGTCAGGAGGGCAGAGAGCCAGAGCGCGGCGGGCTGCACAGCTGTACGGTGGATTCTGGGAGAGTAAACAGAGGGCGGGAGAGAGAGCGGGGGGTCGAGCAGGAATAGCAGGCAGACAGACAGTGTCAGCAAGTCTGTTTCAGGGATGACTGACAGATGGAAAAAGAGACAAAGGAGGGAGGGAGGGATGGAGAGGACTGAGAGGACGGAGAGGACGGAGCATGAATGAAGAAATGAAGAAATGAAGAAATGAAGAAGTGAAGCAGAAGAAGAAAAGGAGAGATGGAGACGTGTGCGGAGACAGAGAGCCTGGAGGAGGAGGAGAAGGAGGAGGATGAGGAGGAGGAGAGGAGAGAGGAGGAGGAGGATGAGGAGGAGGAGAGGAGAGAGGAGGAGGAGGAGGAGGAGGTGGTGTTCAGGTCGGCTGCAGCTAAATGAGACGTATGCTTTGATACCACACAGATGCATTTCCTCTGACACTCCTCTGTCTCCTCTCTCCTCCTTCTCCTCTCTCCTCCTCTCTCCTCCTCCGATCTCCTCTGAGCGTCTTTCTTTAAACATACCTGTCGGGTTGTGTCAGATAACGCTCTGTGAGCAGACACAGCTGCTGTCAGACGCTCCTGTCTTCATCAACTTTCTTGGAAAGCAGATAAAAACTCAGCTTGCAGCACATTTTTGGAATATTTGGGAAGTTTGTGCCGTTTGTATCTCAGCTGGATGTTCATGTTATCAGAGTGAAGATGATGGATGACACAGAGCTTCAGGCCTGTTGCTCTTCTGTCACATAATTCAGTGATTTAATTTTTTTCTGGTCTCCAGCAGCAGAGATCGAACTGGTGATGGTGAAATCTTGTGGAAGTAGACGATGGGGATCTGAAAACATAACGGCCTCACAGTTTTCTTGCTTTTCTATTGATCTCGAGGAAAGAGGTGAAAACAGTTTTTACATTTGTCTTTTTTATTTTCATAATTTGATGTTTTTGTTCATTTTACAGAGAACTGTGAACTCTGTTTCAGTAAAGTCTGTATTTTTCATCCTTCAAACTCTCTTATTGGCCAGCGCCCTGAAGGTCTGTTGAGGGTGGAGCTCTGGACAGGCCTTGGATGTTTGAGGCCCTTCCCTCCCAAGTGTCAAGTGTCATGAACCAGTAAGGAAATCCTTTTGTGATGATTTCAGCGAGTCCCGTAAAGATCTGCTGAAACTTTGTGCTCTTTCAGAACAGAGCGTTTAATCTGTTTGCAGACAGATTCAGGAGTTTCTAGAATCTCGTTGGGATCTTGAAAATAACTCATGAAGATGTTTAGAGGAAAGTCATCCCTCTCTCTCTCTCTCTCTCTCTCTCTCTCTCTCTCATTGTCAGTGTGAGGTCACAGCGCCGTGCTGAAGTGTGTGTTATTGTTTCTGAATATAGCCCATCAGAGCACCTGTTACTTATCATGAAGTGGACGTGACCATGATTACTGATCAGACATATCATCCCATTAATCCAGGTTCAAACAGCACACAAACACACACACACACACACACACACACCACACACACACACACACACACACACACACACACACACACACACACACACACACTCCTCTGAGCCTCATCAGATGACCCTCTAAACCTATTCCTGTCCCCAATCAGAGAGCAAAACCGATTCTGTCCCGTCCTTATGGAAGGCAGTGTGTGTGCACGCGTGTGTGTGTGTTGACAGAGCTCTTCCATCTGCTGCAGTCTGACCACAGAGGCTCTCACTCCCCGCAGAGAGTGTGTACCTGTGATGTGTGTTAGTTTTTCCAAAGCCCTGATCAATCCCCTGAACCTCTCATTATCACCTGCTCTATTTCCAGCCTCACACACACACACACACACACACACTAGGACCAGAGTGTGAGTCAGAGGTTGATCAGAGTCTGACATGTCCACACCGTATGATCTGTTCACACTGAGACCTTCAGTTCAGGCCCCAAGTGGTCAGTGGAGGAACTGCAGGGTGAGCTTCATTATTCAGTCTCTGAGGTAACAGGCCGGTTCTGGTTCACACACACACACACACACACACACACACACACACACACACACACACACACACACACACACACACACACACACACACACACACACACACACACACACACACAGCTGTAATGCTTAAATCATAAACAGGTACCAGAAAACACTCTCAGCTCTGAGCTGACAGATGAGTGAGTGTGTGATTTAGAGTGTGCCTGTATATGACTGTGTGTGTTTGTGTGTGTGTGTGTGTGTGTGTGTGTGTATCCCCCAGGGACCAAAAGTACTTAATGTGTTTTATTTTTTTTAAGTTTTCAGAGTGTGTTAAAGCGTTGGCTGTGTGTGCTGAGCAGGCTGCAGATGGATGGACCGACCCTGACATGTTAATAACTGTGTGTGTGTGTGTGTGTGTGTATGTGTGTGCGTGTACCAGCTGTGGTGTGTCCTGCAGTAATGGCAGCAGCGTGGCCTCCAGGATGGCGGTCTGGTCCGGGGTCAGGCCCTGCCACAGCGACAGCAGCAGGACCAGCAGGTGTGTGGCGCTCCGCAGACGCACAAACGCCTCCTCCAGCTGCACACGGGTCTCCTCTGCAGCCTCAGCCAGAGTGATGACCTGGAGGAGAGGAGGAGGAGAGAGGAGGAGGAGGAGGAGGAGGAGAGAGGAGGAGAAGGAGGAGAGAGGAGAGAGGATCGAGGAGAGAGAAGAGAGGAGGAGAGAGGAGGAGAGAGGAGAGAGGAGGAGGAGAGAGGAAAGAGGAGAGAGGAGGAGGAGAGAGGAGGAGGAGAAAGGAGGAGAGAGGAGGAGGAGGAGAGAGAAGAGAGGAGGAGGAGAGAGGAGAGAGGGGGGGGGGGAGAGGAGGAGAGAGGAGAGAGGAGGAGGAGAGAGGAGGAGGAGAGAGGAGGAGGAGAGAGGAGGAGGAGAGGAGGAGGAGAGAGGAAGAGAGAGGAGTCAGTTAACGTCTCTCCTGATGCACTCAGTTATCATCACTGAACTTTAATTCATGTCAGGACACTCGCTCACATCTCTCGAGCTCCTCATCACGACTGCTTATATCTTGTGGTCGTCTCTCTCATCTTATTTCAGGGTTATTCTCTTCCTGCCTTGGTGATTGTTGTCCCTGCCCTCATCTTTGCCTCTCTCATGTTTAAAAGTCTGCGTCTCCTCTCTTCCTGTGATCGTTGTGTCCTGTCAGTCGTTCATGGGTCCTGTTGTCTCCATGTTTTTTAATCCTTGTGTCAAATTTGTTTTGTTGTCGTTTTGAGTTTTTCTGACTCAGCTGTGATTTTGATCTTTTACGTCTTTCATAGTTTGCAGCGCTCAGAATAAGAGGTCCAGGAGTTTGAATCTTTTGATCCTTGTCAGCAGCGTGTCTGCAGCTTTGACTCTCTGATGAGCTTCAAACGAACCAAACGAATGTGCGAAGGCTTCGTGATTCACATCAGCCTGGATTCACCATCGACAGCTTCATCAAACATTACGATGAAGACGATATTTAAGCTGCGTGAGATGCAAATTTCAACGTGCTGTAACACCGATTCTACTTTCACGCCTCAAACTTTATTTACAGATTTTTTTTTCATCAACAGAGAACAAACTAAAGAAAGGAGGGAAAGCAAACAGAAGTGGGATCACAGGTCGTTCTCCTCAGACTCTGCAGCATCTTGTTGCTCCTGTTGCATCTCTTCAAAGACCTTTAAAGCTGAGAAACCGGATCAGGAGCAAACAGAAACCCAACACCGGCTCTGAGATGAAAACCAGCAGGAGTGGAGGCTAAGTGCTTTCTGATTTTACCCTCAAACACAGGTCAGCAGAGCTTCACACAGAGCGAGCAAGTGTCTGCATGAACAAGGTGTGGCGGCACCAGGTGAACTCTGACCCCCAGCCAGAGGTCGACCCTTACATCCCTCCATCATGACAACAACAGAGGAGAGGAGGCGAGCGGAGCGGAGCCAGCGAGTGATGACAGAGCAAGACGGATAGAGACGAGGACGACAAGAGAGGACAAGCAGAGAGGGAGAAACGAGAGAAGAGGAGAATGGAAGGAGGGACGGAGAGACGAGGAGGAGGTGAAAGCAGATCTGGGACTAATGGACGAGTGTGTGTTCAGATAAATGAGTGATCTGCAGGACGGAGAGCCAACGCACGCCAGCAGTTAGTCTGACAAATGGGCTCAGAGCTCGCCATCTGATACTGAGAAAACAGAGACGGAGGAAAAGTGAAGAGTGTGTGTGTGTGTGTGTGTGTGTGTGTGTATGTGTGTGTGTGTGTGTGTGTGTGTGTGTGTGTGTGTGTGTAAGGAGAAATTGGCAAAGTTATCCATTTTGATTGGTGCAACTCTAAACCTGAAACGTGCAGGTAGAGAACGAGCTGCTCCTGTCAGACTGATCCTCAGAGAGTCTCCTTCACTCTGTCGGGAGCGAGGTCACCTACGGGTGCCGTGTCACTCACACCTTACAGGTTAGCCACAACGGACCTCATACTCATGGTCACATGATCCTGCTTTACTCATGTAGACCCTCACAGACTGAAGACAGTCCTCTATGGGCTGAGATGATTTTGAAATTGTTTAACCTACTTCAAAATTCAACTCTAAATTCTTCAAATTCAAAAATAAATAAAAATCAACTTCAGGTCTTTGTGGTTCAACCGTTACGTCATCTTCATCTGTGAGGAAGAGGAATCATTTTCATGACTTCAGAAAAGAACTTCAGAACTCTGTGAGTGGTCGTCTGTGTCATTAATTTAGGGAAGAATGAGCAGATCAACTTTTCTGGAAGTTAATCTTGGTAACTGTGAACGCTCGTGTTTCCACAGGGAGCAAATCTCCAGAGAGTCATCAACTCAACTCAACCAAAGACACGTGCCAAGTCTACTGTCCAACGGAGCCCACGCCAGGCACAAGGCCAGCTAACAGAAGACGATCGACCTAAACAGGAAGTGATGCACGAGAACAGCATCGAACATCAGTTTCAAAATAAGACACCATAACTGGATTCCTGAGCATCTATCACCCCTTTTCGACCAAGCTGGTTCCAGGGCTGGTGCTAGAGCCGGTTCACAGTTGGTTAAAGTGCGAACCGGTTAAGAACCGTTTGCTTTTCCACAAACGGGTGCCGGCCATGCTGTTTTGCTTTGAAATCCATTGTTTCATATATCTTCTTCTTCTGTTTCTCTCTTGCTCCAACCTCGTCTTTTTAAAAATGGCTCTCTTCCGTGATTTGACTCTGCTTTGGTTGGTCAATAATCCCGCCCCCACCCCCTGACGTAAGCCCGTAATGTGGTTCCTTCTGCTGGCCCAGCAAAGAGTTGGTGCTTGCCCAGCAGCCGGTGCTTAGTCTGTGGATAACCAAAGAACTGGTGCTACGTCTGGCTCTAGCTCCGAAACCAGCCCTGGAACCAGCTTGGTCGAAAAGGGGTATATCAGATCCAACTGATATGAAATGTTCACTGATGATGGATGTAATTGTTGACGGGGCGGCTGAGTTGTCGCCCCACAATCAGAAGGTCGTGGGTCTGATTCCAGCTCCTGCAATCACATACCGAAGTGTCCTTGAGCAAGACACTGAACCTCGAGTTGCTCCAACTGTTGTTCAGTGGTGTTTGAATGGTGTGAATGTAGATATAACTGATAGCTTCTGCCTTAGTATCAGCCGGCCATCAGTGTGTGAATGTGGTGTGACTGGGTGAATGAGGCGAGCAGTGTGAAGCGCTTTGTAAGTCCTGGTCCATTTACCACTTGACGTCTTCAGACCAGCATCATGTCAGTGATCCATGTGGACCACATCAGGAGTTTTATCAGCGGGTAACAACAAAGAAGAACATTAAACACATTTAAACCTGTAAAAATACTGAATCCAGCTGCTCCCAGGTGAGCTTCAAACCTGGACGGAGCAAAGCCACAGAACAGACAGGACGCAGCACACCTGCACCAATCAGGACGAAGGTTAACCCACAGCTCCGTGTGTGAGAGCGGTCCTCACAGAGATAGAAAGACTTCATAAAGTCTGAACCAGCACACACTTCGACCAACCTCCCCTCAGGGTCTCTTTAAGTGTGTGTGTGCACATACATGTATACATATATATATATGTGTGTGTGTGTGTGTGTGTATTGATAAAAGGCTCCAGGTCCAATGAAGGGCTCTATTGTTGGCAGCAGCTCGGCTCCACACACACTCTGATTGATGCCAGCTGAGAGAACACAAAGACACTTTTAGCCAGGACACACACACACTAACACACACACACACACACACACATACATGCAGACCAGTGATGAAGTACCACGCACATACATGAGAACTGAATATCCAACACACACACACACACACACACACACATGAAAGTGGAGAGAATACAAGCGATAGGAAGTGAAAATAAACATGTATAAGAAAGATGAACACACACACACACACACACACACTCACGGTAGCTGAACTGCATGTGACCTCAAACAACCTGCAGTCGACGCCGTCGGGGTCGAGACCCCCCGATGTGTCCACAGAGGAGTCAGGACTCCATTCATGGAGCATAAAGAGAGGACTCACACACCTCCACCTGGCTTACATCACGGCGACACACTAACGAAGCTCAGCTGACAACTTTCAAAACTTCAGAGAGCTGAAATCAAAGCCATAAAACTGTCTGTGGGAGAACGTCTCTCCTCTTCTTCTCTGATTATTTACTCGATTCAAACATCGTTCCTCTCAAACATGAGGACAAACAGCCTCTGCTGCACCGCCAAAATAAAAGCCTCACTCTGTGTTTGGACGTCGTCCCCTCTCTGTGTGTTCGGGTGTGTTTCGGGTGATTTCTTTGTTTGCTGCAGCAGCAAAAGACGCGTCTGTTTACGACTTCCTGTAACTTTCACCCCGTTGAAAACTGAACGCGTGAGCTCTGCAGCCAATCATAAATGAGCTCCTGTCAAGTGGAAATTAGTGAGAGCGGCTGCCAGAGCAGGAATGAATCAAAATGATTGGTTGCCAGAGTTTTATCCTCGGATAAAGTGACACACGGAGAAACAAAGCGCAGAGTGTTTGTGTGTGTGTGTGTGTGTGTGTGTGTGTGTGTGTGTGTGTGTGTGTGTGCTCCTCAGAGCCGACAGATTAGACGTTTCCTGCTCTGTTAGCCGCAGCAAGCAGCGTGGACGGACTCCAAGCCGCACACACAAACACAGAGATACACACAGTGACATGGAAACACATGCACACACTCACACACACTCGCACACACACACGCAAGCAGCATAGTATCTGTGTGAGCGGAAAATGACAGAAGTCTGTTTGGCAGAGAACGACGTGGCATGACTTCTTCTCTGGTGGATGACGAGATGAACGAAAACAGAAAGGAGAGAGAGAGAGTGAGAGAGAGAGAGAGAGAGAGAGAGAGAGAGAGAGAGAGAGAGAGGGACGGGGAAGAGGAGGAGAAAAAGAGGAAAAGAAAACAGTAGAAAGGTTCATGCAGGGGTTAAATAAGTGTGTTATTCGTGTGTGTGTGTGTGTGTGTGTGTGTGTGTGTGTGTGTGTGTGTGTGTGTGTGTGTGTGTGTGTGTGTGTGTGTGTGTGTTTGTGTGCTTTGGCTCGGTGTATCCGTGTCTTAATTAAAGAGCCAATTAGTACCTCAGTTTAACGATGGCTAGAATCACAGAGCCCATTTCCTCGTGCAGGGTGACTGATACACACACACACACACACACACACACACACGGATACAGTTACATATGCAGGCACAAACACACACTGAGTAAGTCTTACATCATCACACACACTCTTACACACAGCAGTAAATGTGTGTGCACTTACGCAGGAACACATTTCTTTAATGAAAGGGCTGAAAGCAGCAGCGTTAAACTGAACCGGTTCTCTGACAGAACGGGATCAGAACCAGAACCAGAACCAGAACCAGCGCCAACTTGGTGGAAAAGAGGTGTCACACACTCACACAAATGATGGTAATTAAGAACGTTTTCAAATATAAATAATAAAAGTGTTTTTTCCTCAATTTCCAGAATAAAAAGTGAAAGAACAAAGAGATGATCTAACTCAAATCATTATTTGGTGTAACTGCCCTTTACTGTCACACCAGCATCAGTTAAAGGTACACCTGCACACAGTCTGGGTTTAGTGAGATTAGGGTCAGATGTATGATCAACCAACCAGCCAAGGTGAGGTTAAAGAGGACAGTTCCATGTCACAGGTCAGACACCACAGACCAGAGACCTGGACCACCGAACTGGATTAACTGATCCAGGATCTTTGATGGATTTAACGAGACTCTTTCTATCCTGATTAGCGGTACTACGAAGCTGGATATCAACTCCCTCAGTGAACCCAGGGGTTTCCAGTCTTGATGAGGGCACGCTCACATTATAAGTCAGGAGGTGGTGCTTTTCTGATCTTAACCTGCTCCAGAGCAGGTTAGGCGTTCAGCATCAGTTACCACGGTGATTTATCCTGATAAGAAATGAACCAGCTAATCCAGAAGGCTAAGCCAGAAGTTACGTCACCCAGAGAAAATCCGGCTTCGTAGTACAGGGTATCGGACAACGAAGTTCGGAGAAAAAAACAGCAGCAGAGCAGCAGGGGGCAGCGAGACAACAAGAAAGGCCTTTCAGTAAGAAATGACACCAAAGTTAGCCTGTTAGCATGGGGGAGATTGGTGCTTTATTTCACTGCAGATGGATTTGTTGCTCTAGAGACAGAGTCTGGCCCGAGAGCCAGCGGTCTAAGAGTTCTGTTTCCTGAGAGAGCCGTACGGGCTAAGAGCCATGTGGGCTAACAGAGACATGTTCTAAGGCAGCCATGGCCTAAAATCCATCAATCAGAGACATTCAGCTTTCAGTTCCTGGACCTCTGGAACCCCACCCATCAGGTGGAGCTGTTTTCAGAGGTAAATTTACCCCCCAGAACTAAATTCAGACCTCAGTCTCGACAGTCGAAACACAGCTTCAGTGCAGCAGATGAAAAACACGTTGAGTTTATTTCCCTGTGAAATGGGACGATGTTCAACGATGCGTTTAGCTCAGGACGGGTAGAAACCAGTGGGACCAGGTCAACCATCAACTTTCCAGAGAAGTCAAACCTCCAACATGAAAACAAGGCCAAGACCCTCAACTGTGCACCACAACACAAGAACTCATGAGTCAACAGGTGGAGGGAAGCATGGCCGAGTTTCCTGCAAGTTTGGGGCTGAATTCTGCGAATGGAGTTGTAGACTTGGTCGGGATTAATGGTGTCCAAGAGGCAGATAATTACCCATCATGCAAAACCATCAAGAGGCCCTAAAGTTACCGTGCAGCAGGAGAATGACCCCTAACATACAACCGATGTCAAGAAGTCCTGGAAGTGATGGTGCGGCCCCCACAGAGCCCTGATCCCAGCATCATGGAGTCTGTCTGGGATTACATGAAGAGACAGAAGGATTTGAGGAGGATCTGTGGTTGGTTCTCTGAGCAGTATGAAGGGCCAGAGATGGTGCAAATAAAGAAATAAAAGAGGAGACAAAGAAAAGGAAAAACAAGCAGCGAGCGATGGAGACAGAGGGATGTGGAGCGCTGAAGTGATCAGCATCTCTCCTCCAGAGTCTGATAGACAGATACCACACAGACAGACAGTAACCACTATTGTCTGTGGTCAAAACAAGCACACAAACACACCATCCTGATAAGAGCGTCTGTCTACACCGAGCCTGATAAGACCAGAGGAGAAAGGAGGAGAGAGGAGCAGACGGGACAAACAAAGACAGGTGGGAAATGGGTTTGAGATGAAGACGGAGAACAAGATGGAGACAGAAAGAGCTTGTTGTTCACCCGAGGGGGAGGAGAGGTGGAGGATTAAGAGATAGGATCTGGCAGCCCAACCTGATCCAACCTCTGGTGGTTTATCATCCGCTGTGGAAAGCTCCAGAATGCACCATCCTGATAACCATGACCTCCTCCGCACTCCTCTGACGCTCCTCTTCATACCTCCACCCCGTGCTGCCTCCAGAGCTTATTGTGAGCACGTGTTGGAGAGTTTCATATAGAGCTCATACTTTTCATTCTCTGGCCTCGTTTTGAGATTTAATTCTCACACATGCAGAAAAGAGCTGGTCTTAAACTGGCAGATCACTGCTTCCTCTGAGGCGTCTTTCTCAGCTGAAGGAAATCAGAGACTGAAGAGGAATGAGGCAGATAAAGAAAACACGCTTTCACATCAAAACCACCTCATCAGAATTCCCTGATAATTCCCTTCAAGTAAATCTACTAAACTCTGACACCAGAGCAGGAGCGATGGTAGCAGCTCTCTCAGATCCTGACTCTGCAGCTCACCTCGAGGTGAGTATGAGTGTGAGCTGAACGCCTTGAATGGAAGCGGGCGATAGGTGAGAAGGTGTCTGAGGTTTCCTCTGGTAGAAAAATAAGGTTAAACTCTTCTACTCGCCGCCGTCAGAGACGCTCTCACAGGCCGTCGTTCACGGCTGCTGAAACGCGGCGCTGTGATTTATGAGGCTGTCCAGCGCCGTCAAAGAGGCGGCTGAACTCGGGTGTTTTCTCTGGGACGGCGGGGCCGAGGGAGGGAGGGAGGCCTTCTGCTTTTCTTTGACACGCGTGTTCACACGGTCCTGAACAAAGAGCTTTATTCTGCACTGATAGGTCGAGTGTGTGAGACCTGCCCTGACTCCGTCACTTTATACACACACACCTCCCTCCCTCAGATCCATGATGAATATGGCTCCTTTTTTTCTGAGAGAGATGAAAACACACACACACACACACACACACACACACACACACACACACACACACACACACACACACACACACACAATCAAACCCATGACTGTTTACACAGATTTAAATCACCGTAAAACAGGCAGAAGTCTGTAAACTGAGGAGCCGGTGATGAGATAAATCAATACGTTTATATAACAAACTCCCCTCTGCCTGTTGACACTGTGGTAATAAGAGGATTTAAAGAGGTGCAGTTATTCTGCTGATCAGCAGGGTTTGAAGATTTCAAAATAAAACCGTCCAAATTTAACGTTTTAACAAACAGCTGATTTTCAAAGAGGTTCAAGCTGCACTGACGTGTGTTCTCAAACATGTGGCTCACACACTCAAATCTTCATCATGCAAACACTCAGACGCAACATAACGAACAACACGTTGTCACAAACACCTGGTTTTAAACCGCTCTGCATGCGTGTGTGAATCACACACACACACACACACACACACCCTTTCCACTTCTCTCTCACACACAGATGCTGAGGTACGCGGTTGTTGCCATGTGCTGGGTGGTCCTGAGGGCCCAGAGGCCCCGGACGGAGCAGGGGACCAAATTACAGAGCGTGACCCACCACAGTGACACCCAACCTGGGATTAACACCCCGGCTGAGTCCCAGGCTGACGGTAGCCCCGGGCTGCGGGAGCTGACCTCAGCAGGTTCAGGGGTGATCAGAGCACACACACACACACACACACAAACACACGCTCTGGTAAAGTCCTGGCCCACCCAGGACTGGAATAATGAGGGGGTTTGGGTCAGTCCAGCTGGTTGGAGGAGAGCGGGAGTTCTGGGCGGAGGCTGGACTGGAGACTCTGGCGCTGATCTGACAGAGTATCCTGTGTCCTGAGATATCCAGACTGTGTCCACACACACACACACACACACACACATGTCTGAGGCGGATCAGTCCACACCTGGCAGCACAGTCGGTCTCCACTCTGGAGCAGCGGGAACACTTGTCACCCAGCGTTTCCTCCCAGCTCAGGTCTGAAACTGAGTCCGCCTGCACTCCACAGACAGAGAAAGACTGACTGCTGCTCTGCTCGGCTGGAGGACGGGTTTGAGTTTCTTTTATGGGTCCTGATGATTTAATGTTGAAACAAAATGATACTGAAGAACTCAGGGTGAGGAGCAGAGAGATTACACCCAATGATTCATCAGATATTTGATAATTGATCAGTTTAAATTAAGATTAAACCAGTTTAGTAAAATAAAAGTGATGCTTAAGCAAACTTTGTAATTCAGGAGCTGAAATAGAAGCACCATCGATCACTTCAGAGGCAAATCAGTAAAATATTTACTACTTTAGGATAATTAATTCAATCTTTGGGGTCGTCTGTTGGTCACTTTGAGCTCCAGGATTTTCTACATTCATCATAAAAAGAAGGATTTCATGTATAATCCAGGGTATCTTTGACAGAGACGTATCAGATAAAGAAGAAAGAAAAGAAGGAAGTTAAACTTCAGTATCTCGTGTGAGGCCTTTGACAGATTTGTGTCCGTGTTTCAGAGTCTGATATGTGTGTAACCTGAGCCTGCACATGTCTGATGCAAGACTGGTGTGAGAGCAGAGAGATGTGTGTGTGACTCTGGATGGATACTCCCAGAGGTTTGATAACATTTCACCATGTTTCCTGTCTGCAGCACGCCGCTGGAAGCTTTAAAGCAACAAGAAACTCTGATTACCAGAAGAATACTTGATCTCACACACACACACACACACACACACACACACACACATATAGCACACGCAGTATCTTTACATGACTTTCGGCTCGTAAAAATCTCTTCTTTTCCCTCCCTGGTGTTTCAGTAAATCCTTATTTCAGCCTCCATCTGTAACTCTTAGTTTTAGCTGCTGTCCCTTTAAGGCTCGCTGCTCCCTCCACAAACCCCCTTTCTTCTGATTGGCCAGCCCTCTGTTTGAGGCCTTTCAGGGGCGGAGCTAATGGTGTTTAAGGTCCACTACTCCAATGTGAATTTGTCAGGAGATCCTTGTGTGATGACATCATCATTTTAGCAAGTCTTGTTTCGATCTTGTTTCGATCTTGTTTCGATCTCGTTAAGATCTCGTTAAGATCTCATGAAGATCTCGTGAAGATCTCGTTAAGATCTCATTAAGATCTCATTAAGATCTCATGATCTGGAGGACTCAGCCCTGTAGCCCCCCCTGCATTCCAAGACGGAAACGCCTCCTTCTTCAGATGTTTCAGGTAAAAATAAATAAATAAATAAAAAAAAAAAAAAAAAAAAAAAAAAAAAAAGATGTTTCAGGTATGCAAACATCCTCAGACGTTATATTAACGTGCACCGTTAATAAGACTTTAAAATTTTATTTAACTTCTTATAACTTATTTATTTAAAAGGGGGCAGCGCAATTTCATAAAACACAGAATTACACATGGTTAAAAAAAAAGGCAGAATTAGCCAGAAGGCTAGTTTTCATCTGTAGTCCCCTGGACATGATGAAAAACAGGCAATAAAATGACATTTTATAAAGAAAAAAAGGAAAAGAAACGAAGAAGAAAGAGAAAAAAAAATACAACATCACAACAACATTTTATCACAACAGGCTTATCTTTTAGTGGTGGCAGCTGTAAGTGTCAATAAGCCACATTTTCAGTTTTTTTTTGTGAAGGTCTTGTATGTTGTGAGCAGTTTAACTTCCTCGGTTATTGAGTTCCACGCACTCGCGCTCCTTACTGACCAGGCCGACTTACTAAAAGTGCTCCTGCGCAGAGGAATGGAACAGGATCAGGAGCCAATTCATGCAGCACTTTATGGGTCAGTTGTAAGTCTGCAAATGTGTGAAGACTATCCCAGTTTAAAATGACGTTCTGAAATCAGACCCTAAATTAGCAAAATCTGCACTCACATCTCCCGAGTTAGACGGAAAGAATTCACCAGGAAGAAGAAAGAACAGATCCTGCGACAGATTGAAAGAACATGCTGAGATTTAGTTTTAGTCCAAGAGTTCCTCAAACTTGATTTAGAGCTTGTTATGTCTAAGTTACATTTTTACAACCCTGGGCTTAAGTGGTAGTCAAAACACACCCAAACATACAGCAACCATTAGATTTCTCACGTGTTCGAATTACAACGCAGCGCATTAAAGTGCTGCCTGCAGATGAAGATTTAAGAGTTAGCAGATGGTCAATCTAATATTTCTATAAGTCTGTAATATCTGTCCTATCAAAGAGCAGCAGGAGCTGCAACATCTGGAGTGACATCACACCTTCTGCATGTGGAGGTCAGAGCAGGTGAGAGAGAAACCTGAAGGTGGAGAAAGAGGATACAGTAGGTCCTGCACACACACACACACACTCACACACACACCTCAGAGAGAGCTGATACAGCTGTTTGGAAGTGTGCGGCAGGTCAAAGGTCAAACAGATACGCTCACGCCCCGAAGCAAGTCGCCAAAATCAATCCAGGCTCGCACACACACTCCTGACGAGAACACACTCCGACAACCTCCCAGTGAGACTTAACATGCGCGCACACACACACACAGGACAAACACTGTTCGCCAGAGTGTATTAATAGCATGTGATGTGACTTAACCCGAGGGCCTGTTTCACCAGAGCAGCTGCACGTACAGCCAATGTGTGTCTGTGTGTGTGTGTGTGTGTGTGTGTGTGTGTGTGTGTGTGTGTGTGTGTGCTTGGTTTTAAACCTTCCTCAAAAGCCAAAGCGTATATGAACCCTCTTGGCCCCGTGAAGAGTTCAGCGGTGTAAGAAAACAGCCCAACACGCCTGCCACACAGGCTTAGAGCGAGCTGTTGATTGTGAGCGCTGTGAGTGAAACCGTTCTGTAAACTCTGCTCTGTGATCAACTCTAATCTCATTTCATCAAATAAACGCTCGTGTCAGAGAGACGCTCTTTGTTACCGCTGACATGAAGCAGCAGAGTCCACGGCTCTCACTCCGCTGCTTTCCCGTCAGCTCTGCTCTCACACACTTTTACGTAACAGACACCGAACTGTTCCAGGACTTCCTCACGCTGTGTTCAAGAGGAGAAGAAAACCTCCTGAAAACCTCACGAACTCGAACATCTGAAGAGTTTTTACTGAGTATAAAAGTCTTTGCACGCTGAGTTCATCATTTTCAGATGAGTTTTTTTGGATCTGTAATCCAAAAATATTGCAGATCCATATTTTTTCATCCTCTGTCTGTCAAAACCCCCTTCACTCTGATTGGCCAGTCCTCTGGAGGCCTGTCAGGGATGGAGCTGTGGGTAGACCTTGGTGTTTGAGTCCCTCACCCTCATGTGATGACCTCATCATTTCATCACTGATCAGGGATTTATACGACATATGAATCTGTAGAGGTAAGTTTTGATACTTTACATCCTGTGACACCATCCTCCAGAGGATTGACCAATCAGAGGGAGGAGGAAAGCCTTAAAGAGACAGTAGCTGAAACGTCAGTGTTTCGGACGGAGGCTGAAATACGGGTTTATAAACCACCAGGGAGAGAAAAACAGATTTTACTGAGCTGTGGATCCTGTAAAGATGCTACAGGGGCACCAGAGGGACAAAATAAAGATTAAGAAAGCAAAGTTTCTCCTGTAGATGGAGGATGGTGTTTCTTCTAACAGGACGAGTTCAGACTGAATTATTTGTCCTCAAATGGCACCAAAAACAAGAAACCAGATCAAACGTGTTGGTGAAGGAACACAGGACAGGATGATTTATTCCTACACACACACACACACACACACTGACAGATAGGCTGTCCTGTCGGATCATAAAAATATCTTTAAGTTATTTTCAGATTTTTCTCTTCAGATGAGAGTGTGTTGCCAATGTGTATGTGGTCTGTGGTGTGTGTGTGTGAGTGTGTGAGTGTGTGTGTGTGTGGGGACAGTGTTTAGTCTGAAGCCATATTTAGTCTCTCTGGTCCTAAGAGGAGGCCTATAATCACACTGAACCTTTCTCTCTACTCATTACACACACACACACACACACACACACACACACACACACACATTATGGCCTGTCATTAACATTTCACACTAACCTCCCAGGATGCTCACGTGCACACACTGTCAGAGGACACACAGCAGTTTGTTTGTATGAACACACACTTTTGACATATTTAATGCTGTAGGAAGTGTGTAAGACAAGTGCACACACACTCACTCACAAAGGTGTGTGTCCAACAGGTGTGTGTTAGAGGAAATAACCCGATATCATTCAGATTTAAGGAGCGTGTGTGTGTGTGCGTGTGTGTGTGTGTGTGTGTGTAAATCATGCATTGTCTGTTTGTGGTTGGAGAACAAACAGTGCAGTCTAATCTTGGCAGACAAAACACAGAAGAATCATGACTACAAATTAGCACCACACACACACACACACACACACACACATCCAGCAGCTGTAGAGCCACTCTCTCTCTCTCTCTCTCTCTCTCTCTCTCTCTCTCTCTCTCTCTCTCTCTCTCTCTCTCTCTCTCGCTCTCTCTCTCTCTCGCTCTCTTCCACCTGTTTCCTCTTTTCTTATTTTCGTTCTCTTGTCTGACTCACGTCTTATTTGTCTTCTGTTTGTTTTCCTGCTGCTTCCATTTTTATTGGAGACATTTGGAATAAAAAATAAATCAGTGACTCAGTTTTTGTTTCAGTAGTTACAGGATAACGTCTGTTTTTCTCGTACTCGTTCAGACTCAGCTGTGCAGAGGATCTTCACTTCTTTCATGCTGAATAAATATTTTTAAACCTGTTGTGTGAATCGGTTTTACTGATGATACTGATGATGATGCTTTCATTAGCTCCACAGGTACAGGTGGAGGTAAAGGTAAGTGGACTGCATGTCAGGAGAGAAGATGTGTGTTTGTTTTTTCTGTTAGATTAAACATCAGGTTTCTGTAACCTGAGAATGTGTCTGTAACTCTGCAGAACGACTTCTTAACCTCCACCTCGGCCTCCACCGGGACCTCCACCCTGACCTCCACCCCGGCCTCCGCCCCGGCCTCCACCCCGGCCTACTTACTTTGCTGTTCTTCTGTTCATTCTTAAACTGTGAGGTTCTAGTTTGGGAACTTTAAAAGATTTTACGGCTTTAGAAATCCAGCTCCCTGACTCTGGACAGTCCGACCTGCTGAATCCACTTCATGAAATCTGTCTCCTTCTGAAAAATACAATTACAGATATTTAGAGAAGCATCAAAGGATCAAAAAGTGACGTCGCTTTGATGGCTTGGCTGCCACAGGCCAGTCATCTCCTGCTTCAGACCCAAAAACTTTCATGGTCTGTTTTCACACTGAAAACCAGGATCAGGCTTCGGCCTTCTGAAAACACATCGTCACGTTTTTTACATTTACCTTTTTGAAGGATGCAGCCATGACATTTCTGTATTTACAAAAATATGTGTCAACGTTTCATTTTCTATCAGTTTATTTGGATTTGGTTATTTTGGTTTTCTACACGTTCAGGATTTTATTTTACGTTATTATGAAAATACACTTAAATACCTGACGGAATCAGATCAAAAAAGCTTCTAATGAAGTTTATTTTTTGAATTTTATTTTGTTTTATTTTTTTAAATGATCCAGTTTTTAAAAAGAGCATCACCACCACGGTGCAGCGACCCGAAACCTCTGAAAGTAAAACAGTTTTTGATCCTGACTTTTTACCAGAACAGTAAACACACACACACACACACACACACAAACAAGAACGGCTTCTTTTGTACACGTACACAACCTGTGCACACATGGCACTGCCACGGTCCAACGCTGAACCACACACTTGATGCAGTCCAGACCAGAGAGACCTGAGAGGCCAGCAAACACACAAACACACACACACACACACACACAAACACACACACACACACTCTTGGAGCCAGGTCTGAGGTGATGGTTTTGGTCGTGGTCCCAGTGAAACGACACTAATTTGGAGGTAAGGAGTTCTGGCGAGCGCAGCCAACACTTCACAAACCTGCAACTGTAGAAGCTGTACGCTAATCAGGAAGCTAACAATGCTAATGCACAGTAAGTGAGGTGCATGCTAATGCTGCTGTGATGCTAACGCTCCTAAACACTCCTCTCTGTCCACCGTTTCCGGGATGACTGACCCGATCAGTGACGCTGCTGACTGTGGAGTGAATAACACACAAACACACTCCTTCTTAAACACACAAAACACACTTACATAATCATAAACATGCACACACACACTCCTGAAAACATATACACACATGGACATGTGTACACTGCTGACTAACTCCAGAAACCACACGGAATAAGTCGAAGCGAAAACATGGAAACACACCGTTGGCAGCAGGATCCCTGTGCCTGAGTGTGTGTGTGTGTGTGTGTGTGTGCGTGTGTGTGTTGCCACTAACATGCCTGTTTGCTTTTCTCTCAATGGTCTCCTTTGAAGGATGGAGAGAGAGAGAGAGAGAGAGAGAGAGAGAGAGAGAGAGAGAGAGAGAGAGAGAGAGAGAGAGAGAGGTGAGGGAAGAAGGGAAAAAATGAGGAGAACTCTGGGAATTCAATGCAACAAAGATAAATATCCTCAGGTTGGCGTCACGAAGCCGCCGCCGTGCCACACTCTCTCTGTCACACACACACACACACACACACTGATTACAGAGTAAATATGTGTAATCTTATAAATCAGCCATTGTTTGTGCGGTGGAGGAAACAAACGCACACACACATCACTCAGGGACGGACGTGTTGACTTTAGAGAAAGTGAGCGAGTGGAGGTGATCAGTCACGTGAGGTCACACAAAAATAACCAACATGCAGCTTTTTAAGAGAAGAAACTTCTGGAATATGTTGGCTGCTTATTTCAGAGGCAATGAAGCAAACATGACCGAAAACTTCATAAACCAGACCACGAGTGTTTGCAGCACTTCTTCTGTGAATTTAACGTCACCACGTCGTGTTTCACACATGAAATCTGTGAGTTTGTAAGAATCTGGCACGTTAGAGATTTGATTCCACTGTTTTCAGTGGTTTGTTTTGATGTTCTTGTCTCTTTGCAATTTTTGCACTTTTTATTTTCGTTTTTTTTTTTTTTATAGGTCATAAAATCAACTATGTCTAAAGAAGTGACACCAAATGAATTTCCTTTGGCTCCAAAGAATATTGTGCAACTTTTTTACATTCAAAGGTTTAAAGGAAAAAGCTGAAAAATGTCTGTACTTCGAAAAATATTTGAAATAAAAACAAAAACATTTTTTAAGGTTTGTTGCACTTTTAAGCTATTTATCGTATGCAGTTAAGACAAAAAATACTCGACAGTATGTAAACATGTAAGAATATGTGCTGGTGGACGAACAATGGAAGGTTTTAAAGGGTTTAATAAGCTGCACAGAACACGTGTCGTCTGGCTCAGCTGATCACATCTTCATATCCAATCAGCAGACAGTAAAACGGCTTTTCTGTCTTTGCTGCTGCTCTGCCTGCCAAATCAAAGGCTGTTAAAAAGACGCAGGAATAACTGCAGCCGTCACGAGGGCGCGGCTCGACGTCTCTCCGTATCTGCTTCTTAAAACAGAGACGTAAACACACGTTTCCAGCCTGGGCCCGTAATCCATTAGCCACAGCTCTGAATGCAGATCTGTGTATGTTGTTCCGCTGCATTACGGCTGCGCGCGCCGCCAACTCGCCCCGTCGTGCATGTGTTTTCCATACACGCAGCGCACGCCGCGCTCCGTACGCCGCTGCATTCGCAGCTAATGAAATAATGCAATGACACGCACACACGGGGATCATTGTTGAGACGTTGTTTCCCAAACCGACAGGATTTTATTCATCAGGAATCAGACGCATGTGTGTGACTGTGTGTGTGTGAGTGTGTGTGTGCTGCTGTGTAATCTCATTATTTGGGGTGTATCCTCCACAGAGCAGCAGACAGACTCCTGCTGTTCTAAACAAAGAGCGTAAGACTGGGCTGAACCGGGATCAAACGGTCACAATACGACCCGTCTGATTGAATCAACAGTTTATTCTGCTTCAGTGGATCAAACCGGGCTGAGTAATCCACTTTACCTCATCCTGTTTGACTTCAGCGCTGAGCCAGCCCGCTGCTGCTGCTAACGCTAACGCTGCTGCTGCTGCTGGTAAACACTTTACATTCTGTCAGCTCTTCCTGTCTGCGTCTCTTTAACTCTCCTTAAACTTGAATCCAGACACTGACTGTTTTTATTTCACCTGATTTAAAGTTTGTTAATCCAGAAAGTGACAAACGAGCCCTTAAAGAGGACGAGCATCTACCAGAAAGCCTGAAATATCTTTAATACCTGGTTTCATTTTTCTTTTCCTTCCTGTTGGAACTGTTAGGGGGCTTTTATTTTGAAGGCTAGTTTTACCGTTCACTTACAGGAAGTAGGATACAAACGAATGCTGGTGGTTTTTGCTTTGGTTCCTGAGAAAGGAATCCTCAGAGATCCTCATGAGACTTGTTGAAATGAAGACGTCATCACATAAAGATCTCCTAATAGGTGGGCCTCAAACACCAAGATCTGCGTGTAGCTCCGCCCCTGACAGGCCTCATACAGAACGCTGGCCAATCAGAGGGAAGGGGGTTCAGAGAGTTCCTGAATGTTGTGACATCAGAGTTCGAAGGAGGAAATAAGGCTTCAACAAAACACCAGAGAGCGAAAAACAGATTTAACTGAGCTGGAAATCATGTGAAGATACTACGGGGGCACCAGAGGGACAAAATAAAGACTGAAAAACCCACAGTACCCTCTCTTTAAAGCATGTTGAGTGAGCAGCTTCATGATTTCATTTCAGAATCAAATTGTACATAAAAGTTCAACTCGCACAAGTCATTCTAAAGCTGCAGACCGTCGTCGCTCGAGTCATTTCTAATAATGTGGAGAAGATATTTGATCCACGACACCGAGCGGTTCGTCAGAAATCTCCTTTACTGTCCATCCAACACGTCTCCTACATCAGGTTTCTCATTCCTACTCTTGTTTCGTGGGAAACGTGATGAAACAAGAACTCAAACTACAGAAACAGACGAGTTACTGATTCAGTCTCTCTGGACTTTTTCTTTCCATCTGAACTTTTGATCCACTCCTTGTTCTTTGGACTTTCATCCGTCTCTGAATCACAGTGATAGATTTTGTCTTTGTTTCACCAACAGCTCAGCAGAATCTAGAGAAATCAGGAGTAAACCACCTCCTCTTTCTCTCTCTGATGGAGCTCCTGGTTTTGCAGATATTCAGGCTTTATTAAATGACCCACGTGTAATTCCTTTAATACTGAGTTTCTCTGGTTTCTGCACCTCCTGTCCTTCCTCCTGCAAACCACAGCACACAAACACTTGTTCCAATCAGCCCTCTAACATCAGTCCTCTGCCCAGAAACTCTCCTGACAGCACCCGAGTTTACAGGCTGTGGTGGACGCGGCTGACGGCTTCAAACTGCACACATTGTCTTCTGCGCTTCGAAGGTTGATTTCATTTACTTTACGGCCAAACAAGAGTTTCCCACGGGCACGGCAGAATGCAAACAGCACCCTGCTGCGGTTTTGTTTGTTGTGTTGACGTTTTTGTGCCAAAGAATCGAAACAAGGAGGTCTACGAGGACGACGTGCGTCTCTGAGCAGAGTCTCATCTGCGTCAGAAGGATGTAAAATCATGCGTCGATCGTTGGCTCGGAGTGTTTAATTAAAGCTCCAGGATAAAAATACTTTCCTACCGTCTATAATCTCTGCTTCTCTAATCTGCTCGCAGCGGGACAGATTTCCAACATGGATGACTTATTAAACCTCCGCTTGGTGCCCGGCAACAGGACAGGAGGAGAAGTGATTTGCTAAGCATGGTGGGAAACCTTTTCTTCATGTACTCGAGGATTTTCACTCAGGACGGGTGATAACTGAGCTCAGCAGGGTCACCTTAATGAAGAAGAGGAGCTTTAATTCTTCTGACCCTGAGGCAGGAACAAACGACAGGATTCCATCATTTCTTCTGTTTTAATATTCCCGAATGCCGTTTACGTCTTCCTCTGTCTGTGCGCTCCTTCATTTCCTCTGCTCTTTAAGTTTTACAGTTGGTTCAGCTCCATGTTTCTCATGTTAGTCACAAAGAATCCATCGTTTTATTTCCATATCTGCATCTCCTGTTTGTAATTAGATCCACGTCTTCGAGCTGTGACATCTGATCGCTTCATTTATGAACAGAGGAGACAAAGAGAAGCTGCTTCAGAGTTTTTACATCAATGTTTCATCTTTTTCAGGCTCATTCAGAGAAATTAACCCTCTCCTTCAAACTTTTTCCTCTTTCGTCTCTTTCTGACGTGATGGAGGGATCACATCAGACTGTCGTTTGTAGGACACACAGCAGACGGATGAAAGCGATAAAAGTCAGATTTGTTCTTTGATTCTCTGAGCTGTGGGATCAGAGGACAGGAAGGAGGAGAAGGAAAGAGGAGGTGATCGTTTACGACTCTCCTCCGTCTGTCTCAGTCTGATCTTTCTTTTCATGTGCTTCACATCTTTGTCTTCAAGTCGCTCCATTTTTAACTGATTTTTTGGTGTCAGATAACAGAAGATTTTCTAATGTCTCTCAGTGTTTGTCTTATTTTTAGTAAAACTCAGTATGAGTCAAAATTCACCTGACAAATCCAGAAAAATGTCTGATTTCAAAATGAAAAACAAAAATCAGACCTGACCTTTAAAGAAAATCTGCCAATGGGGAAGGAAGAATTTTTCTTCTTTAGATTCTTGTGTTGACATTTTTCTTCTTTCAAGAAAAAAGTCAAAGTTCAGACAAAAAAGTCTAAATTTTTTGGGGGGAAATAGAATCCAAAGGAATAAGTCAAATTCTGGAGAGAAAAAAGTAAAGTTTTGGAGAAAAAAAGCAGGATTTATTGGGGAAAGTCTTAATCGTGGGAATAAAAGTGAACTGAAAAAAAGGAAAAATTCCAGGACAAAAACAGTCTTCCATTGAGGAGAGAAAACTCAAAACTTGTTAAAGGAGTTTTTTGCTCTTTATAAATATTTCAGGCGTCAGTTTTGTCAGGATGAAATTTTGTTGATGTTGGTTTCAGCAACATTCCCCATCGACTCCTGAAGGGTCGTTTAAAAGCTCAACGACTGGGTACAAGAAACACTGATCATCCAAGAGACAGATCTCTTTAATACACCTCACAGATATTCTTGTCTGCCTCCAGTGGACAATCGATGAACTGCAGTCTTCTTCTGCTGGTTCAGTTCACATCATCATCATCGACTCCTGGATCAAACTGACGCAGCAGCTCCAACACTGATTCAACCTGTTAGTCCCAAAATATGTGGGAGTTTATTTTATTATGTCTCAAATACCAAAGTGGATTCAAGCTACATGGATCAGACAGAGCACGAGTAACAGTGATGCTCGATCCAGTGAGTTATACTCAGGCTGATACGGATCTGGTTCTGAAAAGGTTTCCATCAGCTGTTTGTCAAGACAACAAGAGTTTAGTTACTTCCCACTGTGTTCCTGTAAATTATAAACTGCCTCAAAGGACTGACGTATCAAAAGTATCGATATTTATGTTGACATTCTGAGCACAGCATTTCAACACAGAAATCAAACTTTATTATGATTTTCTGTTTATTCTCTCATATGTTTTCTTGGCTTGTTACTTCTCCATCATTCAGATTTTAAAATGTTCAGCACGTTCTGGAGATTCATGTGTGCACGTTTCACATTTCTCGCCCTCGTACTTTTTAAAATATTTAAAATTTCCCAAAATCTTTTGGCCCATTAAAATGAATGGAAATAATCCATCACTATGGAAACCACAAAGCTGATGATGTCATAAGGGGTTTCGAGGTAGAGTTAGGGTTAGGGCTCAACATGTCAACATTCCATGTTTCTGAGCAGAAAGATCGGGTATCGGCGGTGTTGATGCTTCAGTATCGATATGCAAATCACTCGTGAACAACAACACAAGGCGAGCAAGAAGAATAAAACATTCCTGCACATAAAGGTTACGGACATTACAACAGAAATTTGCAGAAATCAGATTTCAGGCGATCTTAAGTCCGTCTTCTTTAGACTTGAGAAAAACGTCTCCCGTAGTTTTTTTTTTTTTTTTTTTTGGATTCTCACAAAAATCAGTCTGAGTTTCCATCGCCTCCCCTCTTATTTTTGTTCTCGTCTTAATCTCGTTTTTCTGGTTTAATCACTGTTTTTCCGTTTTGCTGATCTTTAGTTCCTCTGGGCTCAGCTCATCTTTCTCTTTGTCACTTTATTAATCCTCATCCTCTTCATTTCCCCGCCTGCTGTTTCCTCGCTGCTCTCTCCATCTGTCTTCCTCTGGATCTCCCCCTCTGATCCTCCCCCCTGACTGTCTCTCACCCCTCCCAGCTCAGACCACATCACATGTTAATAATAAAGTCTCTGCAGCTCCACCACATCTATGAGGAAATCCTCTGGCAGGTCATCCATGTCTGTCTGATAGAGAACAGCACCGATCCCCCGCTCTCCTCGCTCTCTCCGAGTTTTACGACGCTCTCATTCTGGGTCCAGACTCTCCTGACCCTGCTGGAACCCATGTGGATTGCGTGTCATCCTGCCCGCAACCGCTGCGGCATTTAATGAGCCCGAACCTGATTAAAACCTGGGGAAGATAAATAAAATGAAACCTGACCTGATCAGGCCGGAGGGAATTCAGAGGAATGAGATCCAGACTGGGGCCGAACCCGTCTGGTGGTCAGGGCGGGGATGATTCAGGTTTGGGCTGAGGACCAAAACGCCATCACAGAACCGTTGTCTGATCAGAGTTTATGGAGCTAAATGTGGAACACTTTAACTCCAAACAGACTCCTTCAGGATACGCTGCTGCTTTAATCCTCCAGAGGAGTGAAGGTCAACTTTCAACAACGGAGGATTTCAAACAAATAACCCGTTTATTACATCTGAGCCGGAGAGGACACCTGATTCATGAAAGAGCAGCTCACAAAGAGGGGGAACACACACACACACACACACACATACACACACACACACGTAGAACAGTTAGAGTCAGTGGTCTGGATGAAAGACGGCCTTTCATTGATAAGACGGACAGTCACATAAACAGACCGTCAGAGAGAAAACAAACCAGACCCCGTCCCCCCTTCTGAGCTCCATTCAGCCCCCAGAGGGCTCTCACTGAGTGTGTGTGTGTGTGTGAGGAGAACCCATGGGTGTAAATGTGTGTGTTCCTGCAGTGAAGCAGCTCCTGGGGGGTATTCAGAACATGACTAAGAGAGAGAGAGAGGTAGAGGTAGAGGAAGTCTCTGGGCTCCCGTCGGTCCTTTAATCTGATACACAAACACACAGAGCTGCTAAGAGCCTGCCATTCACACACCACTCTCTCTCTCTCTCTCTCTCTCTCTCTCTCCTTGAACACACACTCGGTAATGTGCAAACAGCCGACACAAGAGTGTATGCACGGATAGAGACGGGTCTTAAAGTACAGGCATGCATGAGATCCAGCATGAGCTCAAAGCTCCTCCTGAGTCAGAACTGAACCAGAATTCAGGGTCCAGATCTGTCAGTGTCAGAGCAAAACTGGTTCATAAGTTTGGATTCAGCAGCCTCATTTCCCTCGTTTGACTTCAGATCTTCCTTATTTATACACGTTCTCCACAACAGGGCTCTAAATTCACTTTTTTCGTTAACTCCATTGTGGCTGGAAAGTCTCTGAAGTCACCAGATCACCAGATGATGCGTTCCCATGGAAACGGTGCTCACGTGTCCTGTGGAATAGATGGTGAAGTGAGTCTTTGTGATACCCACCAAAATAAAATTTTCACCCGCATTTGGTGGGTTGGCGGGCGTGAATTTAGAGCCCTGCTACACACGCCTTGGTGATGGTGCTCATGGGAAATGGAGTCTTTTTTCCCAGATTAAAAAAACCCACTGATTCTGGCCACAGGTGTCGCTGGAATCCACGCCAAGATTTGAGTCCTCACAGAGGGTTTAAACTGTGACTTTTGCAGCATGGTTGAGATTCGAGCTTCACACTGTGAAACCATGCAAGAACTGGTACCCAAAACTGAACTCTGGGAAAAGTTCAGTCAGTCCAAAAACTGAACTTAAAGAATGAGCGACTTTGGGAACCGTTCAGGACGGATCTGCAGAATATTAAATCTAAAAGCAGCTTTTGTCTCCGTTTTAGTTTATAATCCATCCAAACAACCGTGATGTGTATTAAGACTTGACTGTACGTTAGGTTTGAGGTAGAAGAAGGTTCTCCATGGTTTTATTTTACTCAGACTAGAACAGAAAAAAAACAAACAAACAAGGTTAAATACTTCTTAAAGATGCGTTAAAAGAGCATCAAATTAATGTAAACAAAGCTGTTTGTTTCTGTTTGTTTCTGTTTGTTTCTGTTTGTTTCTGTTTGTTTCTGTTTGTCACAGCCTGCAGCCTCCTCAGAAGCAGAAACCGGAACAATCTCTGAAACAGGCTCTGAGACGCTGATTCACACACAGCCCTGAATGTAAAACACCGACCAGGCCAAATCAAACATAATTACACATATAGAATATTATACATGAGCACTTCCTCACTCACACACACACACACACACACACACACACACACACACACACACACACACACACAGGGGGAGTCAGAGGCTTGCTGTTAATGGCGGTGGTCCTGCGTTCACAGTGGGATCTGTGTTTAGCCATGTTTAGAGGTCCATTTGGGGCCAGATAAATCAAGCTGCTGTCTACCAGAAGCCTCCATTAGGGGCCCCACGAGGCCCCTGGACGGCCTGTCAGTCACCCCGTCAGTCAGCGCGCCGCCCTCTTCCAGCGTTTGAACTCATAATTACAGGGAGGCACGGCGCAGCGCGGAACAGCCCGGCTCCCAGACGGCAGCGCCCGCTAGCCCAGCGCTAACGCTAACACTAACAAACGACGGACGTTTCAGCTCCAGAGGAAACGGCAGCGGGGATAATATTTATGAAAACTGAAAAGTCTCCCTCCTCTTTCTTCTGACCCCCCCCCCCCCCCCCCCTCCTCACCCGCTCCTACAAACGACTTTTAGTTTCTGTGAGTGACGGCACCGGGTTTCCCCCCCAACTCTCGGAGGTTAGCGAAACAGTTAGCAGAGGTGCACTAGCGCCAGGCTAACCTTTGGCTGCCACAGATTAATCAAAGAGCAGTTAGAGGGGAGAGTGTAAAACACAGGGGCCACGATGACGGATGGCTTTTTAAGGAGCGAGGGGAGGAGAAAAACACCTCGGAGCAGAGCAGAAGATGAAAAAGTCAAAGATCAGAGCTGGAAACAGATTCTTCTTCTCCTCCATCAGACATCTGAGCACACACTGGACCATCTCACTTCACTCTGAAGCTCATCAATCACATCCTGCTGGTCCAACGCTACAAACGTGGGGCTGATTTTGGAGTCCAGCCGCTGAGGTCGGCACATGAAAGTTTACACGTACGCACACGCAGAGAGCACGCCGCAGAGAGCACACCGTGCAGAGCACGCTGCGGCTCACCGGCTCTTAGGAATTCATGAATAATATATACGAGTCCTTAAAGGCGGCATGAAGAATGGAAATATTATCCTCTGCTGCGTAAACGCACAGCCCACCACAGAGTACTCTCACAGGGAGCTCGCTCCTCTTATCTCCTGACGGCTCGGCGGCGATGGTCGGCGCACACCGCTAACGAGGGGGAAAACCCCTCACCCACTCCACTCCCCCTTCCATCAACTGAGATTGATGCAGAAAATTTACCCAGCAGACATTCCTGCAGGTCCAAATGAAAGAGGTGCCTGGTTCACCGGCATTCCTGATTGGCCACACATTCCTTCGCCATCCTGACAAAGGTGTGATTGCTGGCACGGAGCCGGAGCTGGGAACGGTAAACATCCCCCACATTTTACTCTCCAAACACTCCCCTGAGGACTCACCTGAGGGGGAGAGTTAGGGGAGGAGAAGAGAAGGAGTAATGTCCTACCTGCCTGCATCCAGACGAGCGTCTGAGGGAGAGTTTAAAACGCAGAAAAGAGAATTTAAGGCGAGTTTGTTTGCGGATGTTGATTGGCTGTTTACCATCTTCTTCAAGAAATAAATAACTGATTTTAAAGTCCCACAAATTCAACAAAGAACAAAGAACTAGAGTTGAAATAAAACGTCAAAGAAATGATCACTCAGCATCAGAAACGAGAAGAAACATTTTAAAGACTCAAAGCAGGAAGATTTATTTTACGTACAAGTAACGGAAATTTTGAGGAGAAACATTTTCACCTGATAAGTGCAACGTTTAAGAAAAACGTTTGGAATACATATTGACCGATGTCGATTAATCAGTGATGCGATACAATCGGCCCGATTAATCGGTTGTGCAATACAATCGGCCCGATTAATTATTGAGACGATACAATCGGCCCGATTAATCGGTGAGACGATACAATCGGCCCGATTAATCGGTTATAAGATACAATCGGCCCGATTAATCGGTGATACGATACAATCGGCCCGATTAATCGGTGATACGATACAATCGGCCCGATTAATCGGTTGTGCAATACAATCGGCCCAAAATAATCGGTAATACGATACAATCGGCCCGATTAATCGGTGATACGATACAATCGGCCCGATTAATCGGTGATACGATACAACCGGCCCGATTAATCGGTTATACGATACAATCGGCCCGATTAATCGGTGATACGATACAACCGGCCCGATTAATCGGTTGTGCGATACAATCGGCCCGATTAATCGGTAATACGATACAATCGGCCCGATTAATCGGTTATACGATACAATCGGCCCGATTAATCGGTGATACGATACAATCGGCCCGATTAATCTGTGATACGATACAATCGGCCCGATTAATCGGTGATACGATACAACCGGCCCGATTAATCGGTGATACGATACAATCGGCCCGATTAATCGGTGATACGATACAACCGGCCCGATTAATCGGTTATACGATACAATCGGCCCGATTAATCGGTGATACGATACAACCGGCCCGATTAATCGGTTATACGATACAATCGGCCCGATTAATCGGTGATACGATACAATCGGCCCGATTAATCGGTTATACGATACAATCGGCCCGATTAATCGGTGATACGATACAATCGGCCCGATTAATCGGTTATACGATACAACCGGCCCGATTAATCGGTTGTGCAATACAATCGGCCCGATTAATCGGTAATACGATACAATCGGCCCGATTAATCGGTTATACGATACAATCGGCCCGATTAATCGGTAATACGATACAATCGGCCCGATCAATCGGTTATACGATACAATCGGCCCGATTAATTGTTGAGACGATACAATCGGCCCGATTAATCGGTGAGACGATACAATCGGCCCGATTAATCGGTTATAAGATACAATCGGCCCGATTAATCGGTTATAAGATACAATCGGCCCGATTAATCGGTTGTGCAATACAATCGGCCCGATTAATCGGTGATACGATACAATCGGCCCGATTAATCGGTTATACGATACAATCGGCCCGATTAATCGGTTATACGTTAAAATCGGCCCGATTAATCGGTGATACAATACAATCGGCCCGATTAATCGGTTATAAGATACAATCAGCCCGATTAATCGGTTGTGCAATACAATCGGCCCGATTAATCGGTTATACGATACAATCGGCCAGATTAATCGGTTATACGATACAATCGGCCCGATTAATCGGTTATACGTTAAAATCGGCCCGATTAATCGGTGATACAATACAATCGGCCCGATTAATCGGTTATACGATACAATCAGCCCGATTAATCGGTTGTGCAATACAATCGGCCCGATTAATCGGTGATACGATACAATCGGCCCGATTAATCGGTGATACAATACAATCGGCCCGATTAATCGGTTATAAGATACAATCAGCCCGATTAATCGGTGATACGATTCAATCGGCCCGATTAATCGGTGATACGATAAAATCGGCCCGATTAATCGGTTATACGATACAATCGGCCCGATTAATCGGTTATACGATACAATTGACCTGATTAATCGGTCGGTTGATTAATTGGTCGCTCTCTTCTTGTAACGTCTTAAAGTCAGTTTAAGGATGAAAACCTGATGGAATGTAAATAAGGAGATTTGAAGCCTGTGTTATCTGATCGTATCTCAAAGCGCAGACCGCCATGTTTCTGAGTGAAGAGGATGAGCTGCTCCATGAAACTGCTGATCCGACTCCTCACACTGACATGAATTATTAATACCCAGCATTCATCACTCTTCCCACCAGCCGTCGATAGCCTCCATTATAGAGGGTGTGTATACATTACAGAGTGTATAGTGTGTCAGAAGCTTCCCGCATACGAGCCGCGGGATGGCGGGAAGAGGCGAAGGAGACGAGGGAGACGAGGGAGAGAGGAGCAACATGTGATGGACGGGCGTGACAGCAGAGAGCATTATCTGGAGGAGAAAGAGACCAGGCATCAGAGCTTCATGTGAGGGCAGGACGAGACGCTGACGGCCTGACGGGTAACTCAAAACACACGCTGAGAGAGATGTGACGTCCTTCCCTGACAGCAGAGCATCAGAAGCCTGAAGAAGAGTCGATGAAGAGCCGCCTCTCTAACAGCTTCTCCTGGCGACAGACGAGCCATCAGATGATCTCTGATTATTTGGGTTAGAGCGGCGTTTAAAACTTCAACCAGCTCCTTCATTTCCTCTCATTAGGCTCCGACAGGGGCTCCGAACTTAATGTGTGTTAAATGAAAGCGCAGCTAGAGCGGCGTGATGATCAGACGGACCAACGGCGGGCTCTGACAGCTAATGAAGAGACGGCGTCACGCCGCCTCCGTACGCTAATGAAAAGCTAATGGACGGTGGAGCTGATGACCCGCCAAGTCGGCTTCTAGTGTAAACATCAGGGGCAGGAGACCATCACTTTGTTCCTCACACACACACACACACACACACACACACACACTAACACACTCTCAGTAATCCAGCTCCACCCTCACATACGTCAGACGCCAACAAAGAGAGAAACAAAAGTTTCGCGCCTGCTTTGTTTGAAAACAAGCGTCACACTGACCTCGACTTAAACACACACACACAATCACAGCTTTAAAACACTGTGTGTGTGTGTGTGTGTGTGTGTGTGTGTGTGTGTGCGTGTGTGTGTGTGTGTGTGTGTGTAAAAACTGTGTGTGAGCTCACAGCTAATCACCTGAAGAGAGGAAATCCATAAATCAGCAGAAAACAACCCTCACGCTGTAAATCTACACTAACACGTCATCGCTGTGTGTGTGTGAGAGTAAGAGAGAGAGAGAGAGAGAGAGGTAATGAAATACAGAGAAAGAGAGCAGGAACAGTGAGACATAAAAATCCACCTCCCAGAGTCAGACAACCAGAAATATCTGATTTCCCACTGAGGAGGCAGAAATGTGGATTCTGAGGCTCTGATGATGAAGTTTACCTAAAACGCTGGACGGAGAGGTTCAGGCATCTTTACATCAGACTGATGTTAAAGTAGAAAAGCTGCTGTCTGCAGAAACATTCACATGACAGTCGTTTGAGTGTGTTTTTACACTCCCTCACTGTGACGTCAGTTAGACTCTCCTCGCTCTGGGAGAGCGTTCACTGAGAACCACGGAGCGCGCTGAGCGTTTTCCCGTGAGGCAGCTTCAGGCAGTCTGTGTGAAGAGAGGGAGGAGAGGGCCACTCTCCTCTGACGGGTTGAGACTGACACATCAGGCCCCAATCGTACAGAGAGGGGCGTCTGTGTACACCAAGATGTGTGATATGCGTTTCCATAGAAACCGTGCTCACACGTCCCGTGAAATTAATGTTGGAGTGTTTCATTTATCACCAGCCGAGCTCCAGAGACTCTTTAACACCCACAAAAATGAATTTTCACCTGCATTTAACAGGTTGCAAAATATGTGTGTGTGTGTGTGTGTGTGTCTGACCTGGCTGTACGTAGCATCCAGCAGTGTGTCCAGGTTCTGCAGCGGTGCAGGAGTCTTGTCTTTGAACCGGGTCAGAAGGCGGCGTTGGATGGCTCTGAACTGCACGGCCCGCTCTGACAGCAGGTCCTGGTACTGCTGGGCGCTCACACGCAGCTAACAGAGAGCAGAACAGATGGAGGACGTCACTCTGTGAACAGGTCTCACTGTGAAAGGAGAGTTTAAGCTTCTACATGTTTCTGTGAGGTTCTGCGTGAGTACCTGGAAGTGCTGGTCCACAGACAGGAAGTAGTCTTGCAGCGGGAGCGGTCCACTGAAGCTCTTCTTGAAGTCTTTAACGCCCAGTTTGAGGAAATGACTGTCGAATCTCTGCACCAGCTCCTTCACCACCAACCAGATGTCCTCGAAGCTGTCGCTCTGAAGACGGTAGCGCTCTGACAAAGAGACAGAAATCAGAAAACAGATCTCAGTCCAAGTTTCAGTTAAATATGTAAAACGAAAGAAAAGGAAGTTAATGTTGAAGAAGAGAAGAAATAAAGACGAAGGAAACGTGTTCAGTGGTTGGAATGACTCACGGGACGTCTTGGAGGCCTGAACGGTGACTTTGGATCCTGACAGGAACTGGAAGGCTAAACCGTTCCCGTCCTTATCGTCTGATTTAGCTGCAAACTCTGCAGAGACAAAAAGACACAGTCAGAGAGAGACAGACGGACGGACAGACGGATGATAAGACAGAGTATCAGGATCCAGGACGACGCCATCAAAGGAGAACGAGGTTCAGTCACACTGCTGACAAAGACACCAAATGTAAACCAGCTTCCACAAATCCTCCTTATACACACTCAGAGTGAACTGTGTGTGTGTGTGTGTGTGTGTGTGTGTGTGTGTGTGTGTGTGTGTGTGTGTGTGTGTGTGTGTGTGTGTGTAGACGTGGAGAGGCTGATTGTGGCCGATTATGAGATAACTGAGAAACAGAACAGAGATTCCCAGAGCTGAAACCCTTACACACACACACACACACACACACACACACACACACACACACACACACACACCAGAATCCCAAATAAACAAACGCGCATAAACACATGTTCAAACACGAAAACCACACATTCAGTTCCATGACATGTGATTAGTCTGAGAAACGTACACACACTTCTCCTTCAATCTTTATCCAGGCCTTCTGCTCAGGTCGTGGCTGTGTGAGAGTGTGTGTGTGTTTATACTCTGTTTGTGTGTGTGTGTGTGTGTGTGTGTGTGTGTGTGTGTGTGTGTGTGTGTGTGTGTGTGTGTGTGAGTGTGTTACCTGGGAAGATGGCGCTGAGGTCGACCGGCGGCTGGTTGGTGTCCAGGCTGATCTTGAACTTGGTGTTTTTGTTTGGAGTTGAAGGAACACAGACCAGATCCAGAGGAAGACTGAACCTGGACTGATGGACCCTGGGAACTCCTGAGGAGAGACGAAACAACAAAAAATACACTGTTTATCTGTGTGTGTGTGTTTTTGTTAAAAACTGTCAAAATGTTGTGTTTGAGAAGAGTTAAAACCAGCAACTGAAGTAACATCGATTTCTAAAACAGAAATCCGAGGTAACAGAGATTGTGTTGAGCTGTTGAAAGATGTGACCTCTCCAGAGAGCGTATATGTTACAACTACTCTATAAACCAACATTTAAAACAGACTGATTGAGCTTTATCCCATGAACCATCGTCATCCTTCAGCTGCTTATCAAAAACCTCCCCGTAAGTCTGCCCTCACCTCAGCAAACCCAACGGGGTCAGCACACGGTTTTCAGGCTTTCTCTCCAAACAGCAGCCCAGTCAACATTTGTTAACTCAGTCAACACTGCAGATGTTCAGATTACATGAATATCTGAGCGCTACGGCGACACCAGAGCCTCAACATCAACAGCGGGCTCGGAGAGGTGTTTGTGGAGGAGAAAAGGAAGTTTTTGTGAGGGAATTTTCAGAGGAGGAGAGAAAAAAAAAAAAAACGATGGGAGGAGGAGAGTTAAAGCCAACTAAAACTATGTCCTGAGCTTAAGCAGTGCTGAGCTTGGCAGAAATCTACACTTAACAAGAATAACAGAGCGAGGGGAAGAGAGGAGGGAGGAAAACAGTTGTTAAGAGGAGACGGAGCGAGCGAGGCAGGAGAAGTGGAAAGAAAGCAGCGTGAGAGAAAGATGGAGAGAGAAAATAATAGGAGAGAGGACGGCCGAGGTGGGAGGGAGGGAGGGAGGGAGGCTTTAATTATGGAATGTTCCAGGTTATTACAGATATTAATAATTACCTTCAACTACCGTGCACCTTTTCATTCCATATGTGCAATTATTCTGTGATTATGTGAATAATTCAATTTAGTGTGAATACCTGAACTGAGGCGGAGAAGACGGGACGCCAAGGAAAACAGAAGAAAGGCAGAGAGGGTGGAAAATGGACGGAGGTCTCGAGTCAGAGGGACAATGGTCCACTTTGATTCTTCAACAGGGAGCCTTAGACCTGAGAAATCTATTAAACTTAGAACCCGACACACAGGACGAGCACTTTAAAGGTGCTTTTCACTGAAAATGTCACGGTTCTCTGAGCGAGTCTGTGGAGCACAGCAAGCCTCTTAAACAGGGAGCAGACGTCAACTCAAAGTGGATCATTAACGCAGCACAAAGCCTGTGACATCTGGAATATCAGTCAGAAAAACCATTCCCCCATCCTGATACGGAGTCTTTGTATCTTAGAGTCACATGATCGAAGGTCACATGACCCATTGGACTGTGTATGAACACCAAAGTCTGTATAAAACAGGGACCAAGTCTGGCCCCAAACCTTAATTTGGCTGAGGTACTGTGAAGTAAAGAGGTTAATGCACGTCTTTATGCTGGACTCACACCGGATCCATGTCCATCCCCACATGTGGAATGGGTGACGCCAGTTTTAGGGTTTGATATTGTCAGTCATGTTCTCAGAAATGTTAACAAAGGTCTCAAACTGCATCTACAAATGCCTCCATGTTCACTCTGTTACATGTTGACTGCGTGTTCAGGATCTCCAGATAGCTGGAGTCACAGTCTGAGGAGTTCCCTGGACCCCCACCCCAATGATGACCCTCTCCTGGTCCATGTTTGGCTGTGAAACCTCAAACCTGTTGTCTCCTGGTCTGGCTCTGCTCATCATGTCGGTTTGTTGTTGTAGTCAAGATTTCCTGAGAGAGAGGTTCTCCTGAAAGGTCTCTATTTCTCAAGACCGTTCCTGAGACCATAAATGTTAGAACCGCTCCATGCACCAAAGTTTAAACAGATTGATTGTGCATGAGCTCATGTACCATAGTGGCTCCTTTCCAAAAAAACCTACCCTAGAGTTCCTTCCCACTTCCTCTCTGAGTGTCGTCCTTCTTGTCTAAACTCTCTCACAGCAAAGGGGGAAAAAAAAAGGAGATTAAGACGGGAAAATGTTCATTTTCAGCCAGAGTATAAACCCATCGAGTGTGAGAGATGGAAAAGCAGTTCTTCAGTTTTTCAGAGACTTAACATAAAAATTAGACTGCAACAAAATCATCTCAAATCTCTCACAAACACAGAAGACAAAAGTGAAAGTTTGCTGTTAATCTCACGAGATTTGTTGTCGTCCATCGACAGTAAGATTCAGATGTGCGCGCTGTGAGGGTAAACTGAAGAGACTTGAGTCCATCAAACATCCATTTCACACTAAGTGAACATTAAGTGAGTTTCATGTTTGATAATGTTCCACAGGCGGAGGGGTCGACCAGGTCATTTTGTTTGTTTACGTTTGTTTTCAGCCCCACCGCAGAGTTTTTAATTAACTCTGACGAAAATCCCGGCAGACGTGATGTACACGGTGATGGATCACCTGACTGAAGAAGGTTTCAAGTCCCTCCAACTTAAATTTCATAACACAGAGAGATGAATGAACGCACTGGCTGCCATTAAGAGAGGAAAAAACATATTAAGGAATGAAAACAGTGTGGTCCACGTTGGAAAAGTGAAGGGTAAAGCGTATATGATGTTTAGTGAGCTTTGAGCTCCAGCTGGCTAACTCCAGACAGAATCAAAAATATACAGATCGAGACGAAGACGCTGCAAAATCAGGAGTTTAAAGAGCAAAGGAGAAAGACTGGTGAGAGGAAAACGTGAGGTGGAAGAACAGGAAGGGAGAGGAGGTCATGAGAGGTTGGGAAAGGCGGGGGGGGCTATTTTCCATCTTAGATTCAGCATCACCGTTTACAACTCACCACCGTGTGTGTGTGAGGCAGTAAATCTGGACTTGTTCCACTCCACCTCTGCACGCTCTCAGACTTTCATCAGCAGGTTGCAAACCTCGACCTGTTAAAGTCTGTGCATCGGCCTAAAACCTGATCTGGACTCCAACATCTGCCTGTGATTCTCATCCCTCTGATTGCACTTTTATTCTGCTTTTCTTTTCTGTATTGCGTTACAAACTGAGCGCCAAGGATCGCTCAGGGAAAAAGCAGAGAGCAATAAATGTTTCAGACAACTCTGACTCAGCTCAGGCTGCTCTTCAGAGGATGGTGCCGATACCTGTTTCACCTCCACCGAACATCTGAGAAGAAAGGACTCTGAGGGACGCTGATGTGGTTTACAGATCTGGGGCTAAATCTCCCAGCAGGTCAAAGACTCACTGAAGCAGCCGGGACAGTTTCACACACACGCACACACACACACACACACACACACACACACACACACACACACACACACACACACACACACACACACACACACACACACACACACACACACACACACACACACACACACACAGCCCTGAAGATGGGACTCTGTGCTAAATGTTAATTAAAATGGAATAACATGGACTGAAACTCTTTGAAACCCTGTACACACCCGACAACGATAAAGACAAACGCTCAAACTTATATTTTATTGTTTCCTTAAAAATATGTAGAGCTGCAACAATCAATCGAATAATCAATTATTAATCGATTACTAAATCTATTGTCATTTATTTTGATTATCAATTAATTAGTTTAAGTAATTTTGTCCAAATTCTCTGATTTCAGCTTCATAAATGTGAATATTTTCTGGTTTCTGTGTGTTTCTATGACGGTCCTAAATATCTTTGGTTTGCATACAAAACATCTGATGATGTCATCTTGGACTCAGAGAAAAATGTCGACATTTTTCACCATTTTCTGACATTTTATGGACCAAACAACTACTCGATTAATCAAGAGAATAATCCATAGATAAATCAATTATGAAAATAATTGTTAGTTGCAGCCCTAAAAATATATACTCATTTCTAAATTATCATTGCTAATAAAGCCAACTGATGTTGGGTTTTTTTTTTTTTGTGGGCCGATGCTGATATTTGGGGTTGAAAAGCGATATCCGTTATAATGGCAAACATATGAAATTAGAGCATTGACACAGACAGGATATTTACTGTACATTAACATACATTTTCATAGTACCCAAAATATGATCCAAGACAAAGAAGAGGAAAATGACTAAATTAAAATAAGAAACTTTAATTAATAATTACACAAATCTTTATCTCTTAAAGATAATTTCCGACACTAATAAATTCTCTGAATCCCAAACATGCAGTGGGAACAAAAAAATCATCACAACTGATGAACGGGGGCTGATTTTACCGTGACTTCAAAAACTATGTCAGATTTGGATTCTTCAGACCTTGCGATCAATTTCCAGTCCAGAGTCGACTTTTAGTGTTTTGTTTTGTTTTGTTTGTCTCTGAACCAACTGATTGAAACATTTCACTGGTATGAAATTTTAATGGCACCGATATTTTTCAGTTTCAACATTTCATACGTTGTTTCTGCAAAAATTCTGCCTCCTCAAAGTGACTCAGATTTTTTGAAAACTTGTTCACATCTGAGGAATCTGGGTGCTGAAGCCTGAAGTTGAAGTCTTTGCGTTTTCATTCACAGCTTGTTTTGAGCTTCAGATTCAGGTTTTCTTCAGAGCTGCTGTATCGTACCTGAGTCTGCAGATCCTGTGACATGTGACCCTCGTCCTGACCCCTGATAGCGCCTCGCTCTAATGCTGATGTAGGAAATTAAGCTTTGTCAACTGTTCAACACACTTAAAATCACAATCCAGCCTCGCTGCTGCTGCTACTTGTTAGAGCTGCTGGAGTCCCACTGTACGGGAACCTGATTCCAATTATCTGGAATCAGTGTGTGTGTGTAAGTGTGTGTGTGTGTGTGTGTGTGAGAGAGAGAGAGGGAGAGACCACAGGGTTTATTTGCGTAGAGGACCGCTGTACAGGATCAGGTTTTTACCGCAGCTGCAGTGATGTCAGACGCTTGTGTGTTCATACATGAACGACCTGAAATGTGTGTGTTTTATGACATGAGTGAGTGTGTGTGACTTGATACTGCACGCAACACACACATTCCTCCTCTTGTGTGTGTCTCTTTTATCATACACACGGTCACGGCTCGGCCCACGCTCCAACAAATCACTGCGCTGTGTTTTTCTTCTGTGTTAGTGATTTACATGAAGCGTCCCCGCTCAGAGCCAGGAAGTCCAGGTGTGGGTCTCTGCCTGACTGATAAAAGGATAAATGTTATCCTTTGACGCACGAGGACCACAGTTCACGTCTGCGTCCCACAATTTATTACTAATCTGACATTTCTATTATGTAATAAAGTCGGAGGCCTTTTCCTCTCAGCGCCGCAGAGATGAGATAATACTTTAAATCAAAGAGAGGAAAAAGCATCTGATGCCATCAGCGCCGCGGAGCAACACTCTGAGCCAGCATGAGTGAAGGAAAGTCAAACACTGAGGCTTTTAAGAGCTGGCACCCCCCCCCCACCCCACCCCACCACCACCCCACTGACGCAACATTTGTTCATCTATCTGCAACACAATCATGTAAACTAACAGCAGACGGCCTCGGGCTCTCTGTGATGTTAAACAAACAGCAGTCGCTGAAAGACTTCCACAAAGACTTCAACCTCAGATCCTGTAAACTGGACTCAGACCTTCAGACAGTCTGATGCCTTCACACATGATCAAAACTCTGAAAGGAACACGCATGTGTGAATGCAATCAGCCACATTTTTCACGCTCACTTTATCCATCGTCCTGCAGACCAGCAGTAACATTTCCGTCAACGTCAGGATAAACTGATGTGTGAACGCAGCAGGTAAAAGTCTGGAATATGAGCGGGCTGAGTGATGATGTCATCACTGTCTTTAAAGCCACCAAACTCCAAAAACGATAACACAAATTTTACAGTTATAACCTCTGCTTTGACATGTTAGATCTGTTATTTTTATGTTTCATATCACGGTGCTGAAAAAACAGAACTCTGATCAAGTGTTTGCGTCTGACTTTTAGTAGAAACTGTCTTATTAGTCTAAATCTGAGCCACATTCACCTGACAAGACCAGAAAAATGATACTAAAAGATTTTAAAAGACAGCAATTAATTAAAAAAGGTAAATATTTAGTTTCTTAAGAATAAGACGAATATTAACAAAAAAAACAAAACATTTTACTCACCTTGTTGGCAGATTTCTGATTAATTTCCCAGAATTTTCGATAATTCCCAAATTTTAGTTATTAGTGACAAAAATGTTGCCCCTTTTTCCTCATATTTATTTCAAGATATTAAAATAGAAAAATGATGCTTTGAATTGGTTGTAAAGACTAAAAAAAATCTTTCAAAAAAGTAAGAGGTTTTAGTTTCTTGTATTAACTTCGACATTATTCTGATTTTAAGGAGCTCGACGAACACAAAAATTACCTTCATGTCCAGTTATGTATCAGTAGACACACACAGGGCAGCAGAAACCATCAAAAATCAATTTAGCTACAATTTGACAGAAACAGAAAAACATTTTGACCAAATCTCTTTACAGCACCTGACAAATCCAGAAAAAATGTCTTAAAGATGTTAAAAGACAAAAATAAGCTCTGAATTGCCGAGTCAAAAATCCAAAAAAATTCTTGAGAAAAAGTGGACATTCTCGCAAAATGTCACAATTTTTATCGTAAAAAATAAATCAAAAAGAAAAAAATAAATAAATCCAGAGATTGGAAAAATACCTAAAACTCAGTAAATTTCTGGGGAAAGTGAAAATTCTGGAAAAAGGTCAAAATTCTGAAAAAAAAAAATCACAATTCTGGTAAGAAAAAAAAAGGAAATAAAGAATGAAGAATTTTTGAATTAGAATGTTTGAATTATTTTCCAGTATTTTGTAGCAATTTATTTTAAGCTATTTTTCCTTATTTTTCTCAGAATTTAACATTTTGCCTCAGAATTGTTTTTTAATTCGTTTTAATTGGTTTTCCTCTAAATTTTGAATTTATCCTCCAGAGCTTTGACTTTTTTTCCCATAACTATGACGCACTTTTTCTTAATAATTTTGTCTTTTCTTTCCTCATAGTTTTGAATTTTTTCCCACATGTTGACTTATTTTTGCAACAATTTTGCCTTTTCCCCCAAGAAATTGGTCTTTTTCCCCTTAAACTTGCCTTTTTTTCTTTTTTTTTTTGTCTCATGACTTTGTCTGGTCTGGCTTATCAGGGCTTGTTTGGTTCGGCTGGTCGAGCTCAGCCACCTTCATTCCCTCCCTCTCCTCAGCTGCATGGATCTAATCATCTGGCAGCTTTTTGGCAGCTTGGAGCCTTAAAAACCTCACATTCTGCAAACAGGGCTGAGTTTCAGGAGTAAAGACTCGAACAGGTAGCACAAAGTTTCTCATCTTTGTTTCTGTTACATGAAAGAAAAATGTTGAGTTTCTGCAGTTTGTGTTTCCAAAACGATGCTGCTGCTAAATGACCACATATGAGTGTAATTTAACGATCCTGGCTGGAGGAAAGAATGCACTCGACTCTGTGTGTGTGTGTGCATGTGTGTGTGTGTGTGCATGCTACTGCAGGGCCTCTAAGCCACTATAGATTACAGGACATCCTATTCTGTATCAAAGCACACAATCTAGACGGACTAAAACAAACACAGGCTGACGACAGGAACACTACTGCTGATCTACACTCTGTGTGTGTGTGTGTGTGTGTGTGTGTGTGTGTGTGTGTGTGTGTGTGTGTGTGTGTGTGTGTGAGTCATGTCCCTCTAAACATGAATTCATTTCTGTGTGAAAGAGATGATATTTCTGTGTAAACTGCACGGATAATAAAAGGATAGAAAAGGATATTTACTTATTCCACAGAGTGAGAGAGACTGAGTGTGTGTGTGTGTGTGTGTGTGTGTGTGTGTGTGTGTGTGTGTGTGTTTGAGTGTAGACTGTTGCCAAGTATCACCTTACAGGAACATAAACAGTAGGTAGTGGTCTCTTCCTGTATATACAGTGGTGTGTGTGTGTGCGCGTGTGTGTATGTGTGTGTGTGAGTGTGTGTGTTGGAATGCATACGGTGCAGTTTTGATTATGTGTGTGTTTCTGTGTAAGAAAATATCTAATTGTGCGCCTTAAAGTAAGGTAAATATTCTGTGTGTGTGTTTTGTTAGTCATCTCTGTAAAGTGTGTGTGTGTGTGTGTGTGTGTTTGTATGTGGGTGTATGTGTGTGTGTATGTTTCTACTAGCTCTAGTCTCTAACTCTACTGTCCAAACACTCACCTTTAGGGTTGAGTTCTGCAGAGAGGAAAAGAATCAGAGTGGAAAGTTAGAAAAACACAGATCACAGAAGGATCACAGATTCCCTGGGAAACCTCCATCCTCCTGCATATGGATTCACACAGACTTAAATAAAACACACTCTGGGTCTCTTTGACCTTCCCACACACTCGGAAAGTACCGCTGGAGGAGAGAGAGAGAGAGAGCGGCCGTCAGGCCGAGCCAGAAATTATCCCAAATATGATAAGACGCCCAAATACCAAACTAAATATCTGCTGCTGAAGAGTCAGCGTGAAAATCAGTCCGACAGGATATTTAAAAACTCATCCATTCCTCCGTCCTCATTAGCAGAGAGACGCTTTAATCAGTTTAACAGAGAAAAACAGAGAAACCAAAACTCCTCCTGGATCCAAAGGTTCCAATAAAAGGAGACAAAGCTGAGCCAGAGGAGCTGTTTGCAAAGTCTCATCTCACTGAGCTTTCACGTGATCACATGATCACATCAATCAATTCAAGAACGCAAAAATGCTGACATGAGACTACACTGCAAAAACTGACATCTCATCAGGTGTTTGGGTTTTTATTTATTTATCTATTTATTTTTAGCAAAATTCACTTATTAGATTCATTCTGAGTCACATTCACCTGAAAAGTCCAGAAAAAATGTCTTACTTCAAGATGTTAAAAATGAGGTCTAGATTGCCTTAAAAAATTTCTACAAATAGGGTAAAAATGTACTTTAGTGGTTCATTTTTTTAAGATATTAGGATTGAAAATTAGTAAAAAAAATACTGAAAGAAAAGTCAGAATTTAAAGAAGAAGAAAAAAGTTTAAATTCTTGCGGAAAAAGTGTTACTTCTGACAAATTCTGTCCCAATTTTAACCACAGAAAAAGTCATGACTCTGGTTAAATGAATAAATGAATAAACAAACAAAAAACAAACAAACAAATAAATAAATAAATAAATAAAATGTGAAAATTTTACAAACAAAACCTCAAAATTGTGGGGAAAAAAAAACAAAATTTTGAAAAAGGTCACAATCTGGAAACAAAAAAAAAAACAAATTTCAGAAAAATGATCAAAATCAGGGAAAGTCTGACTTCTGAGAAAAATAGGGACAAAATTTGGAAAAAGTCCAAATTCTTGTAAAAAAAAAAAAAAAAAAAAGAAGCCTAATATCAGAAAAAAAAAAAATAAGAGTCAAAATTTTGGAATTTTACGAGTATTTAAAAAAATTGCGGTATCAGCCAAACCAAGCATCATCATCATTCAGAGAGCTGACATGTTCTGCTGAATTCTGAAAATCTGTCTCAGGTTGTGAAAGTTTTTTTGGGGGGGCAGCATCTGGTCTCTGCCAGATCCTCCCAGCTGCCCCAGGTTTACAGAGCCAGCCTCCTGCTTCTCTAACATTTACGCCTCGTCACCAGACTCCTGGCAGATTAAGCTCTGATCTGATTGGTCGGAGAGGATTTCCTGTAAAGGTGAATGAGAAGCAGATGGCAGGTTGTGAGCCAATGAAAAGGCTCTGAGGTGCTGAGTCAGAGAGTTCAGGAGTTATTAAAGCTAGAAAAATCTTCAGACTGAAGCCACAGACTGGGACTTCAGAGACCACATGGTTCACTAGAAACAAAGAGCATGAATGCCTCCATATTTCCCATCTCATTTAATCCTGAAGTCCACTTTCACTTCTGTCATTGCTCCGTCTCAGCCTCCTCCTACCGCTATCTGCGACGCCAAAGAAAAGACGAGAAAAAGCAGAAGTGGGGAAAAGAAAATGAAGGAAAAAGGTAAAATCAACACAACGAGGAAAAGAGGAAATGATAAAAAAAGAAAGGAGCTGAGAGAAACGCAGAAAAAAAAGTTACGGCTGGATGTAAAAGACATGTAGAACCGAACGGGAGGTCTCTCACACGGTAACAGCTCCTGGCTGGCAGCCAGCCGCTGTTCAATTAGTCCTTCCTGTTCAGAAATCTGATCCAACGGATGAGAAATGAGGCTGAGAGGAATGAGTCTGAGATAATGAGTCGGAGAGGAATGAGTCTGAGAGGAATGAGTCTGAGTGAAATGAGTCTGAGAGGAATGAGTCTGAGAGGAAGTCTGAGAAAATGAGTCTAAGAGGATGAGTCTGAGAAAATGAGTCTAAGAGGAATGAATTTGAGAGGGATGAGTCTGAGGAAATGAGTCTGAGAGGAATGAGTCTGTGAGGAATGAGTCTGAGATAATGAGTTAGAGAGGAATGAGTCTGAGAGGAATGAGTCTGAGATCATGAGTCTAAGAGGAATGAGTCTGAGATAATGAGTTAGAGAGGAATGAGTCTAAGAGGAATGAGTCTGAGAGGAATGAGTCTTGGAGGAATGAGTCTGAGAAAATGAGTGAGAGGAATGAGTCTAAGAGGAATGAGTCTGAGAGGAATGAGTCTGAGAGGAATGAGTCTTGGAGGAATGAGTCTGAGAAAATGAGTGAGAGGAATGAGTCTGAGAGGAATGAGTCTGAGAGGAATGAGTCTAAGAGGAATGAGTCTTGGAGGAATGAGTCTGAGAAAATGAGTGAGAGGAATGAGTCTAAGAGGAATGAGTCTGAGAGGAATGAGTCTAAGAGGAATGAGTCTGAGAGGAATGAGTCTAAGAGGAATGAGTCTGAGAGGAATGAGTCTAAGAGGAATGAGTCTGAGAGGAATGAGTCTGAGAGGAATGAGTCTAAGAGGAATGAGTCTGAGAGGAATGAGTCTAAGAGGAATGAGTCTTGGAGGAATGAGTCTGAGAAAATGAGTGAGAGGAATGAGTCTAAGAGGAATGAGTCTGAGAGGAATGAGTCTGAGAGGAATGAGTCTGAGAGGAATGAGTCTTGGAGGAATGAGTCTGAGAAAATGAGTGAGAGGAATGAGTCTGAGAGGAATGAGTCTGAGAGGAATGAGTCTGAGAGGAATGAGTCTGAGAGGAATGAGTCTGAGAGGAATGAGTCTGAGAGGAATGAGTCTGAGAGGAATGAGTCTTGGAGGAATGAGTCTGAGAAAATGAGTGAGAGGAATGAGTCTGAGAGGAATGAGTCTGAGAGGAATGAGTCTTGGAGGAATGAGTCTGAGAAAATGAGTGAGAGGAATGAGTCTGAGAGGAATGAGTCTGAGAGGAATGAGTCTGAGAGGAATGAGTCTGAGAGGAGAGGAGAACACAGGAAAACACAGAAGAAGGAAGGCGAACAGGAGAACAAACGAGAACACAAGAATACACAGGAGAACAGGAGAACACAGGACTTTCAGCCAGCTGAGCTCCTCTCCTTCTGGCTCGGCCGGCTGTGAATCATGTCTGGCCGTGTTTGGTGGAAATGATCCACACAGATGAAACTTATCGGCGTGTGCTGCATGAAGTGTCTGTTGTGTCCGTTGTGTGTGAGCTGAGGGTTTACAGTAAACGCTGAGTCGCCCTCTGATCCTGTGAAGTGTGTGTGTAGAGCCCATTGACAGGGTGTTAGGAGACTCACACACGAGCACTAATGAAATTCTTTCCAGGTTGTAGCCACTGCAGCCGCTTTGAAGGGCTTAAGAAGTCAACAGCGCTCTTAAATGTCAGCGCCTTTGTAGGGCTTAGAGACGGACGCAGCGGTAACCACCGGGAGGGAAGGGGCGGGGCTAAGGTGTAATCATCACCTCTGGGTGGGAGCGAGGAAAGAAAGTCAAGAGGGAGACAAAGTGATGCATTCCTTCCATACCGACAGAGCATTTAGAGGACGAGAGGAGACGAGGCATTAACGGAGATTAGCTCTGAAGGAACACACACACACACACTCACACACACACTCCTCCTGCCTGGTCCAAATCAATAAGACAGACGTTTATTTTGCGATGAAGAGGTTTGGATGCTCTCAGGCTGCTGCGTCTGACACTAAATCTGAACTCTGTGTGCTCACTGTATGGCACCTGATGATTCTATAAATCTGAAAGATGAATAGTTCATCATATAAAGCGTTAGCTGCAGCTGTTTCTCTCAGTACTGCACAGACATCGTTCCTCAGTATGTCTTCAGGAAGGCTGTTTCTTATTTGAACAGAACATTAAACATGTAAACAAACCCAGGTCTCTAAAACAAACCAAACTGTGATGAAACTCTGAGTTTGAGTAAATCCCAGCATTCAGCTGTTCTGATCACCTGAGAATAGAGCTGGACTTCTCTGCACCTTTTGTACCCCCCTAACTCCCTCCTCCTGGTCCGACTCCAAGTCCAGGTCATGTCTGAGTTTCTCTTCCAGCTTTGCACGCCTCTTCTTCCTCCAGCTCTACAGCAAACCTCTTCCAGATCTTCCTCCAGTCCAACACGTCTCATCCAAACCCCCAGCCCTCCTCCTCCCTCCGATACATTCTCCTCCAAGTCCGCTGAAACGCTCCTTATTCTCAGCTATTTTTAGCATCACAATAAAGCTCGACAAAGAAGAAGCACAAACCAACATCTCCAGACATCTGCTGCTGCTGCTGCTGCTGCTGGAGAAAAGGAGCTGTTCCACTCAGAGACGCCCGCCAAAGCAAATTTAGTCCATGGGAAACAAAAGCATGAACACGACGATTATTTCACCCTGAGCAGCTCTGAACAAATCACAATCTGAAGGAATAACAGTGACGAAAGAGTAAGAGAAAGAGTGAGAGAAAGAGTGAGAGAAAGAAAGAAAGAAAGAAAGAAAGAAAGAAAGAAAGAAAGAAAGAAAGAAAGAAAGAGTGAGAGAAAGAAAGAAAGAAAGAAAGAGTGAGAGAAAGAAAGAAAGAAAAAAGAAAGAAAGACAGAAAGAGTGAGAGAAAGAGTGAGAGAAAGAAAAAAGACAAAGAATGAAAGAAAGAAAGAAAGAAAGAGTGAGAGAAAGAGAGAAAGAAAAAAGACACAAAGAAAGAAAGAGTGAGAGAAAGAGTGAGAGAAAGAGTGAAAGAAAGAAAGAAAGGAAGGAAGAGTGAGAGAAAGAGAGAGAAAGAAAGAAAGAAAGAAAGAAAGAAAGAAAGAAAGAAAGAAAGAAAGAAAGAGTGAGAGAAAGAGTGAGAGAAAGAGTGAGAGAAAGAGAGAGAGAAAGAAAAAAAGAAAGAAAGAGAGAAAGAAAAAAGACAGAAAGAAAGAAAGAAAGAAAGAAAGAAAGAAAGAAAGAAAGAAAGAAAAAAGAAAGAAAGAAAGAAAGAAAGAAAGAGAGAGAAGGAGAGAAAGAAAGAAAGAAAGAAAAGAGAGAGAGAAGGAGAGAGAAAGAAAGAAAGAAAGAAAGAAAGAAAGAAAGAAAGAAAGAAAAAGAAAGAAAGAAAGAAAGAAAGAAAGAAAGAAAGAAAGAAAGAAAGAAGAAAGAAAGAAAGAAAGAAAGAAAGAAAGAAAGAAAGAAAGAAAGAAAGAAAGAGGGGTTTTGTGGTTTGAAGGGGAAAGTAATATCTTCCAGAAATATTTCAGGGTCTGGAACCAGATGCCTGGAAGGAGCAGGGGGATGAACCGGGCCCGTCTGGACTGAGCCCAGATGTCCTTACGTCAAGCTGGTGCTGAGGAGCAGCTGTTGTTGAGAGCACTCGCAGGACTCAGGATGTTGTAGGATTTTACAGCTCAGACTGTGACCAAACTCTGAATTTTATTTATAAAGTCCAGTTCAGGCTGTGACGGAAAGTCAGGCTTTGATTTAGAGACGCTCGCTCAGACACAGGTCATGGGTTTGTTTTCAGGTGAGCCATGAAAACAACAGAGCGAAGAGGAAATGTTCTGCTGTTAGGATAAGTTCTGACTGAGAGCGGAATAAAACCTGTGGAAGCAGCGCGAGGTCAGGGACGAGCGCGCAGGAAGAAAAAGTTTCAAAGCAGCAACAAAAGAAAGAAAGAAAGTTCAAGACTGAAAATAAAAAAAAGGAATGCTCCGTCTGATCTGTGTGATTTCACTTCACCTGAGGAGCTCTGAGGATCACAGCCGTGCACGTTTAAAACTATACATGCTGATCATATCAAGTTTCTATGATCGGGTGTCCTGTGCACACACATGCTTTGAAATAAAACATGTAAAGCTGCCAATTTTCAACGTTGTAAAGTAAATTTTTATGTGTATGTTGTGAATTTGTAAAGTTTTAAAGTTAAAAGAGAGAAAATGGACAGCAAAGTCAAAGAGTGGTACAGTGGTAGGATTCTAACGTTGTAAAATTGCAAAGTTGTAAATTTTAAAGTTTTAAATTAAAGTTTTGAAGTAGTAGAACTGTAAAGTTATTAAGTTGTAAAGTTGAAAAGTTTTAAAGTAATACTGTAAAGTTGTAAAAGTGTAAAACTGTAAAGCTGTAGAGTAAAGTTTTCAAGTTAAAAGGGGAAAGATGTAAAGTAAAGTCATAGAGTGGTAAAGACGTAGAATTATAACGTACAAATTGTAAAGATGTAAAGTTTTAAAGTTGTAGACTAAAGTTTTAAAGTGAAGTTGTAAAGTTGTAAAATTGTAAAGGTGTAAAGTTTTAAATTAAAGTTGTAAAGTAGTACAACTGTAAAGTTATGAAGTTGTAAAGTTGGACATTCATAAAGTAAAACTGTAAAGTTGTAAAGTAAAATTTTAAAGTTATAAGAGGAAAGATGTAAAGTAAAGTCATCGAGTTGTAAAGCAGTAGGAATAACATTGTTAAATCTTAAAAGTGTAAGATTTTAAAGTGAGGTTGTAAAGTTGTAAAACTGTAAAGGTGTAAAGTTTTAAATTAAAGTTGTGAAGTATTAGGACTATAATGTTATAAAGTTGTAAAGTTGAAAAGTCATAAAGTAAAACTGTAAAGTTGTAAAGTTTTCAAGTTAGGAGGAGAAAGATGTAAAGTCATCAAGTTGTAAAGTTAGTGGAATTATAACGTAGAACCGTAAAGGTGTAACATTTTAAAGTAAAGTTGTAAAGTAGTTTAGGTGTTAAGTTGTGAAAGTATAAAGTAAGTAAAGTTGTAAAGTAGTCGGATTGTACAGTTATAAAGTCGTAAAGTTGAAAAGTCATAAAGTAAAGCTGTAAAGTTGAAAAAGTGTAAAGTTGTGAAGGTTCAAAGTAAAATAGTCGTTTCAGGAAAGTCTTGGAGTGGGAAGTGAACAGTAACACAGCTTGGAGGCTCAACAATCAGTCGTTGTCCTTTTCTTGTCTTAAGCAGAAACACCAGAAGAAGAACCAAAGATGAAACGTCAGAGCTGAAGCTGTAGTTTAAAACTTGCTCTAAGTCTGTTTGGATCTGAAGGTGGCAACATTAATCTAATGATCCTGAACAAACTCTCGAGGTCGCTGTCTAACTTTGCTCCTTTGATTTGGAGAACACAATACCGTCACTTCAAGTGATGGCGGTACGAACGTCCACATTTAAAGGCACAGACACCAGCTGGTTGAAGCAGGAAGCGCTGCTAACATGGACAACAGGAAAGATGAAGGACAATGTTCTACTGACGTTCTACTGACGTTCTACTGACATTCTACTGACATCAGAAACAGAGAAGAGCAGTGTGTCTGATCAAAGTGACATGGAGCAGAGCTGGGTGAGTTTGCTCTAAAGTCACGTTTGACTGTGAAAGGATTTAAAACATCTCCAGATCTTCACTGTGACTGGACGCAGCAGCAACTCTTTGTGTTACCTGTGGGCGAGCTGTAGGACACGGTGATGTCTCCGCTCAGGTCGGCAGGAGGATATCGTCCGTTTAGGAACGCCGAAAACTCCACGACTGTGGAGGCGCCGAAACCTGCAGAGAGAGCGCGAAGACGCGGTTACAGAGAGTTCATTAAGAGTCTGAACAGCAGGAAGCTTTCAAACATCACTTCCTGTTGATCTTTAGAAGCTCGACACGCTGAGTTCACTTTGAGTGATTAATGTTAGTTCACGATTTCAACATTTATTTTTGTTGTTCTCGTTTCTTTCGCTCAGATTCTCATCAAAACAGAGACCAACGAGGAAACACGGCAGCCAATGAAAATCACACACACACACACACACACGAGCGCTGAAGATTTCCAGGCAAGGTGAGGACAGAGGATTAACAACACTAACCCCAACTTTAACTTACATCCAGGAGCACACACACACACACACACACACACACACACACACACACGCTAAAAGCAGCTAAATGCAGAGTAAGACGGGGTGATGATTTGTTGCTTCCCTGTAAATACCGAGAAAGAGAGAGAGAGAGAGAGAGAGAGAGAGAGAGAGAGTGCAAACAGGGTGGAGAGAAAGCAGGGATCAAATACAGACAGAGAGGAAAGGATATATTACAGCTAATGGCTTCATGCAGTCACACACACTCAGGCACACACACACTCAGGGCGGTGTAATGGGGCGTGATGTTCCTGAGCTCGGTGGTTACAGGTGACTGAACCTCAAGTATTCCTCTGCCTGTGTGTGTGTGTGAGAGTTTGTGTGTGTGTGTGTGTCCTGAAAAGGTGTGTAAAAATAAAACCTGTACACGTCTGTGTTTCTGTTTAAGTCTGTGTGAAACTGTGTTTATCTGGATTACTTCATATAAACAGCAGCTCTGACTCTCTCTCTTTTCGGACACACACACACTCTCAGGTGGAGGACAGAGAGGGCAGGAGGAGGAGATGGATGAGAGGAGATGAAAGTGGAGACGGCGCTCATCTTCCCTCCCACAGAGAGAGGACAAGATACAGGATAAAAAGCAGACACAGACTTTCTCCACACTCCGTCAGACAGCCTGACAGCTTCACCTCCTCCATCTCTCTCTCTCTCTCTCTCTCTCTCTCTCTCTCTCTCTCTCTCTCTCTCTCTTATGATTCTGTACTTGTGCTTTTTTCAGTCTTTATTTTGTCCCTCTGGTTTCCCCGCAGTATCTTCACATGATTTACAAACCCCCTTCTCTCAGACTAGCCAGCCCTTGGTGTTTGAGGCCCAACCCTTAATCATGTTATGGAGTCACTAATGTGATGGCCTCATCCTTTCAGCAGGTCCTGTGTAGATCTGGTGAATCTTCTGCTATTTATCACACATTTAGAATGAACATCGACCATTGTTACTTTATATCCATGTTTAAATATAGAAATGCAAAATACCCTCTCTTTAAAGTGACAAGTTTGCAGATTTAGAGGCAGCACTGATTTAAATGACAGGTGGGAGCACTGCTAGCTGTTAGCTGTCTCTCTTCTCTCCTCTTTCCTCTCTCTCCTCTCTGTCCTCTCTCTCCTCTGTCCTCTGTCCTCTCTCTCTCCTCTCTCTCTCTCTCTCCCTGTCTGTCCTCTCTCCTCTGTCCTCTCTCCTCTCTCTCCTCCGTCCTCTCTCTCTCTCCCTCTCCCTGTCTGTCCTCTCTCCTCTCTCCCTCTCCTCTCTCTCTCCCCTCTCTCTCTCTCCTCTCTCTCCTCTGTCCTCTCTCCTCTCTCCTCTCTCTCTCCTCTCTCCTCTCTCTCCCTCCCTGTCATCCTGTCTGTCAGCAGGAGGCTTTTAACCTGTTGACCTCAGGGTCAAAGTGGTCAGACTGGTTTAAGTGCTTTAAGTGTTCCCAGGCCCATTAAGACCAACAAACAACACCAGAGAAGACACAAAGTAATCCTTCCTCCTCCTCCTCCTCCTCCTTTCTCTCTCTGTTTATCCATCTCCGTCTCTTTTCTCTTCAGCTCCTCGTTGTATATTCAGGCACATCTGGAGAGGTCAGGAGGCCGCCAAGGGCGTCGTCCGACCTGCGAGCTTCAGGTAAAGTGCTGGTCTGTGTGACCTGGAGATCAGGGGGGCTGCTCAGACTGGTCCTGAAGCACATTAACCCATTAACACCAGGGCCAAGGAAAACACAGGGGGCCAGGAGAAATCCCCCAAAGTCCCCGACTCAAGACCTCCCAGACTCCACCTCCTCCATCCAAAACCTCCTTCATCCAAAGTCTCCTCCATCTCTGATGTTCTTCTCACGCTCAGCAGGTCTTTGATTCAAACTGTTACTTCTTTAAAAAACCTCTCACCTGCACTTCACCTGTGTGTGTGTGTGTGTGTGTGTGTGTGTGTGTGTGTGTGTGTGTGTGTGTGTGTGTGTGTGTGTGTGTGTGATGTTTGTGTAAACACATGACGATGAGGAGGAGAGGCGCAGAGGAAGGCTTCAAACTGTAACTTTGAGACTCCCTAAGAATAATCATTAGATTCAATCTGTGTGTGTGTATGTGTGTGTGTGTGTGTGTGTGTGTGTGTGTGTGTGTGTGTGTGTGTGTGTGTGTGTGTGTGTGTGTGTGTGTGTTGAGGCCATCCTCAGGTTATAGCACTTGACAGCTCAGGTTAAACCAAGTACTGCCTGTTTGGACGAGGTCAAAGGTCAAGAGGAGTGGAGATGGGGATCTATACCGCACAAGAAGAATGGGAAGGTGTGTGTGTGTGTGTGTGTGTGTGTGTGTGTGTGTGTGTGTGTGTGTGTGTGTATGTGTGTGTGTGTGTGTGTGTGTGTGTGTGTGTGTGTGTGTGTGTGTTAGACCTCCAGAGGCTAACAGGGGAATCTAAGGTGACCATGGATGAGGTGTTAAACACTGACCTTTGACCTCTTCAGGTCAGGATCAGGTCAGGATGCTGCTGAGGGTCGGACCTTAAACATGACGGAGCTGATTTTAACACGCAGAGAGAAACACGCTAAACACAGAGGATGTTTCTCAGCAGCTCTGTCACTTCCTTCTTCCCTCTGACTTCTCTGAGTCTTTGGTTTGAAGGTCTTTGGTTTTATTTTCAGTTATTCTCTGTACGCGTTTGGTTTCAGACGGTGAAATGTTTATTTCTAAGGTCTGAATGTTCGGCTCATGAAGAGAATCAATCTGGGTACAGATTTAACTGTGTTCATGTCAGGTCTGCATGCATTAAATAGCTCTGTGTGCTTTGTAAGTGTGTGTGTGTGTGTGTGTGTGTGTGTGTAAAATGAGGAGACAACTGGAGATGAAGACAACAGAGAGACGGAGAGGATGGGGAAGGAAGGAGGGAGGATGGAGGGCGAGAAGAGAAATGAAGCTGTTGTGTGACAGCTCGAGAAGCAGAATGAAAGAAGCAGAGGAATTAAAAAGAGGGAGGAGAAAGAGGGGAGGAAGGAGGGAGGAAGAGGAGAGAAAAGGGGGAGAGTAGAAAGTGAGGGGGAACAAAGAGGCAGTGTGTGGTGAACAGGGGGATTGAGCCGCCATCTGAGACGAATAAAAACTGGAATAACAATAAAAGTCAGAAAGCGCTACCTCCCCTCCTCCTCCTCTTCCTCACACAACCACCCAACACACACACACACACACACACACACACACACACACACACACACACACACACGCTCAAACACACATCTCAAGTTTTATTGTCCTTTGTTTCCTGTAGAGCACTTTGTGACAAATCTCCTCAACGAGGTTTGGACGTAAACTCGAGCTGACATTCACACTTAAACTGAGTGCGCGCGCACACACACACACACACACACACACACACACACATCACGCTGAGACAAGGGAATCAAAGACACATGGGAAGACAGTGTCTCTCTCTCTCACACACACACACACACACACACACACACACACACACACACACAAACACACACACATGCACACAGCAGCAGCTGGAGAGAAGCGAAACTGTTCCAACAGACGTGAATCTTTCAGGCGTGAAGTTTGAGTGTTTGTGCTGCAATAAAGGAGGGAAAACAAGCAGCTGATAGAGAGAGAGAGAGAGAGAGAGAGAGAGAGAGATGGAGATGAAGCGATGATGAGAAACAGACAGCAGAGATCTCACAGCAGAAGTGTTTCTCCAAACTTCTCCTGGTTTCTCCGTCTCAGCTCCTCGTCTCTGTTCCCGCTCGCTGGAGATGTTTACGTTTGAGAAAACTTGAAACGAGTCATCAAATGAAACCAGGAGACAGAAAGAGGAGACTCAGAGGGAGCGGAGGGATCCATGCCGAGGAATAGAAGCAGCTTCTATGACTTTGATGGAGATTTAAGGCTCCAGGTTCCACCACTTTTTAATTTAAAGTCTGATTTCTTCCTGATAAAAAGGAACAATCAGGATTTATCACATAAATAAACGTTTTATATTTTGTCTTTGTGATATTCAAACATTTCTGTTTGACGTTAAAGCTCATCTTCAAGTTCAGTGATTTTATGGTCACTTGACAAACCCCTCCCTGTTTGAGTTTTGGTTTCTCCTGCACATTTTCAGTCAGCAGTTCGAGGTTAGTTACTGAATTTATCTTTTAAAAAAACAGCAGCGGTGTTTTGTTTTTTCACGTGCGAAACGATAGTTGAATAAATGAGGCTGATTAGCTTTGTTTTATTTACTTTATTAAACTTCAGGAAGTCGTTTCATTTAAACTTTCAGTTCACTTTAGAAGAGATGCAGCCGAGCCTGGAGACTCCCGAAGATAACTGAAAGATAAAATAACATTTATATTGAAATTTTGGAAAACTTTATTTACTGTAGGAAACAACAGGGAGGCTGTTTATTTCTTGAAGTTTTCATTTAACTTTATAAGAGATGCTGCTGAGCCTGGAAGCTGTTTAATAAAGGTGTGGTTCAAACTAAGTTAAGTGTTGGAGGTCTTATTAGTTATAAATTATGACGCCAACGTTTCCACTTTTACTGCAAATAAAAACGGTTCCAAATATCAGTTATCTACGGAGCCCCTCTGGTGACATTGGAGAAAAAAAATTATATATATGTATAATTTTTTTTAATATATTTATATAACGCGTGGCCACGTGATAAGTCCCCTTCAGTATAGCGGGATGATTGATTGATGGGTTGATTGCTTATGGACAAGTTTGAATTCATTTCATTTTATTTTAATCTGGGAACGAGTTACAGTGACATTCTTCAGTCACTTGCGGTTCGGCATGGGGTAATTCTCAGTAAAAGACACTTAATTCGGCTGCTCAAAATACACGGGCTTAAACGCAGGGAATATGCTGGTGTCGGGGAAGTCACAGATTTCATCATTCATGTCATTTTTTTAGTTTTTTGATGATTTCTTCTTGAATTCCACGGTCCCGCAGAAACTGCAGGAAGGCTTCTTCCTCTCTTTCCATTTCATGTGTCGTCTTTAGAAACATCAAAACTGAACAATTTATACATTTGCATCTTTTTCTCATTTATCCCAAACCTACAATTTACCTAAAAACCATTTCTTCTGTACTTACAGGTCAGGAGTCAGGTCAAAAAACATTTCATATGTTTCCAAATAAACCCATAAAATCACATATGGACCATATTTTAGAATTGAAATCTGACAGCAAAGGATTGATTGCACAGATCTATGACCTCATCCAGAAAATTGACCCATACTCAACCGAAAACTTGAGAAAGGCTTGGGATTCAGATCTTGGAATAGCTTTGATCAATGGGAGATGATCAATGGGACTCTGTCTTGGACCTGATACACACATCATCCTTGTCTGCTAAACACAGCTTAATTCAACTGAAAGTTGTACACAGAGTTCATTTTACTAGGGCCAGGTTGACAAAGATTTATCCAAACCTGGATCCACGATGCCCCCGATGTAGAGGCCAACCAGCAGACTTAATTCACATGTTCTGGTTATGTCAGAGTCTTTCTACTTTGTCTTTCTACTTTCTGGACAACTATATTCAAAGTCTACAGTGATATGTTTGGAACCCGACTAGATCCTGATCCGGTCTCCGCCCTTTTTGGTGTAGTGTCTGAGGAATCTCGTGCTGTCCTACCGATCAAAGCTCATGTTGTCATAGCTTTCACTACACTTCTTGCGAGACATTTAATTCTTTTTAAATGGAAGCAAAACACTCCACCGTCCTTTACTCACTGGGTCAAAGATGTCATGTACTTTTTACACTTAGAAAAAAATCAAATACACACTCAGAGGGTCCTCACAATCATACCGGAGTCTGGATATGTAGTTGGGTAAATCAGGAATAATAAGTGGAGGGTGGGAGGGTGAACTCAATGGGTCAATGTAATTGATGAATGTGCACTTTTATATTTCTTTTGGAGATAATTGTGAATTGAAATGACATACGTGCTGTACTCCTGTTGGATAAAAGTTCTGAAAAATCAATAAATATATTTACACAAAAAATTGAACAATTTACAGATATGACATAAAAAATTGTATGAAATTTAACAAACGTGACAGAATCACATCTGTTTCACACATAGGATATCAATATGAAAATCCAAGTGTTACTTTACTTTATCTGAGCCCCTGGCACATTATCCCATCTGTACTGTGCACATCTGCACTGTGCACTGTCCCTGTGCACAAGAGCCAATGCAGGTTTCCATCTAATGCTTGTAAGGGACTAATCAAGTTTACATGTACAGAGGGTCACCGAGGCCGTAGATGTGTCAAATATACTGAACCCTGACAGATCCCTCTATATGGAAGGTGAATTATGTCGTGGCCACGCATTATTAAAAAAAAAAAACAACTTTTTTAATACATATAAAAAAAAAATTCCCCAGTGTCACCAGAGGGGCTCCGTAGTTATCGGCCTCCTAATAATTGGTATCATGACTGTTTTTAACACGTCGTTTTTTTACCACTTGGTCGTATGTTTAAACTAGTTTTAAAACTCGCTCTGACAGGGAACTTTTTTCCTCAGCATCAAATTTTGCAGCTAAAGATGAACTAAAAACAACTTTATTAACTAACGTTTACACGTACGGTCATATGTAAGAGCGTTAGCATGATAAAAACATGTTTATGTGTTCAGTAGCTACGCCCCACCTTCAGCTGTGGCAAACAGAAGAAGTGTAAACATTTCTGACTGAGTGACATCAGACTTCATTGCTCTAAGAGTCCTTTTATGACTCATAAAGCTGCAGTCTTGAATCTCACTCCTGCAGCTCTGATTGGCTCATTTTCCAGAAGCAGCCGTCAGAGCGAGCAGCTCCGCTCGGACTGATAGAGACACCCGAGGTGTGAGCGCCGAGTCCAGAGATCTGGAGACACGCCGACACTTTGAAACCCAGCAAAGGTTTCCTGCTAAGTGAAGTCAGTGTTTGTGTGTGAGTGGAGATAGTCTGCTTTACGTCTCCGTACATACTGTTCTTTCATACGGCGTACGGCGGGCAGCGTTCCATCTACAGCTCAGCCACTTCCTCTGCAATCCATAAAGCAGGCTGCAATTTTCTGGACTAAATCACAGAGAGAGCTCTGACTGTGGGACCAGGATCCAAAGCCTCCCAGCCGGGTCCAGGCTTTTATTTGAACACACAGAGCCTCCATTAATCTACTTCTGCTAATTTTCCAGGATGTGAAACACCTGGTTCAGGGCCAAGTCTGACCACCAGGGGTCAACAATGGGGTCCTGCTGGGCCGGGCTATTCTGGGCCAAACCAGGCCAGCAAGGGGTCACTTAGGTAGGAAGAAGAAGGATGGAAAGAAAGAATGTGTGTGTGTGAGTGAGTGGGTGTGTGTGAGAGTGTGTGTGGAGTCAGAGGCTCTCAGGTTTCACAGCAGAGAGCTGCTGATTGACTCGAGGAAGCTGGAGCCAGATTTCTGTGAGCATGAAGACAAAAGAGCATCACACACACACACACACACACACACACACACACACACACACACACACACACACACACACACAGCCATTTCAATCCAAGTGTGTGAGAGTCTATATTTAAACAGTGCATTGTCTGTTGGAACAGTGGGGTAAAACGTGCGTGTATTTATGCTCGTGTGTGTGTGTGTGTGTGTGTGTGTGTGTGTGTGTGTGTGTGTGTGTGTGTGTGTGTGTGTGACTCCTGAATCTGACACGTTCGACCTAAACTCCTGTAAACAAAGCGTCTCTTCAGTGGTGTTAAGTTGACGCTGAGTCACCGCTTCGGATCGTCTTCTTTAAACGGTCAAACTTTGAGAGCTGCAAAACCAAACAGCAAAACCAAACTCAGCCTGCGTTTCTGTCCTCATTCTGTTTTTTCAACAAACTGAACTTCAGACCACGACAGATGATTTCCAAGGAGTCTTTTCATCGACGACTCATAAAAACAGCTTCTCAGCCTCTAGTTTATGTTGCATGATCAGATAATTCTACAGCTGCAGGAGGAAGCTCAGCTCACTGTCTGCTGGTGGAAGCAGTAGAGAAAAGCCAGGCCAGGATACAGACTACAGTGGGGAGGCTGCAGAGGACACATCCTGGAGCCGGTGCATGAAGGGAGCATGGTCATGTGAAGGGACATGTTTTTTTTGCATGTTTATGAGGTTTGATGACATGCACTCCGTTTTCCACTTCATGTAGATCCATCTGTACCCACTGAGCCGGTCAGATGTTTGCTAAATAAAGGCATGACAGGATGTACACTGGAGCATCCTCTGCACAGGAACAAGTCATCAGAATCAGCTTCTGGTGACGTATGACAGAGTGTCACCATGGTGATGTGAAAGCAAAGCAATGATTTCATTAACATGGAGTCTCCGGTTTAGACTGAAAAAGAGGTCAGTCCTCTGGCACCAGTTGGTCTCAGGTCAAACCTGGTGGGGTACGTTCTTGACAGAAAACTTTCTTGTGAGCATAATTTTTTTTTCTTGAGCCCGAAAAACTTTCTCATGGCAGCTTGTACTTTATCATGAGTGTTAAAACTTTCTCATGGCAGCTTGTACTTTCTCATGAGTGTTAAAACTTTCTCAAGGCAGCTTGTACTTTATCATGAGTGTTAAAACTTTCTCATGGCAGCTTGTAATTTCTCATGATTGTTAAAACTTTCTCAAGGCAGCTTGTACTTTCTCATGAGTGTTAAAACTTTCTCAAGGCAGCTTGTACTTTCTCATGAGTGTTAAAACTTTCTCAAGGCAGCTTGTACTTTCTCATGAGTGTTAAAACTTTCTCATGGCAGCTTGTACTTTCTCATGAGTGTTAAAACTTTCTCATGAGCACTCAAACTTTCTCATGGCAGCTTGTAGTTTCTCATGAGCACTCAAAGTTTCTCATGGCAGCTTGTACTTTCTCATGAGTGTTAAAACTTTCTCATGGCAGCTTGTACTTTCTCATGAGTGTTAAAACTTTCTCATGGCAGCTTGTACTTTCTCATGAGTGTTAAAACTTTCTCATGAGCACTCAAACTTTCTCATGGCAGCTTGTAGTTTCTCATGAGCACTCAAAGTTTCTCATGGCAGCTTGTATTTTCTCATGAGTGTTAAAACTTTCTCATGGCAGCTTGTACTTTCTCATGAGTGTTAAAACTTTCTCATGGCAGCTTGCACTTTCTCATGAGTGTTAAAACTTTCTCATGGCAGCTTGTACTTTATCATGAGTGTTAAAACTTTCTCAAGGCAGCTTGTACTTTATCATGAGTGTTAAAACTTTCTCATGGCAGCTTGTACTTTCTCATGAGTGTTAAAACTTTCTCAAGGCAGCTTGTACTTTCTCATGAGTGTTAAAACTTTCTCAAGGCAGCTTGTACTTTATCATGAGTGTTAAAACTTTCTCATGGCAGCTTGTACTTTCTCATGAGTGTTAAAACTTTCTCAAGGCAGCTTGTACTTTATCATGAGTGTTAAAACTTTCTCAAGGCAGCTTGTACTTTATCATGAGTGTTAAAACTTTCTCATGGCAGCTTGTACTTTCTCATGAGTGTTAAAACTTTCTCAAGGCAGCTTGTACTTTATCATGAGTGTTAAAACTTTCTCATGAGAGTTAAAACTTCCTCATGGCAGCTTGTAATTTCTCATGAGTGTTAAAACTTTCTCATGAGTGTTAAAACTTTCTCATGGCAGCTTGTAATTTCTCATGAGTGTTAAAACTTTCTCATGAGAGTTAAAACTTCCTCATGGCAGCTTGTACTTTGTCATGAGTGTTAAAACTTTCTCATGAGTGTTAAAACTTTCTCATGGCAGCTTGAGTGTTAAAACTTTCTCATGAGCACTCAAACTTTCTCATGAGCTCTAAAATTTTCTCATGATCACAAGAAATTTTCTCAGCGCACACTCAGACTTTTCTTGAGCATGGAAAATTTTCTTATAGGCAAAGGCAAAGTTTCCCATAAGTGTTATAACTTTCTCATGCGTACTCAAACTATTTTATGAGTTTTTAAACTTTCACCAGATCACTCCAACGTTCTCTTAAGTGCTCAAACCTCATGAGCATGAAAAACTTTTGCATAATCACAAGAAACTTTCTCATGAGCACTCAAAATTCTATTAAGAGCTCAAATGTTCTCATGAGTGTTAAATTTTCTCATGTAGGCTCAAACTTTACTGTGTGCAATAAACTTTCTTCTGAACATGAGAAACTTTTTCTTCAGCTCAGGTTACTTTCTCATGAGCGCAAGAAACTTGATCACAGAAACAGAGCATGTTTGGACAAAAATGATAAAAAAGTGACGGGATTGGGCGTATGAACAAAAGAGCGCCAATAAAAAATAAGCATAAAACTTGTGCATCATGTTATACGACCAAACACGGAATGATAGTCATAAGAGAAAAAGACGATTATTATTAATGGGAGGAGCCGACACATGAGATCTCAACATGTTGTGGAATCAGTGCATGATGTTTAAGTTAGCGTGGAGCAGGTCATGCACAGTATATGTTCAGATAAGAATGTGCTGTGGTTAAACACATTACATTTCTGCATACACACATCATGAATCATGGGAAAGCAGCGGTCAGTTTGAGTCGAGGCCCGGGGTGAATGGATGGTGTTCAAACCGCCTGAGAATGCTGCTCACATCTTGAAATCATAAATTTACAATCCGCACCGATCCTTCCTGAAGAACTCCGTCACTCCTCCGCTGTGATGGATGATCTTTCCTGCAAGTGTGGAAACCAGCGTGGAAGAGTTTCTGACACTGCTCCAGCTTCTGTGAACGCTGTGTTAGAGCAACCTGCAGCTCTTTATCCGACTTTCTATGACTGCAAACTGAACCAGCTTGGTCCTGTTTCAGCTCCTAACGATCAGCTCTGTTAATTACACGACGTTCAGACAGTGATACACGAGATCCCTGCTGCGAGGAGACGTCAGGAATTCATATGTTCTACTGACATGATGAGCGGGCGACGATGTGGATAAGAGCGACAACATAAGGCCAAAATTCATGAAATATGTCATCAAAGTACAAACTGATCAGCTGTAAGGATGTTGGCAGCGACTGGAGGAGGAAACACTGATTCTGATGCTCATTGTGAGAATTTCAGCTCTTTGAGTTTCTGTTAAAAATCAGGGCGAGGTCAGAGGCCAGGATACTGACGTGCTAAAAATGAACTGAATATGAGACAGAAACGATTTTAAAACTTACGGCTCATCAATATGTTTGTCAATTATTTGGTGTTTTTATAAAACCTGATATAAGTCCTTTTTACCTGGTTTCTCGTGCATCGATTGGACAAAATTTATAGCCAATAAAGCTGCTTTTCTGAGTCTATAACTTCATCAAAGATATTTGAAGGTTCAGAGTCCAGGAAAGAAATTTCAGTAAAGGTCAGGAGTCAGATTCTGGACTGAAATGTTTCTGTACTCGCCAGAAAGTTTTCAGTGCTCTCAGGAACATTTTTGTCTATTTAAAACAAACAACACGAACACTTGCTTTGAATTCAGATTTTGTAGTTCAAACACTGAATATAAAAACAGGTTTTTCAGGTTTTTGTCTGTTCTGTGTTTCCGTAGAAACAGGGCGGAGCTAAGGGACACACTGCCATGTAAATATGAAAGAATCTGAGTGGGTAATTATACATTAATCAACACTTACTTGTGAATAAAGTTGCAAAATTCAAAGAATTTTAAAGTTGGAAGCTTTCCATGGGAATTTCGGAAAAATTTACAAGAATTAACAGGAATTTTCTGTGAATTCTCAGGACTTCATATGAGCTGCATTTACCTGGTTTTATACATGTATAAATATCAAACATTTTGTTTAATTATAAGCAGACATGTCTAATGTAATATCCAAGACAACATTTTCTGGGAGTTTTTAGAAAAAATTCATTTCAGTTGATGGCAGCAAAACCCTGAAAATTTCAAATATTCCTGAGCTTAAATTCCCGTGGACATTTTCAGGAAACTTTCTTGAAACCTCCCCTTTACAGCCCCAAAAGTGCAAATATATTCAACTTCTATTGTGCTCAACATTACATACTGCACCTTTAAAACTACTGAGAGTCATGCAGACTCGGGACGAAGAGATGAGATCAAACCATTTCTGAGTCACTCAAAACTAGTTTTCTCGTGTTTTTGTCCTGTAACTTGTCAGGAAACGTTAGATTTACTCAGAAATTCTGTACCAAACGATCAGTCCGTTTGTGAGAGGAACGGTACCTGAATGGAGCTGTTGGACAATGACTAACGTCCAGAAATAAAACCAAAGAGTGATGCATTCTGGGTTTTTGTTTGGTTTGAGGAAAGCCACGCTGAACAAACCGTTATTGTTCTCAGCTCCTCTGTGACTTCATCTGGACACAAAACCACTGACGAGTTCACGGCAGCCGCCGTCTTTAGAAACACGTCGAACTCGACGTGTCGAGTCACAAGAATAATTCATAAATGATGCAACTTGGTGAAACTCCACTTTCCTCTCTGAGTCATGGCGTCTCGTCATTCTGATGCAAATGAATCAAATAAAAAGAGACAAAGCCAACGTTTCCACTCATGGCAGAGCGCAGAGCGCAGAGAGCAGAGAGCAGAGAGCAGAGAGGCGTCCTGATCTGTGAGTCAACTAAGAGAGCATCAGACGACTCGACCGACGAAGAAGGAGAAGCACCGAGTTCCTCCAGCAGCTGGACGACCAAACACACACACACACACACAGCATAAAGTCTGATAAGAGTTGAAGAGCCTGCTCACACACACACACTCCTCTCGTTCACTCACTCACTCACTCTGTGTGTGTGTGTGTGTTCAGACTCAGACTCAGAGGAGGACGTGATGAAGGAGCGGAGTGTGTAGCATGAATGTGAGCGTGTGATTGAGTGAGTGAGTGACAGAGAGATGTTGGTGTGTGATGAAAGTGATGGATGACATGAGATGACAGGAAAGATTTCACTTAAAGGAAACGGTTTGAGAGCCGCGCACCAAGACAGACGGCTCGAAGCTTTAATGGATGAGGAAAAGAAACTGGAGATAACTGGAAGGTGTGTTTTTTTTTCACAAACTGTGAACTGAACTTTTATATATTTGAAGTTCTCCAAAGTCAGCCTGAATAAACCCTTTCATAACTCCACACAGACTGTAGGTCACCTTTGTTAGACGGATGATTCTTGTGAGCTCAGAAAGTTTCTCATGAGCACGAGAAACTTGTTCATGGGGATGGGGAGGTGGTGGGGGGGTTGCAATTTTACATGTGCTCAAGACACTTTCCTCTAGCAGGATAACTTCCTCAAGTGCTGTTCTTGTTTTCGTTTCTGCCTTTTTATGGTAAATGGTAAATGGACCAGTACTTATATAGCGCTTTTCTAGTCTACCTTCTAGTCTAGTCTAGTCTAGCTTTACACTGCTAGCCTCTTTCACCCAATCACACCACATTCACACTGATGGCCAACTGAAAATAATATAGCCATCAGCTATAGCTAACACATTCACACCACATTCATACACCACTGAACAACAGTGGGAGCAATTGGGGTTCAGTGTCTTGCTCAAGGACACTTCGGCATATGACTGCAGGAATCGAACCCACAACCTTCTGATTGTGGGGCGACTCTACCAACTGAGCCACAGCCGCCTTTAATGGGAGAGGAAAGGACAGTGGATGGAGCAGGAAACAGGGTGAGAGAGGGGAGTGACATGCAGAAAAACAAACCCAGGCCACCCACTCAAGGGCTGACCTGATGGGGAGCAACCTTGACCACTCGGCCATTTACAAGAATCCTTTTTGTGACCCATAAAACTTTTTTCATCAGCACAGAAAACTGATTCTTGAGTTTGGAAAACTTTCTCCTGAGCACAGAAAATCCTTTCTGTAAGTTCGTAAGCATGAAAAATTTCAGGCCCCCAAAGAAAATTTTCTTGTGAGTTTTGGAAACTTCCTCGTGAGCACGAGAAGCGAAAACTTTTTTCGTAAGAACTGAAAACGTCGTCTTTAGCGTGGAAACTTTCTTGCACTGAGAACTTTACTGTGACATCGAAAACTTACTTTTGAGCATTAAAAAAATCTCATGGAGCACGTGCTACTTTCTTCAGGAACAGGTACGTTTCTTGTGATTACTGTGGAGAAAGTTTCCTGTGCTCATGGAAAACTTTTCTGAATCTCTGACATCACGAGAACCCTATTTCTTCTGCCCATGTCACCTTAGAGGCTCCGTAAACTACAAAGGAACGTTCTGCAGATATAAAACAAAAGCATGAGAGTGAAAGCAGGAAGTCGGACCAGCTGAGAGCCACCAAGTTAAAGAGATAAACCATCCATCTGTCCTCCTTCTCTTCTCTCCTCTTTCCTTCATGAAGACAGAAAAAGGAAGAAAAACGCAGACTGACCCATGGGCTCCAGGACGAACTGATCCTGAGTCACAGCCAGAGGAGGCTGGACCCTGACGGTGAGCTTCGAGGACTGCATCACACAGCTGCTCTTCACCTTCACCTGAAGAGGAAGAAAGACGGAAAAACGGAGAGCAATGAGAACACAAGATGAGAAACAAGAAGGAGACGAGAGGTTAGAAACGGGAGCTCACCTGGACGGTTACTGAGGGGACGGGGAGACCGTCAACGTCCTGGATCAGAGCTTGCTGTGGACACAGAGGACGGTGAGTCTCTGAGGTGTGTGTGTATGTGGATATAAAGTCTCTGTGGAGGTGTGTGTTTACCGATGGGCTGTCCATGCTGGAGGACACATCAGCTGTGATGGTCAGGTCCTCCTCAGCGTCTGTTTTCGGCAGGATGTCTGAAGTGACGACAGAAGAGGTTTAAACTCTGAGCTCTGCGTCTTTAGAGACACCATCCAGACCCGAGGATCTGAATTATTCTCCTACCCTGAGTCCTCGTGGCCTCTCGGATGAACTTCTGCAGCTTCTTCATCTCAGCGTCGACCTGCTCGTAGTCGGCCTCCCTGGCGTCCACCTTTGGCGTGGAGAAGAAGGAGGGGTCTGTCCCCATGTAGGAGCAGAGGAGGTGACCGTCGCAGCTCAGGGTGACCACGGCGCCCTTGAGCTCCCTGAAGAGACGAGAGGAACACAGTTAAAGACGTTTGACGCTTCACGTTCAGTCAGATGTTAAAGAAACAGAGCCTGAAGTCCAGTTTATGGGTTTGTAATTGAAGTGGACGGAGAGCAGAGGAAACGCTGAGTGATGCAATAACAACAACCACTGAAACCCTGTGTGTGTTTGATAAATGGATGCAGATGTGTTTTGTAGTTCTGGTCCAGTGAGGCGATAACACACACACACACACACACACACACCAAGAGTTCAAGTCGAGAGCAGCTCCACACCTGCACAGGAGGGCGTCTGAGGAGGCATAAAACTTTCACTAAAGCTGCAGCAGAAACACACACACACACACACACACACACACACACACAGAGCAGCCTCACACACACACATTTCTCGTCATTCAAAGCTCCTCGACTGTGGATAAAAACCCAGGTGAGATTTATGACACTTCTCATAACACACACCTCTTTGTTGGTGAGTTTACAAACCGGAGTGTGATCTGTGTTGGTTAGAGAGCGATTAACAAAAAGCCTCCAGAGAGCTGGCCAATCAGAGTGAAGGGGGTTTGTGAAGCAGGGAGCCTTAAAGAGACAGCAGCTAAAACGAGGAGGCTAAAATAAAGGTTTTCTACACAGAGTCACAGAGTGTCTAAATATGAACAGATAAGATAAATAAATGTAGTAAATGTAGCAGCAACCTCCAGTCTGAAAATATGAGACGATGCTGAAGTGCTAAAATCTGCAGTTTGTAGAGTGTCCACTTGAGTCTGGCTCCAGAAGTTCAGGAAGTCACAAACACACCAAAAAAAAAAAAAAAAACATTTTCACAGCAGAAATAAACATGTTTACAGCCTGCTACAAAAAATGTCTCCCGCCTGAATAGCTAATGTCGCTATCAGTGTGCACGGCACGGGGGGGGGGGTGAATTTTTTTCTAACTTGGCAGTTTGGAAGATATTAAGATTGCCAGTTCATCCAATCAGAGGTTCAGCTCAGCTCACATGACTGACAGGCGCCCTATGGTTGTTACTGTGGAGACTCAAAGCCCGCCTCATTTCCAATATGGCCGCACCAGCTGATTTGATTCAAAAATCTGTTTCAGAAACAGCTGAGTGACGTCACGGAGACTACGTCCATTTATTATACAGACCATGGCTGTATGTGTGTGTGTGCGTGTGTGTGTGTGTGTGTGTGTGTGTGTGTGTGTGTGTGTGTGTGTGTGTGTGTGTGTGTGTGTGTGTGTGTGTGTGTGTGTGTTAGATTAAAGAGATTGTGTTTGGTTTAGTTTGAGGCAGTGTTGTTTTTAAGCTCTTGATAGTCATCATCTTGTTCACTGTGTTGTCAGAGGAAAACACACGCACACGCACACGCACGCACACACACACACACACACACACACACACACACACACACACACACACACACACACACACACACAGGGTAATCAAACCCCTCCAGCAGGTCAGTGTAAATATCTGTGATTTACTGCAGCTTCTGAAGCTCTTCCAGGATTGAATTTCATGACTTGATTCAGCAAACTCTGGATTAAATCATCTGGATTGAATCATCTGGATTGAATAATCTGGATTAATCAATCAATCAATCAATCAATCAGTCTTTATTTATATAGCGCCAATTCATAACAAACGTTATCTCAAGACGCTTTCCAAGCGTTAACAGGTCTAGACCTGTAAATGGTAATAAACTCATCTGGATTAACTCATCTGGATTAAATCATCTGGATTAAATCATCTGGATTAAATCATCTGGATTAAATCATCTGGATTAACTCTTCTGGATTTCTGAGGCTGCGTTAAACTCTGTGCAGAGTTCCAGACCAAATCTGGACCCAAACAGAAAGAAACAAAAGGAGCTTCGAGGAGTTTTAGTGGAAGTCGGACCGCAGACATCAGGACGATGAGATGAACTAGTAGCTGTTTGAACATTTACTCTCTGTGCTGGACATTCATATCAGACATCTGTCCTTTGGTTTCTGCTGACGTTAAAACAAACATCCCAAACATCCACAGAGACGCCTCCATTCAGAGTAAACATTTAGAATAACTGTAATAAAACCTTTTCTACATTTCACTTCTCTCCAACAGATGATCTCAGCAGTCACTCAGTTTGTGAAACCCAAAAAGAGAGAAATCATCTCAGACATCTGCAAGGAAGCATCTGACTGAGGCCACCTGGAAGTGATGAACGCTCAATTTATCAACAAGGTATCGTACTGCAACAACTCAAAATATTCAGTTTTAGCTGGAACGGCATTGTGGGTATCTGAAATTAAACGGCCAACACACACGTGATGAAAATGGCATCATTCATCCCAGGAGGAGAACGCTGTTCATACCTGACAGGACCATGGAGGAAATCTGACACACCTGTTTGGATGTGAGTCTTCTAAAGAAGATCTCTAAAAGATCTTGTAAAAATGCCGTAAAGATCTTGAAAGAGCTCATGAAAAATCTCAAAAAGATCTCGAAAACATCTTGTGAACATCATGTAAAAATCTTGCAAAGATCTTGTGACACTCAAGAAGATCTTGTGAAGACCTGAAAGTCTCAAGATCTTGACCAAAATTTCAAGATGATCTTGTGAAGATCTTCAAAAGATCTCGAAAACATCTTGTGAAAATCTTGTGAAAATCTCATGATCTCATGAAGATCTCGTAAAGATCTTGTGAAGATCTCATAAAAACCTCAAAAAGATCTCGAAAACATCTTGTGAACATCATGTAAAAATCTTGCAAAGATCTTGAGACACTCTAAAGAAGATCTTGTGATGACCTGAAAATCTCAAGATCTTGTGCATAATTTCAAGATGATCTTGTGAAGATCTTCAAAAGATCTCGAAAACATCTGAAAAACATCTTGTGAGCATCATGTAAAAATCTTGCAAAGATCTTGTGACACTCTCAAGAAGATCTTCTGAAGATCTTTAGAAGATCTCAAAAAGATCTTGTGAAAATCTCATGATTTCATGAAGATCTCCTAAAGATCTTTTAAAGATCTTGGGAAGATCTCCTGAAAATCTCAAGTGGATCTCGAGAAGAACCTGTGGAAAAACTTGGAAAGATCTCTTGAAAATCTGGTGAACATACTAAGATCTTGTAAGGATCTCATGACGATCTTGTTCTTATTTTTTAAAACGGAGCGTGTTGATTGGTTTACAGACAGCATGGCCTCTTGTGCAGAGCATGTTACCTTTATATCTTTTAATCAGTTGAGCTTTAAAACACGTCTTATATGATAACACTGTTTGTTTCTCTGCGTGAACCTAAAGGGGCTCTCTAGAACTGGTTTCTGTGGACATCTGTAATAATCCTTGTTGCCAACATGTTCTCTGAAGAACCTGTGAAGCTTTACGGCTCAGTGACGGTAAAAACGTTGGACTCACGGGAAGTTTGCGACCCGGACGGCCACGGGAACGAAGGAGAGCTGAGCGGCCCACTTCAGAGTCACGTCGGTGTAGACCAGCAGCATGTTGGTGTGGTTACACAGCAGGAGGTTGGTGGTTCCGTCCGTCACTGTGGAGACAAGAGGAGAAAATAAAACAGTTCACGTGTTGTTGATGAGGGGCTGGTTATCTTTGAGATTAAAACATGTTTTCATGAAGAGAGCAGCGAGCTGGTTCTCTTCTGGCTGCGGTGCTCAACTCACTTTCACCTTCTTCCTCTAGAGGGCGACAGCTGGACGACGGACACTGGAGGTGAATTCTCCTGAGGACATTCCGTCTAAATCTAAAGCTTTTATTTTGAAAGAACACTGCCCAGTCTCACAGCAGGGCCTCAGTTTTTGTCTCTGATTCTCGACTTTGGAAAGAGTGATGCACAAATCCGAAGCCATGGAGCACAGAAATAACACATTCCTGTGGTGGGTGGCATTGCCCTTTAGATGAGCGTAGAGAGAAATCATCTCTTTACATCTGACATCTGGTTCCTGTCGAGTTCTGTCATTTCAATCATTCATTTTAAGACAAGGTCGGCTTTTACAGGCACATAACTTAAGTTACATACACACTTTCTGCTGTGACTCATTCTGAAGCATTAAATATAAATACTCGTGTTACACACACACACACACACACACACACACACACACACACACACACACACAGAAACGTCCAGTCCATCCCACCAATGGAGCTGTTACCACCTAGAGAGATCTGAGGTGACGGCCACACGCAGCACAAACACGCCTCGCTCACACAGCCCGGCAGCAGGGTGGAACGGAGTGTGTGTTAGTGCCACATCAAAGCAAAACACACACACCTTCTATCTGCTTCAGCATCATAATTACAGGGTGATTATGAAGGTCCGAGCCGAGCCGGGCTCGAGCTGAAACGTCGGCTGCTTTCTGACCAACTTTTTCCACTTATCATCAAACCTCCGGCCTGAACTTTTACACTTCCGTCTTTTCTTCCTCATCGCTTTAAACGACTCCCACACTCCTCTTTCTACATCTTTCTTTAGAGACAGCTTGGCACTAAAAGTGCACCAACCTGTCGTCTCCTTCACAGCCAGCAGGGGGCGACACACCTGGTCTAAGGAGTGATGAGTTCAGGGTCTCAGTCTCAACTCTGATATCTTTGATTTTTGCAGACGGCTCCCTGTGGCCACTCAAGGAACAGCGGGTTTGAATTGGCTCACTTTCATCAAAAGTTTTTGTTGAAAAGAGACCAAAAAGCGACCTGAAATTTTTTAGGTTACTGTACTTTCAGTCCTTTCAGATTTTCTCTTCTTTCCATCTTTTTCTCATTTGTCTACCCTTAGCCAACGTCTCCGTTACTCATTGATGGTTTTTATAGTTTCATTTTAAAGTTTTTTTTTTTATCTTAATGCTTTATTGACTCTAGGGCTGCCAAGATTAGTCGACTAGTCACGATGACGTCGACGATCAAATTCGTCGGCGACTTATTTAATAATCGACATCATCGTTTTAATATTTTCCCTCCAAACTGCCGCTGTACTTTCACCTGTCTCGTCTGCCGTTCTGTCCTTGACGCATACGCGCAGAAGTGGTAACCGGGGTAACCCGTGATGTCACTGAAAAAGTTATGCTCAACAGTATCATGGCTAGCCGGCAACAGAGCTGGAAAGTTTGGGAGCATTTTTCCAAAATAAAGGAGAAAAGTGTGCAATGCAAAATCTGCAAAGCAGAAATGTCCTTCCATGACAGAACGACGGCGATGCACGAGCATCTGAAAAGACAGCACGCTGTGGCTGATTTATTTTCTGACCAAGAATGACGATCTCGGTAAGCTAATTGGCTAGTTGGCTGCTAACATTAACGTCAACAGGGAGCTACCTACTTAATAGCGATGTCATGTTTGAATAGAAAATTGGTACATTAAAAAAAATGTCAGAAATGCTGCTACAAGCTGCAAAGTTCATTAAAAGCTGAATGAACTATGATATTAACTGTCTTCATTTTTAGTTAGTACATACCTTAAACACTTGAAGCTGGAAGCTAATGATGTTAGCTGTATGCTGCTGCAATAAGATGCAATTTATGTATGATCCGAATAGTCGACTAATCACAAAAAATAATCGGTGACTAGTCGATTATCAAAATAATCGTATGTGGCAGCCCTAATTGACTCATTTATTATTAACTTTTTTTATTCTTCTGTTTTGTTTTTTTCGTGTTACCTTGTTACTCAGTCATTTGATGTATTGTAACTATAATCTTCATTTATTTGCTCATTTCGAGCTTTTAAACTGTTTTAATTTCTTTTAAAGGTCCCATATTATGCTCTTTTTCTGCAGGTTCATATAGCTCTTAGAGGTCCCAGAATAGTCAATATAAAGTTTTTTATCTCAAAAAACTGTTTTTTACTGGACTTTAGCCAGCCTGAAAACTCTCTCTAGAGAGCTCTACCGAGAATAAGCTGTTTTTGTGGGCTGTCCCTTCTTCAGCGCAGGCCACGCCCCTACCTGCCCCTCTTTTTATATAGTTGGGGGGGCGTGGCCTGCGTTCAGGCGCGTGCTCTGATGCTTACAAACACAGTTCACCGGTATGATGGCTAGACACAAACAACCCCAATACTAGCGTCCACAACAACAACAACAACAGCTCACAACAGCTGCTTAAAAAGCATCGCGAAAAAATGTTACATGCATAAACAAAACACCGAATTCTGTCTGTATAGCTTCTTATCTGAATGAAGCCTTATCAGCTTGATTTTTTAGACACAAACAACCCCAAAACTAGCGTCCACAACAACAACAGTTGCTTATAAAGCACCGCGAAAAAAGCTACATGCATAAACAAAACACCGAATTCTATGTCCGTATAGCTTTTTATCTGAATGAAGCTTTATCAGCTTGATTTTTTAGACACAAACAACCCCAATACTAGCGTCCACAACAACAACAGCTCACAGCAGCTGCTTAAAAAGCACCGCGAAAAAAGTTACATGCATAAACTAAAGAGATATTGCGTAAAGATAGCTCTATATGACATATATGGTCACAAAACTTCTCTTCAATTATTTATTTATTGTGTGACGTGTATATTACCAACACCGACTCACGTTAGCTGCCATGCTGACAAGTCAACAGGCTACGAGGCTGGGTAGGCTACTACAGTAAAGCAGCATAAAATACTGAAACTTTAAGCTCTTACCTTAGTTGGGTCACGGATAGTTGGAAGTGATCCAGGTTTCAGCTTTAAAGTCTTTGCAAATCCTGCTTTGAGCTGTCCCTCGTTCAGAAAGCAGTCCTCCATGAAGTGGTGAGCGTTTGTGCCCGAAAATGTTGTATGTTTGTGCTCCATGAAGTGGTGAGCACAAACATACAACATTTTCGGGGTTGTTGTAGGTATTTCGCCGGCATAAATGAAATTAATCCACTCTTCCATCAAAGTTTCAGGTGAAGATGGAGGTAAAAAAAAGACTTTTGTGCTGCTCCATGCAGCCAAAAACAGTGCATTTGCCATGCTTTGTTCGTACCTTTGCCATGTTAGACTAGTGTTGACTAATGACTGAGGACCGGGAAAAGGGTGGGGGGAAAGCTTTTGGAGGCAGAACTACCTTTGGTAGGGAGCCAATCAGGGAGCTGAGCGGAGTATTCGCGCCCTTTGTGACGTCACAAAGGGCGATTTCTAAAACGGCTCATTACTGCACCCAGGAGCAGAGATTTTCTGAAAAGTGCAGCTTGCAGGAGAGGGAGAGGATAGAATTTCCTCATGTTGAGGGGTGTTGTTAACAGGCTGGGGGTGCATATTATTATGAGGAAACCATTCAAAAGTGAATTTTGCATAATATGGCCCCTTTAAAGTTGTGAATTATCCTCGACTCTGAAATCTTTCTCTTCTATATGTTTCTCCATTCTTCTGTTTTATAAACTGATTATTTTCAGTCCCTGTGAAGCCCTTTGATCTGAGTTTTATTTGAACTAAAGGTGCCTGATGATTGATTGAGTCGTCTAGGACTCGTAACGGGTCATTTCTTTACTTCTCTGCGACATTTCTCCAAAAGTCTGCGACAAATCCTGAACCCCGTTTTTCTGTTTTGACGAATGGGAGGACGATCTGTCATCTCAGTGTTTGGGAAACACTTGCCGGCTCTTGAGTGACCCGTGCAGCTGGATTTTCTCATGTTGGTTCGGAGTTTACGCTTTGATCAATAACATTTATAAACAGCCGCGTGCAGACGAGTGACAAATTAAAGCGGAAACCAACAACACGGCTCCAAAACTGCGTTTGAAATATGGAAACCAGTCCACCGAAGGAGCCCAGTGGGGGACTGGGGAATCAAACACAGAGATTTGGTTACGGGTGACAGTGGAGAACAAAGCGTGTGGCTCACTCTTACTCTCTAAACCACTGAACCAGCCTCCAGCTGAAACAATCCATCCCACATTTGCACTCCAGCACCGCAAACAGAGCATCTTTCAGCTGAACCGCGGTGTCTCTGAAGAGCAGTCAGGCTCATGAAGATATCTGAGAAGGAAAGAAGTGGACTGACGGAGCGAGAGAGAGAGAGAGAGAGAGAGGGCAGCGGTCCAGCAGAGACAGCTGTGAGGCTGAAGGCCAGACGGAGAGAGTTAGGAAACCCTCCAGAGATCCATGAGCTCTCTCTCTCTCTGCATCACGCTCACAGCTTCAGACTCTCTCTGTGGGGATGGGGATGGGGATGGGGGTGGGGGTGACTCCCTCTCTGAAGGCTGCTGTGACAGTCCTGGTGTTGCTGTAAACAATCAAAGCAGATCCTGGATCACGGGGGGACAGCAGCGGCAGAGCAGTCCCAGGAGTCCTCCAGCCGTGCAGGGTTTTGATGCGGTTTTGTTTGTTGACAGGAATGTTGTCCCAATAAAAGCTGCTTTTGTGCACTTGCATATCAAGTATTGGAATTAAAGCCAGTTTCCAGGAGGTATTTAAATAATCGAAGTGATGTCTGGAACAGATAGAGCGGGGCACTCAGAGAGCCTGCATGTTCAAATCCTCAAATTGAAAACAGATATCAGCAGAGCTCTTGGCTCTTGGCGGCCCTCTCAGTCCCTCCATCGGTCCTCCCTCCTGGATCCCTCCTTCAGTCTACTCCTCTCTCCATCTGTCAGGCCTCCACTGGGCTTCAGATCAGGTGTCCTGTTCTGTTCGGCGGTGCGTTGTTCAGCAAAGTGAGGCTGACAGGAACATTTCTGTTGCTGTAACCGAAGCTCCTCAAAGGTTGTTTATTGCTTCATGTTCAAAAAGTTAAACACAGAGATGTTATTATTCTGAAATAAAAAAGAAACAAACCTGTTGGTTTCATTTACTTTACTCACAAAGATTAGAGCCAGGGTTTATAAACCTCTACAGGTTCACATGTTGTAGAAATCCCCGAATCTGTCTGTAAAAAATAAACAGCAGCACATCTTTTCCACAAAAAACAAGACTGTTTTTGTCACATCGGACAAGATCTTTGCTAGGGATGAGCGAGTACGCCATTATCTGTATCCGTATCTGTACTCGTAGGGGGGCGGGGCCTAAACTGGAAGTGGGGGTATTTGTCCGAAAATGGCGGAACTTAAATCCGAACATTATTTTAAGTCTGAAACTGGCTTTTTTTTTTAAAAAGGCTTTTGTGTGATCAAACTCTGTATTATGTACAACTGTTAAAATGTGTATGTAGTGGTGTGAAAGACTGTCTCTTTATTTAGGATCTGTGTAAATTTAATAGGTGATTTGTGCAAACATTCAGTGGCAAAAAACTAAAAAATATGTCTTGTTTTTCACTTTATTTTCAAAACACTGCTCATTCTGAGCACAGTGTTTCTGTTTCTTTCTCACCAGCCAAACTAAAATCACGCAGCCAGTAAAAAAAAAAAAAAAAAAAAAAAAAAAAACACGACACGAGGAGTTTACAGCTTTAAGCCTTCAAATGCGTTGCGTGTACGTTGCAAAACAGTTAATCAAGTAACTTTAAATATAAAAAAAGAACTAAAGAGATGCGAGACAACGAAAACCTTAAAAAAACGGTCCTGAATTGAAGCAAGAGGCACTGACCAGCGCGACACGAGCCGTTTTCAGCCCCGTCTTGTCACATGCATCGCGTATGACAGGAAATAAGTTGAAGAAGTAACTTTAAATACCAAACAAACCTCAACAGAGACGAGCAGAAGAAAACTGAGTGAGTAGTACAGAGATTAGAGCAACGTAAACTACAGTCAACTCAAGCAAGCAAGAGAAGCGGTCGCTGTCACTCGCTGCCTGTCTGTGTGTGTGTGTGTGTGTGTGTGTGTGAAAGAGGAGAGCAGGCACCTCCTCGCTGCAGCATGTGGGTGCAGGGAGGGGGGTGTGCTGTGTGTGACTGGCCAATCACAGAGCATGAAGAGTGAAGACAGTAGTTGTTGCTACCCAATGAGGATTCTTTTAGCACAGATACGAATAATCCTAAAAAAAACGACATCTTCCCCTCAACGAGATCTTTGACACAACAAACAACGAGACATTTCTAAATGAAAGCAGTTTTTTGAAGCAGGCTGTAAGCATGTTTGGTCACTCTCTGGCTTTGGATGTACGCCTCAAGTGGACACTTGAGGAACTGCAGCTTGAAGCCCTTCAGCTTTGGTTTCATTATTTAACGCGGGTGGTCGCTGCTTATTTTTCTGCGAATGAAGCTGTTCACGTCTGCAGAATCATCCATCATCCAGAAAAACTCTCCTTCATCTCTCCACGTCTTTCGCTCGCGCTATCAGTCAGAGGTGGCGACAGGTAAAGGTGTTCAGATCTGGAAACTCTCTTCTCTAACAGACAGGACTGACACACACTCCTGTAGAGCGGTGCCTCAAACTTCATGTCATGACAATTTCTGCAAAAACTGTAACTTTCTATTAATTTCTGCAGCTTCCTGCAAACATTTTGTTTCCCTGCATCATTAAAATATTCACACACACACACACACACACACACACGGAGTGTGTTCCTCCAGCTGCAGCGGTGACTCTGTTATCTATCAGTCTACATGTCTGTATTCATTATGACCTCCATCCATCCTGCTCCATGTGTTTAGACACTAAAGGCGGTCACGTGTGTTCAGGCTGTGTTCTGATGCATGCAGCAGAGTCGCTGCATTTATTCCACCGTGTTCTGCCAAAAGCAGCTTCCTGCGCAGACGCTCGTGTGGCGCGGAGCCACAGCTCAGAACACAATGTTTCTGTGTATCTTCATCACTTCCATTCAACACTTCGCATGTGACATGTGCGCTGATGCATGCTGGGAGCTGCGCTGCCGTCCTGTTCTTCGCTTCAGGTTGATGGTGTAGCCGTGCTCGGTCCTGTTCAGACCAACATCGTGTGGATCCCACAATAAATTCTGCTGCTGGCTTTTATTTTTAATTTAACTCTGGTTATCCCCGACCGGGTGCCAAGTCCTCGGGGCAGGGAGAGAGAGAGAGAGCGAGAGAGAGAGAGAGAGAGAGAGAGAGAGAGCGAGAGAGAGCGAGCGTGCTCTGTTTGACCTCCTGCTCCCTGAGAGGAGTGCTGACAACACTTAACTCTGCCTCCACAGACAGAACGAGCCTGGCGCTGGTTTGTAGTCATTACTGAAGCTGTTCTCTGCAGCTTTAGTTTCAAAAAAACGATCCAAGTTTATCTAACTGTGAAGTTTAACTCTTGAGCAACAACCAGACTGAACGCAAAATAATGTTACTGTGCAACACTCAATACTCAGCGTGCAGACTCAGAGCGCTGCAGCTGCAACTAACTGCAGAGACGAGATCCTGAAGTTTCTCGTGATGTTTGAATTTGATTTTTTTTAAACTTGAATTTAAGTTTTGAGTTTATACAGGACTCATATCCTGTAAAATCATGAGGCGGCTGCCTGAAGACAGAGTGAGAGCAGATCTTTAAATCTGAAGCATCAGAGCGGCTGTGATGCAGCAGGCGAACGTTTCTCTTCCACGCTTGTGATTCTGGCTCCATGTCTGCACAGCACCGTGCTGAAGGCTGCCATCAAAGAATTTACTCTCAAAGTTTTTCTGCAACACAGATCCAAATAACATAAAACAAAACAGACTGAGAAGCTGAAGACCAGAAACCCCTCTGCTCCTCTCTGCTCCTCTCTGCTCTGCTCTGCTCCGCGTGATGAAATGATTATTCCTGGTTGAAAAAGTAAATCTGTTTCCTCTCTCCAGCCGAGCTGTAATAAATCCTGTTCTGACTCAGGTGCAGGATTTAAACTGCACCTCCCTCCAGCCCTGCTGAGGATCCATGACCCTGGTTTACCTGTGGTGTACGGCAGGAAGCAGCTCGGGTTGAACTCCAGCTTCTTCATGAAGCGGATCTGCCCGTTGTCCCGGAAACAGTACAGGTTCCTCTCCCCCAGAACGAAGATGGAGGCGGAGAAGTGAGAGAAGGAGGGCACGGAGACGTCCAAGGCCTGTTCTCCCAGGGTGAAGGACCAGTCAGGCTGCAGGGAAATACACACACACACACACACACACACACACACACACACACAGTGAGTGTTTCTTTAGTCAGATATAAACACGGAACGACAGCTGAAGTGTTGACAAACGTGTTTGATCTTTCCCGTGTCGCTGTGTGTGTTTGTGTTGGAGAATCCAGAGTTTGACCCAAAGGATTCTGGGTGGTGTAGTATTTATGGCTGCTGCACACACTTTATCAGCTGAATCAATACTTTTTAAGCGGTGCGTTGAGGATTTACCGTCAGCCTCTTTCCTCCGCTCTTCTGGGGCAGGCCGGGATCCTGTCGGTTCTCAGCGTCTGTAGCTACAGCCAGAGTCTCGTACCTGCAAATCAGAGACACGCCGACAGTTTGAACCTCCTCTCAGTGTTTGTGCTCTTTGTTAAACACTGTTTCAGGTCTCAGCTGCAGCCTGGAAAGCAGCACAGCTCAGGGCGTCGTTCAGGATGTCTGCAGATAAAAGGTTCAGCGGTTGGTTCCCACCTCCTGAGCTGACGCTGTGTGACTGTCGCTGAGCTGAAGAACATTCTGCAGCTTCTAACATCAGAACAGAGACGAGTCGGACCAGACGTGAAGGCTGGAGGCCGTAAAAACACAAAACATCTCTGACAGAGAAGAAGAATTCAAATCTATTCAGAGCAGCTCAAACCACAGCAGAGGAAAAAATACTTTACTCAGTTCTCTTAATGTTACGACTTTAATCTTATAGATTTATAATTTCAGTCTCATAACATCACATCTTCTTCTTCTTCTTTTATCCTGTAGTGACTTTTCTCCATAAAATCATGACTTTTTTTAATGAAACGTTTTTTTTTCCTTGTGACATTTTGACAATTCCTGAAAATTAATGCCTTCATCTGTTTGTTTTTCCGTCTAACATTCGGACCTTTTGTCAAAACGTTGTGACACATTTTCATGAGACTTATTTTTGTCACATCACTAAATGATAACATGACATCGTATTGTTGTGACTCATGTTCTCATAACATCACAACTTTTATCTCATTTTAACTCCACTTTTCATGACTATACGACTTTTTCCAAACATTTTTCCCTTTAAGTCACAAAGTTAAATCTTTAATCTCTTAACATTAAACCTTCCTTCTCATAAATTAATCACCCTTTTTTACATAACTTATTTTTCCTCATAAAATGACGACTTTTTCCTCATTCGATGACGACTTTTCTCATAACAAAACGACTCTGACACAAGATGACAAAGATTTTCTTCTAATATTACAAGTTTTTATCAAAGCATTGCAACTTTTTTTTAACACTTCTAGTCGTCGTGCCTTCTTTTTACTCATGTTTTATTTTATTTTATTTTATCTTTTTAAACATTACCTTCTTTGTTTTTGTAAAAAGTGTTCTCTTGGGTTGGTAGCTATCCGCTGGAAACCCCCTCATTGTCTATCTGTTCGGGCTTGGTTTCTTTTATATTTGGACATTGTTCATTTGGAGATTTGGAGATATCCATCCATCGCCCGTATCCATGGAGCAAAGGACTCTGTCATTGAGATGTGGTCTACTGTAATAAGCAGCCTTCATAAATGCTTGAATAACGAGGTTTTCTATGTTTTTTTTTTTCCATGTAGATAGGGGCCTGGATGTTGTTTGGGTGGGTTATTTTTTCTGTTTTTTCTTTCTTCTTTTTCTTTTATTGTTCTTTGAATGTTTGTATAATTTTATATTTCTATTAATGGGCATGGTGCTTCGGACACTTCACACTTGCTTTTTGACTCTTGTACCATCATCCAAAGAGACCCCACTGTGGACTTTTGCACATGTATTCTGGTAAAAGGATATTCTTGCCCCTCGATGCTTAAAGTTTTTTTCCTGTTGTCTTGATATTTTATTTGTTTCTCTTTTGTAAATTGTTAAAATGAAAATAAAAAGTTGATCACAAAAAAAAAAAAGTGTTCTCTTCGCGTTCTTTTATCTCTTTTATGAATCGTGACCTGTTATATGTTTTATTGATTATCCTGTACAGCACTTCGGTCAGTGTAAGTTGTTTTAAAGTGCTTAACAAATAAAGTTGGATTGGATTGGAACATGACAACGTTTTACTCTTGACTCTGTTTTCACAAACTACGATTTTTTTCGCAACTTTTTGACTTTCATCATATCACGATCTTGTTTAAGAACGTTACGTCTTCTTTTCTGGAAAAGTTTTTACTTTTTTCTTATAACATTTTTTTAATCTGGTAACATTATGATGTTTTTTTGTAACCACTTTTTAACTTTTTTCGACTGTTTTCATGACATTAAAACTTTCATCTCGTAACTTTAAGACTTTTCTTTTTATAATCCTGTGACTTTTATCTTGTTAATCTTGTAACATTGTTTTTTTTTCAGGTTCTGGTCTTCTTCTCATTATGTTGTGACTTTCCTTTAAAAGTATTATGACTTTGACCTTTAACCTTCGCTCTAGGAATCAACAGTCAGCTGTTTAACAGAGTTCACTCTGTCAGGTTAGTGTGTTTGAGTTATTCAGTTATAAATTATCTTCATCTGTCAGTAGTTTCTGCTGACTCAGCTTTGTTTGCTGTCAGGTGGTCTTCAGGTGTGCCCACTGGCAGGAACCCTCAGCTGAGTCTCTTTCTGGGTTTTTGCTGCGAGCTGGTGGAGCTGGTGCTGAAACTTTTCTCCTGCCTGTCGTCCCTCAGATATTCCAGCCCGTCTAAAAACCGACTCATCGACAGGCTGCTCACAAACCACAGCGACACCAAATACTTTCCTGCAGAGCGGTAATTCATGTTCAGATCACTGATTCATATTTTATTAACTCCAAACATGGTGTGACATGTTCATTATCTGATCCATCAGCAGCTTCAGTTTGTGCTCAGTTTCTCCGTTACAGCTTCTGTCGGCTCAGTCGACAAGCTGCTGACCCGCTGTTCCCCGGAAACACGCTCGATCACTTTTAATCAGCCGGCTGCTGGCGTCCAGCGCGGGATGAAGTGGTCGGGCTGATCTGTGGTCAGTTGATTTTGGCTTCTTCGCCGTCCAGAGTTTTCCAGTAAGAAGCTGGCAGCTGAAGCAGCTTGGCGGGAACCAATCCCTCTCCTCCAACACCTGAACCAAGAAAGAGGTCCAGACTAGACCCAGCCCGACTCCGGACCGCAGCCCAAATCACAACAGAACCTCTGATTTATCCACTCACAGGTCTCTCAGTCCGTGTCACAGGTTTAAAGAGCTCTTAATCAAAGCCGGCAGGCCTTAAATCAGGACGACCACAATCCAATATCGCTGCCACGTTATGGACATCGCTTTCAACTCTTAACGGCTGCTTTTACTCAACAACTGCTCCTCTTTCAGAGCACTTTCTCCGGCTGCAGATCAGTAAAACAGAGAGATTTAAGGAGACACGGTTTCAGAGATTCACACCCCAAACCAAAAGAGATCAAAAAGAGAAAATTCAGTCAGGATTTATTTATTAAACTACCACCTATCATAGAAACATACTGCTTCAAAAAAACGCTTTGAAACAGAAAAATAAATTAGAATCAAGGGATAAAATTTGTAAGAAACAGAAATGAGGCTTTTTTTAATACTGATGGTAGAAAATTCTGATTTTGCATCGACTAAAAACTAAAAATAGGAGCTCACACTTTCACTTTAAGTTCAGTGAAGACCTGCTCCTTTCTCTCTTTGCTCGTTTGCACTAATTTGTGTTTTTTTGACGAGTTTAATTCCCCACCATCCAAACCACATCTGAGTTTCCACCTGGATAAATCTGATTTCCATATGCCACGCTGAGCTGGCGCTAACTCCTCATAACCTGACTTACACAACAGCAAATGAAGTGTTTGAAACTTTTAATTTCTGCAGCACAACATGAGATTTATGGTTGTGAAGTGGTCCACGGTCCTGGTACAGTAGCCGTAAACCTGCTGAGAAACAGTGAGCGGACTAACGAGCTGCTTCATGGACCGCTGCCAGGAAAGAAAAGCCTTTCATCACACCGTGACCGCTTCCCGCTGAGGAAAACGGACTGAAATATGTATGAAACATGTCAGCGGTTTGAAGCTTTTACAGCGATACATCGACAGGCTGACTCCTGCACGGGTGAGCGGATAGAGCTGGGTCTAATAATACTGAAACAACACCGTAAAACAACCAGAGTCCCCCTCTGTTTGGATCCTTCCTCCACCTTTCACCTATATGTCTTCATAATGATGGGATATAAAGGCACATACATGTGTGTGTGTGTGTGTGTGTGTGGTTGGATTCTGGTCAGATGTTGAATTAAGTATTATGAAAGAGGGTAAAATTAGCACAAAGAGTCGAGTGTAAGAGAGAGAAATTGCAAAACCACAAAAATCTGATTATTCACCTGCATGCCTAAAATATGAGGAGAGAACAAGACCCTCACACACACACACACACACACACACACACACACACAGCACTGGCAGCATTTACGTCCTTTCTGTCTGCCATTCAGAAGTGTTTGTGGTGAACATGGTGTGCTCGCTCACACTTGAGGACGACGTCTGGCTGAGGATGAATGCAGGAATGTGTGTGTTTGTGTGCAAAGGAATGCATCTTCAAACTTAATCTGCACACACTGCACATACATGTAGTCTACGTGTTAAGGATAAACATAAACTGAATCACAAAGCAGAGGTAAACACTCAGACAGGGGGACCAGATCAAGCTCCCGCTCTTCAGGTCAGGAGACGCTTCAACAGGCTGGATAAACGGAGCCAGCGGTCAGCAGGACCCTGAGCCTGATACCAGATACGTCAGGTGTCTATAACACCAGGCAGAGGAACATCAAGCCTTAGGATGTACAGTGATCACACAGCATTCGAGGCGCCAACACAGTATCTAAGCCATGCACCAGGAAATATAAAGAACCAGGATGTTAAAGTCATAAAATTAAGACAAATTTGTAAACTTTGGTGTAAAATTTCAGTTTTTCAATCAACCTGCAAAAAAGCAAAAGGGGGACCAAGATAAAACCATCTAATCAGGCGAGGAAATGTCTTAAAACTAGTGAAATTATCTCTTCATGCAGTGAGATAATTTAACTTCACAAGAAATCCATACATCAGTGGGCCTTGAGAAGAACGACCGAGTGTTAAAACAAGAAGGAAACGCTCATCGTTGAATTAAAATATTAAATTTGATTGTTCGAAAAGATCTGTTGGGTCAAAGGCTAAATGTGGATCCACTGGCTCGGGTCGCTGACCCTTTGGCATCTGATGCTCAGCAACTTGCACGTGTCACTGACCAACTGCCACGTCTCACTGATGAACCAGCACATGTGGCTGACCCCATGGCACATGTTGATCATCGACTGGCACACGTCACTGACAAAGTGGCATACTAAGCAACTGCTAAGTGTCATTGACCCAGTGCACATGTCACTGACCAACCAGCTCATGTCTCTTGCCAACTGGCAAATATCACTGACCCACTGGCACATGTGGGTACATGTACGAGTATGTGATGCTGATTGACCTGCATGCGTCGATGACTCATCGGCATGTGTCACTGTCTCATCGGCATGTGTCGATGACTCATCGGCATGTGTCGCTGACTCATTGGCATGTGTCGATGACTCATCGGCATGTGTCGCTGTCTCATCGGCATGTGTCGATGACTCATCGGCATGTGTCGCTGACTCATTGGCATGTGTCGATGACTCATCGGCATGTGTCGCTGTCTCATCGGCATGTGTCGATGACTCATCGGCATGTGTCGCTGACTCATTGGCATGCGTCGATGACTCATCGGCATGTGTCGCTGTCTCATCGGCATGTGTCGATGACTCATCGGCATGTGTCGCTGACTCATTGGCATGCGTCGATGACTCATCGGCATGTGTCGCTGTCTCATCGGCATGTGTCGATGACTCATCGGCATGCGTCAATGACTCATCGGCATTTGTCGCTGACTCATCGGCATGTGTCGCTGACTCATCGGCATGTGTCGATGACTCATCGGCATGTGTCGATGACTCATCGGCATGTGTCGCTGACTCATCGGCATGTGTCGATGACTCATCAGCATGTGTCAATGACTCATCGCCAATCGTCGATGACTCATCGGCATGTGTCGATGGCTCATCGCCATTTGTTGATGACTCATCGGCATTCATCATGACAAATCGGCATGCGTCGCCGACTCATCGGCATGCGTCGATGACTCATCGGCATGTGTCGATGACTCATCGCCATTCGTTGATGACTCATCGGCATTCATCATGACAAATCGCCATGTGTTGCTGACTCATCGGCATGTGTCGCTGACTCTTCAGCACGCGTTGCTGACTCATCGGCATGCGTCGCGGACTCATCGGCATGCTTCGCCGACTCATCGGCATGCGTCGCCAACTCATCGGCATGTGCGCCGACTCATCGGCATGTGTCCCTGACTCATCGGCATGCGTCGCTGACTCATCAGCATGTGTCGCTGACTCATCAGCATGTGTCGCTGACCTTTTGGCACATATGTCTGACCCGTTGGCATTGTCACCTGGAAATCCTGTGTTCTCCCTCCTTAATGTGGTGTGAAACTTTGATTCCGAAATGCCGTTCTTCTTATTCTGTTCTCTGAAGCCTTTTTTGTCCTTTAAGTGCAGGTTAACACGTCAGGAAAGCTGCTGCAAACATGTTATGAATTAGCTCCAGCCACTCGTTGCAGGATATCTGAGACTCTGTCCTTGCTTCGTCCAGCCTGCGGCGCTTCACAAGCCTCCTTTAGTGCTTAGCTTCCAAACAGCAGACTCTGAGGCTGAGTGTTTGCATCAAACATTCAAACTCACACTCAGCAGGAGCAGCAGGATTAAATCAGCTGCCTCGTGTCGCTGTGTCTGACTTGCTCGACTCGCTGAGACTAAGTGGTGTATTCACAATCATCAGAAAATCACTTCATGATGATGCGGAGGGAATCAAGAATTATTTTTCTACTCGCCTGTGCAGGCAGCTTCCTCTGAAGTGTTTGGATTAACACACATTTCCACTGAGTGTTTACAAGTTCTCAGCAGAGCGCCGTCCTCAGCAGACCAGCTGATGGTAACAGAGCAGCAGGAGCCGGCCTGATGCAGGGCTGTCGT
>CM061148.1:2691907-2921907 GCA_030710495.1 Labroides dimidiatus
GACGTGAACGAGTGTGTGAGGACGAGCAGCAGAGGGACAGAATAAAAACTGAGACAACACACCAGTGTAGAAATACACTGCCTGGCCAAAAAAAAAGTAGCCACCAAAAAAAAGGTCATACACTCTAATATTTCGTTGGACCGCCTTTAGCTTTGATTACGTCACGCATTCGCTGTGGCATTGTTTCAATAAGCTTCTGCAATGTCACAAGATTTATTTCCATCCAGTGTTGCATTAATTTTTCCCCAAGATCTTGCATTGATGATGGTAGAGTCTGACCGCTGCGCAAAGCCTTCTCCAGCACATCCCAAAGATTCTCAATGGGGTTAAGGTCTGGACTCTGTGGGGGCCAATCCATGTGTGAAAATGATGTCTCATGCTCCCTGAACCAGTCTTTCACAATTTGAGCTCGATGAGTCCTGGCATTGTCATCTTGGAATATGCCCGTGTCATCAGGGAAGGAAAAATCCATTGATGGACAGGTAGTCAGCTGACCTCATTCTTTGAGCACATAATGTTGCTGAACCGAGACCTGACCAACTGCAGCAACCCCAGATCATAACACTGCCCCCACAGGCTTGTACAGTAGGCACTAGGCATGATGGGTGCATCACTTCATCTGCCTCTCTTCTTACCCTGATGCGCCCATCCCTCTGGAACAGGCTAAATCTGGACTCATCAGACCACATGACCTTCTTCCATTGCTCCAGAGTCCAATTTTTATGCTCCCTAGCAAATTGAAGCCTTTTTTTTCTGGTTAGCCCAAGCGGCAACCTCCGGTCTGAAAATATGAGGCAATGCGGAAGTGCTAAAGTCTGCTGTTCCTCGAGTGTCCGCTTGAGGCTGGCTCCGGAAGTACTGGAAGTCACGTACACACCAAGCCAAAAAAAGCCGTTTTCACGGCCAAAATAAGCTTTTTACAGCCTGGTACAAAGAATGTCTCCTGTCTGAATCGCTAATTTCACTAACGGCACGCACTGTGGGGGGGGGTGAATTTTTTTCTAATTCGGCAGTGTCCACAATATCAAGCTCGCCAGTTCGTCCAATCAGAGGCACAGCTCAGATCACGTGACTGTGGAGCGTCCTATGGTTGTTACTGTGGAGACCCACAGCACGCCTCATTTCCAATATGGCCGCGCCGACCATTTTGCTTCAAAAGTCCGTTTCAGGAACAGATGGGTGACGTCGCGGAGACTACATCCATTAATTATACAGTCTATGGGTTAGCCTCACTGATTAGTGGTTTTCTTAAGGCTACACAGCTGTTCAGTCCCAATCCTTTGTGTTCCCTTCGCTTTGTGCGTGTGGAAATGCTCTTACTTTCACTATTAAACATAGCCCTGAGTTCTACTGGTGTTTTTCTTCGATTTGATCTCACCACACGTTTAAGTGATCGCCGATCACGATCATTCAGGATTTTTTTTCCGGCCACATTTCTTCCTCGAAGACGATCCTTCCAGTTTTTAATAATGCGTTGGACAGTTCTTAACCCAATTTTAGTAGTTTCTGCAATCTCCTTAGATGTTTTCTCTGCTTGATGCATGCCAATGATTTGACCCTTCTCAAACAAACTAACATCTTTTCCACGATGACGGGATGTGTCTGTCCACATGGTTGTTTAGGAAATGAGAAGCAACTCATTGCACCAGTTGGGGTTAAATAACTTGTTGCCAGCTGAAAGATAATCGCCCATGCAGTAATTATCCAATAGGAGGCTCATACCTATTTGCTTAGTTAAATCCATGTGGCGACTTTTTTTTTTTTTTTGGGCCAGGCAGTGTATATAAATATATGAGATAATAAATAAAGTTTAAACAGTGATTCTAACAAAGCAGTCAGAGCTGAAGATTTTGAATCTGTTTTTTTAACAGTTTAAATAAACGACAAACAGAAACCCTTGGGTTGGACATGTTTTCTGTTTTGAACTTTTACTGTGAAAGAAAAGCAACCACTTCCTGCTCTGCTGGTGGTAAAGCTGTACTTGTTGAGTCCATGTAGTTTATTCTGGCACACTTAGGAGTTGAATTGCGATCATTACAGCGTGTTTCTGCTTCTGCTTTGGCAATTCAAAAACTTTACGCTCCTATTAGTCATTTTGACGCTAAAATATGGAAAAAATTAGCTTCAAAAACGCTCCAATTACCCTTTAAATATCACAGCCTGGTGCCATGTGCCAACTCTTAAAATAAACTGACGCTGAGCTGATATTTCTAACCCTGAAAACACGACTCAGACCTCAAACAACACGCTGAAGGTCAGAGTCAAATCCAGCCAAACCACTCGCTCCTGGAAAAGAGGGACTCGCTCCCAAGTTTCACAGCTCAGGCTGGTCCTCACAAAGATGGACTTCCTCACACACACACACACACTCACACACACACACACACACAGAGCCATAGGGCCTTGGTTTAGCATGTTCAGCTCACCTGTGACGCCTCCAAAGGTGCCGTAGGTCATGTTGCACGCCGTCCTCTGCAGGTTGTGTTCGTAGACCAGCTTCAGCTGGTACTGGTCGCCGTGCTCCACGTTCCCTGCGGTGCCTGAACACACAAACACTCAAGAATCAACTGTTTCTGCTGATTCTGAAGGTAAAGCTTGTTCCTTAGAATGAAGGATGTCTGAGTTTTACCTGACACAGAGTAGACGGACAACTTCCTGGGGTGAAGAACAGCCAGGTGAAGAAGATCTGAGCACCTGGAAACAGCACATCGTATAAGAGAACAGACTCCTCATTCTGTGTTTTTTTTACTCTGAAGTGATATAAAAATGATTTAGGGAGGTTTCAGGGAGCTGAAGGTTTGGTTTCTCCTCAGGGCAGATGTTTCCTGCCCGTGTGGTTGACCCCGTGTTCTCAGCTAACTCGTACTTCTATAAGAGAACCTGTGACAGCTGGAGGACTTTTTTAACATCGGTCATGGTTGAGGTGTGGGTGATGGTCTCGGTGATGCTGATCCCAGATTTTCACTCGTTTATTTTCCCACAAACCCGCAGAGAAGGAATCTGACGGCTTCTTGGAGGGAGAACAAGCGCCGCTTGTCGCTAACTCTCGACCGCTGTTGTCATGTTTGTTGAAAGAACAACAACAAGGGAGGAGAAAAATGAGTCCTGAGACGTTTCTTCTTCTTGGAAAACCACTCAGAGCCTGTGCTGAAACACAAACCTTCACCATGCGCCCACCTCGGCCCGCTCTGGCGATATTTACAACGTGTTTCTCTGTCGAGGCCGCGTTACGAAACGCCCAGCAGTCAGTGAAGAATGCTGAGCTGAAAACCACAGGTAACCAAACATGACAGCTTCCAAACAGACTGATTTAGTTGGATTCTGCCTCCAGTGTGATGATGTGGGAAGCCTCCAAGGCAAACCACCAGAGCTGTTCCCAGAAACACGGATTTCTGGAAGGTTCCAGTGTCCCCTTTGTATGGCTATAGGAGACGGAGTGTTTGGTTTACAGGCTTAAAGCAGAGAGATGATATATCTGAACTCTGCTTCATGTTTGAGTTAGAGATGAACAGAGAGTCCAAATCAATCAGGAGCTGATGGAGAAAACTGCTCCAGCTGGGAGGCTTTAGGTTTGCACGCAAAATTTCCAAACGTTCAGCTGTTTGCGGTAAACAAATCAAACCGACACAATGCCACTTTTAACAAGTCTCAAAATTATTCAACCCCCTTAATCGAATCACTGACCAGAGGACATGTTTGAGAATATTGCCTCCAGTTTGCTCAAAACCATAAGATAAGCCACAGAACCTCCAGGAGGGATGGGGAAAAAATGGAACTTTCTGGGCCTCTGAATCAGCAGGATGTACGGAGGAGGAAGAGTGAAGCATGAAAAGGACACCCTGCCTACAGCGAAGCATGGCGGTGCCTCAAGGATGCTCTGCGGCTGTTTTGCCTCTTCTGGAAACATGTGACATGAAATCCAAGGAGGAAATATCATCTGTGGGAGCTGAAGCTTGGACCCTCCAACAGGACATTGACCCAAAGCAGACCTAAAAGTCCACCAAGGCTCGGTCTCAGAAGAAGTCCTGGAAAACTCTCGAGAGGCAGGATCTGGGGAAGGCGTTTGCAAACCCAATAATATGATTAAGCAGGAGGACACTGCCTCTGAGGAATGGGTTCATATTCCTGCTACTTTATGTTGGTCTCTGTATCACATCTGCAGCTAAAAAGTCTCTTCTGAGGACTAAATATCCCCGACATGAAGCAGCTGAATGATTTAGAGACTCCAAAAGTCAATAAAGTGACTTTTGTTGGAATTTGAGGAAAAAAAACTTGAAAGTATTCGTTGTGTTGAAGTGCTGAAAATGTTTTTGTTTGATTTATTTATTACAAAAGCTGAAAAAAGTTTGTAAAGTTTGCGAAGAAACCTCATTTAAAACTGAGGTTGGATCATTTTGGGTGAAACTGTGGGTACGTACAGTAGTTTCATACATGATAGATCTAATCCATTAAGGCTGCGTCAGACCGTACATTTCTCTCTCCAAAGGATTAGGGTCAGGGTCAGGGTCAGGGGTCATGGTCAGGGGTCAGGGGTCAGGGGCAGAGTCACTAGCAAAATCAGAAAGTTCAGAGCGGTTCTACACCAGCTTCCTTGCTCAGTTTGTTTTTGGCAGAGGAAGACGCTTTTGTGATTCTGTCTCTCTTTGTTGCCTTTATATCACCTTCACCTTCTCTCATCTGATCACTCTGTTTCTAAGTGTGCAATAGCTGCAGACTCCTTCTTTTCTTTAAGAGGAGCGTAATCTGCATCGTGTCCTCAGACAATCAGGTGAAGCTCGTGAGACTGAGATTTAGGAAGCTTCCTGGCAGAAGACGTCAGGCTAATGCCACCCTGACCTACAAAACATGACCACAGGCACATAAAAGAAGGCAGCCAAAGAGAGAGAGAGAGAGAGAGAGAGAGAGAGAGAGAGAGAGAGAGAGAGAGAGAGAGAGAGAGAGAGAGAGAGAGAGAGAGAGAGAGAGAGAGAGAGAGAGAGAGAGAGAGGAGGAGGAGGAGGAGGAGGGATTAGCAACACCATCAATGATCCTGGTGTTAGAGTAAAGATCTGAGGTTGGCTGGTTTAGCAGGAGAGGAGTTGGGCTACGGTTAGAGCAGGTAGTACAACCAGTTAGAGTCCGCCTGCTGGAGTCAGGAGAGATAATAGAGATAATAGAGATAATAGAGATGGCTTCATGTCTGTTCCAGGGAAAAGTATTCTTAAAGGTGGTACTGTTGTGCTTCTGTCACGTCTGATATTTGATTTAAAGGGACAGGCGATGGTTGTTGGAGGCATCCCTGCAGTCAGCAGAGCTGCCGTACTTTTTCTGCATGTGTCCAATGTTGCATACGACCAAACAAATCTGACAAAACAGAACAGCTCACGTCTTTCGTGTCTGCAGTAAATAAAGCTTGAACCTCAGGTGTCGTCCTGTGGTTTCAACTTACGAGACGAACTTGCCCACTTCCACCTGGATGATGGCGTTCTGAAGCTGGACCTCCAGAAGCTGGGCTTCCATCAGAGCCCCCTCGCTCGGTTTGTTGGCATGAGGGGAGAAAATCCGCAGCATCCCCATGTAGCTGCCCACCACCACTTTATCTGCAGAGACAAACGTGAACACTGAGGATGTGGAAGTGACTCGAGGAAGTAAAACCAGCAGCTTTTGAAGACTTTATTCTAACTTTGAGTGTCTGCAAAATCCCAAACGTCTCTTTTTAACCCTGCAGACACCTTTTCTCAACATACTCACCGTGTCCGCTGCCACTGTTATCCACGTCTCCCACACAGAGACATCCCTGGTCAAACTCCTCGCCCTCGCCGAGTGCTGCCGACCACCAATCACGGGCCTTGAACAGAGACATGCTGCCCCTGATCGGTGAGAGAGGAGAGAGTCTGCTGTGAGCGCGTCGCTCTACGGGTTTGTGCTTTGTCTCAACATTTTCAGTGAAATTAAATCCTTTTTAAATTATTTTATCTGATGAACCAGAACTTGTGTCATATCTGCTTAAAAATCACGCATCGCATCTGTTTTTTCCTCCACGTGTTGCAGAGTTTTGTTTCATGCAGCAGAGCATTAGAGCTGATCTTACAGGTGAACAGAGAGCTTTAACATCATTAACCCTTCTGTCCTTTTCACCCTCTCAGTTCACCATGAACCACGCTGACACCTGTAGCCAATGAGAGGCCAGCTGCCTGGTCACATGACCACAGGATCCTGAGAGAGTGAGGAGGGCGGGGGGGATGCTGGGGCAAGCAGCTTTTCTCTTCTCTTAGTGCTGAGCAGGTGGAGAGTCAGCTAATCCAGAGGAGGAATCCCTCTGATTGACTGAACCGCACCACGCAGGCCATGACGAGGAACATTAGAGCTCTTATTCATCTGAAAATCATCCATGTTTTAAAGGTGTAAGGAAGCACAATATTATGAGTTTAAAAATGTGCAAATGAAGGATTGAGGATATAAAAACAGATCTCGTACGACTCCCCTGTAACAACAACTTTATTTATAACAGACTAATAGACTTACCCTTACATCAGCCTCACCACTTCACTCTGCACATCACCTGAAATCTATCTTATCCACTCAGCTGGAGAATCAGCTGGAGAATCAGCTGGAGAATCAGGGCGCAGTATGAAGTTTTTAAATGACTTTAATTGACTTTATTTGATTGCTGACTTGATAATAAAACAGGGTTTTGTGGATGATGCCTTTAAAAGCATCCTGAGCTGCATGCAGCCTGTGGAGATGTTAAAACTGGCCTTAAAGCATGCAAGCTTTCAACCTGCAGCTTTCTATTAGTTCAGCACAGAGCGGTTACACTTCCTAAAAACACACACCAAAAAATGACTCAAGGTTAATTTGTTCTATAACCAAATTTCTATGATTTTTTTTTTTTTAAATGAAGGAGTGCACGGTTCGTGTTTGGACATCAGATCATAAACAGAAAACACCAAATTCAACAAATGATTAAACGTATCTATGAGACCAAGTGTCCTGTTGTGAAAATACAGCCGTCCATTTTCACTGCTTGCGACCTTGAAAATTATTCTAACGATTATAAATCAAATCCAAGAGTCCAAAATGAACCCTTTAAATACCTTTTTATATAACTGTCACAACCCAAAACTCAATTCCACTGTGATTTTTCATGTCTAATCATAATAATAATAATAATAATAATAATAATAATAATAATAATAATAATAATAATAATAATAATAATAATAAGTGTGTGAGACCAGTCCAGGGTGTACCCCACCTCTTGCCCTATGACAGCTGGGATAGGCTGAATAAATGACTTTAATAAATTAAAATAAAGCTCTATAATGAGACTTTTAAAATTAAAATATATAATTAATCTTAAATACTTTCTTTAACCAATTAAAAAAGAACTGTAGATTATGGAAATGCTCGTCCACGTGCTTGTCTTGTGGTTTAAAAACAACCTGTAGGCAGACACACTCTAATCATAGATAAATATTTGCTGTTTTAGTAATTTTCTAAATTGCGTTTCAAGCATTTTAAGTTATACTTAAGGCATTATTTGTGAACGGTTGCTCATTGTTTCTCTGCTGCTTTCCTTTGACAGGACAGTCTTAAAAAATAAGTTTTATATCTTATCGAGCTTCTCCTGGTCCTATAATGGATGTATAAACAAACACTTTGTTCATTACTTTTCTGAATGTAAATCAAATATAAGGGTGCACAGGTGTAAAAAAAAAAAGAGCTATCGTTAGTAACCGTTACATTCTCTTGAGCTCTATTAACACAGAGCACACACACCTGTGGGATTACTGTTTCACACCCACGAGGTTCATGTAGTGGTTTATAAAGTCCTCTGTCCCCCGGAGATAAAATAAGTCTATTCCTCCTTTATTCGGATATAAAAAGTAGTTTTAAGTCTGACAGAAGTCTTATAATCCTGCAGGAAGGAGTCAGCCCGCAGCTAACGTCCAAACGGCTGAATTAACCGTAGCTTACTCCGGCTAATGAGCTAGCTCTCTGAGTTACCTGCATGTAACGTCAGGTACGGGTCAGTGTGAGAGTCTCTACGATCTTTATCTGAAAACACTTTAAGATCTGTTCCCGGAGTCTCCTTACCCTCACTCACAGAGCCAGTCCGTCACAAAAGCGGGTTTCTTTCTCCTTCTCTAAACACAAATCACATTTCTCAGCTCCTCGCTCGCAGCCATCGTCCTGTTGTCATGGCACTGACGCTCAACGGAGAAGCCGGGGGTTCTGCGCACGATCGGAAAGAGAGGGGCTGATGGGAAACCGAGTCTTTGACGCCAAAGAACTTTTTTCCACTGTTCAGCTGTACTTACATAACATTTATGAAAAATCCCTTTTAGGCATATGGAAAATTTACATTTTTACAATTCAAATTAATAATCATAAATACATTTTTATCCAACTTACATGTCCAAAGAAATTAAACCGATTCCAAAATGAATGGAAATGAAAAAATCAAGTTTAAGAGAAAAAAAAAAAGTTTTCATGGCTGAAAAAGGCCTTCTTCATTCAGCGATAGCTAGAAAAAAAAGATGATCTCAAAATGTACATATGAATTAAATGCATGGATCTACATGGGGTTTTCTGTAAGGCACCACATTAAGGTTTATATCAGACCTGTTAAAAAAAACCCGCATTATATTAAATACATCAAACAGAATAATGTCCTGTAAATAATGGCCTGTGATAGTATTAAATATTTTAAATACAGGCAAACATTTCAATTGTAAATGAAACTGTCAAATTGTAAACCCCAGTTGAATAAACATGGTGAATTAAAGTTTTCATATTCAGCACACCCTATAGTTCATCTCAGCATATCGCTCACATTTCTATTCGTACAGCCGTTACTTGTTTTCAATGACGTGTACACAAAGTCACATTTATATTTCATACTTCTACATGTTTATTTGATGTTACTCGTATATATCTTACCTATGTTTAAAAACCGGGCTCGTCCGGGATTTGAACCCGGGACCTCTCGCACCCTAAGCGAGAATCATACCCCTAGACCAACGAGCCACGCGCCTCAATGACAGTATCACAAGCTCAAACTCCAAGTAGCTGTCCACGCCACGTTGTGTGTATCGTGTGTGGACTACATGAAACACTGACTGACAATCTATGGGGACTGAACGCCATCTAGAGCCGGTTTATTGAACTGCAGCGGACTCGACCACGCAGGAGAGATGTTTGTATTTTTCTTATCCAGTTTCAATATTTCACCATCACATTAAAAACACTCATTAATAAACTAACTATTTATTTTCTCATCGGGAGATTGAGATTAAAAAAACACTCTACTTTACTTTTCTTTACTGTATTTATTTTTTAATTCTTTCTCTTGCTTTTTCATGTCTCGTTCTACCGTTCAGGTTGATATGTTAAGGTTAATTTTATATATTCCCAAAAAACGTCAAGAAATAAACAAAATCATTAAAAGAATGAACAATAATAAAAGTAGGGTTTTAATATAATAATAATAATAAATAAATAATAATTCGTAATTACATGTTGATAATGAGATTAATAATGTTATTTATAATCTTAAAACGATAGTAATAGTAGGAGAAACAATGTAGTTATAGACAAATTAAATTGAATGGTCATAGTATCGATAATAATGATGATGATACAAATTGAAAACAAAAATAAAATGATGAACATAATAAAGTTAACTTTAAAAATATAAAATAAATATAAATCAAAAATATGACAGTAATACAAATAAAAATAAAATGATGATGATGGTGATGTTGTTGTTGGTAGTGGTGTTTATTATTATTGTTGTTATTATTATGTTAATGAACATACACAGTATCTGTAAATGATCAGAGTTTTGTCAATTACTTACTGATCAGTTCTACCCTTCGGCAAAAATACGAGGGCTCGTCCGGGATTTGAACCCGGGACCTCTCGCACCCTAAGCGAAAATCATACCCCTAGACCAACGAGCCACATCACCACTGACAAAACCATCAGTTTGTGAATTTTCAACATGCCACGTTGGCTGGTTTTCTAGTTTTCCATGTAATTGTCTCCTCACCCACTTCTGTAAGTGTCTCTGTGAAACAGTGACACCCAGAGGACAGATAAGGTACTGCAGCTGCATCATCAAAAATAAACGAGAAATCAAAACCCAAATAAAGAACAGTTTTCTCTTCCACAACTGGTGCTTCAGTTTTAGAGAATCAAACTGACATATCGTTCCACTTACTTACTTCTCACTTTATTTACATCCATCATATTTAGTTGACGTTGATTTCAATTCTTCAAAACATCAAAAAAAAAAAAAAAAAGCGTTATGAACTCAAAAATAAATGCAACTGTGCCTTTCCGTGGAATCAGCCCAATGAAAACTGATGCTCAAAAAAGTCCGAAATTGGTTAATTCATAGAGTTACAATAGTGGAGAATGAATACAGAATTTTAAATTGATTGATGCATGTTTCATATTTTGAATTCTTCTTGCATTAAAAAAATAAAAATAAAAATAAATAAATAAAAGATACCAGGCCGCTTTTTAGTTCCTAAACCAAATAAACAGAATTTTTATTTTGCTTATTTGCACCTTTTTGAGAGAATTTCAGTGTTTTAGTCACATACAGTCTGTATGGACAGATTTTGTGAAGGTGAGCATCCAAAGACACTCTTGACTTCTGTTTAACTTCTACTCGTGTCTCTCTTTGTTTATGATTCCTTCTTTTTGTCCCATTGGCCGCTCTTCAGAACAAAAATAAAGATAAAAATAATAAAAACTCTGGGCTTCATCACCTTGATGACCTCAGATTGCACAATCCCTCTTTGATATGAACCAGACCTGCTCAGTTAGAAGCAGAACTGTTGGTAATAATCACACAGACTTATTTTTAACGGCATATTGTGAGTAACGGTTCTGTATGTAACGGCTGGTTTTGGATCAGATTTGGGTCCAGTTTGCGCTCCAGTCACGTCTCACGAAAAGACATTTTATTGCATTTTGAAATCACAGCATCAAAGAAAGAACAGAAAGCTCTCTGCTTATAAAAATACAACACACTGGTCTCAGATCTCTGCTCCACACGTCTGCAGATCTCTCCTCCAGATGAAACAACATAAACACGTCTGTAAATAGAACACCCACATATTCAACATGACATCACCCCCCACCCACACCCCCACCCACCCCCATTTACTGATATACATAATTTATCATCACCCTTTTCTTTGACGTGAACCTAACGAGAAAAGGCAACATGCAGGTGATAGCAGCACATTTAAAAACACGAGAGAGAGAACATTCAGCACGACAGAACGGAGACAGCGAAGCTTCAAAACAAAAACTCCCAAAATGAAATTTGTGAGAGGTAGAGCTCAGCTGGAACCAGAGACCACGAAAACCACGAACCATGTGATGGTCTGTGTTTACTGAGCCACAAACAGCAGCTCCTGGTACTGAAACGGTGAGCTGACGCTCTGCTTTCTTACTTTGGTTCAGTGTTTTTAACTGTTTCGTTCTCGCTAATGACCACTAGAGGTCAGTGTTAGCAGTTAAACGCCACACTGTGAATACTTGATTGTTAAAGTGAGCGAACTAAAGGCTCACAGACTCCCAGGCTGCTTCTTCTCCTGGATGTCGATATGTCACCACATTAACGTAACGTCCCGGCGTCCTCAAATCAGAACTACTGCAACAAGCGTTCCTGCACAGGAGGCTTCCTCCGCATGCAGAACTTAAAGTGCGTTTCACCCATCACAATCTTTGCTGCAGTTAAATACTCTGTCAGATTAAGATTAAACTCTGAATATTAAAGGTATATCTTTATTACACCTGCTGCCACTGTTTGTGTGATATAAAACCTTTAGCATATCAAAAATAATCCTTTACCAACACCATGTGCAAACCATAACGCTGGAGTGAGACCGTGGCGTGTTTAAATCTCGCGTTGATGATTCCAGAGACAGGACGCCGCCGCCGCTGCTGCCGTGAGGACTTTAAAAGAGTTCATTCAGGAGATGTCTTTAAAAAAAGGTTTCTTAAATACAGGTGAAGGGGGCACAGAGTCAGGTGGGTCTTAACAGAGATGATCTGGTGAGACAGCCTCCATGCTGACAGGAGGAGTGGGGCGTGGGGTGGAGTTATAGGACCTTCTGGAGGATGGCGTTGGGCACTTCCAAAGTCTCGTCCTTCACCAGGACGATGTCATAAGAGTCCAGGTATTTGTCCAGTCGCTCCTCCACCTGCAGAGAGACGAGAGAGACGCTGTCAGTGTCAGAGGACGCGGGAATCCTCTGTGTCTCTAAGGTCGTGCGAGATGTCTGTACCTTGTCGTTGAGGAAGCCGATCTTGAGGATGTTCTCCACGTTGGGCGCTCCGTCGGCCATGCTGAGGTCTCCCAGAGAGTCTCCCATCAGGATGATGTTGTGGTATTCCTTCACCTGTTTGAAGTACTCGGTGTTCCTCAGGGCGCCGTCGTGCTTGTTGTAGACGTGGATGAGCTCTCCTTTGAAGCCCTTCAGGACGCCCTGCGGGGAGACGAGCAGAGAGGGTTTCAGAGTCACAGAGTGAGAGACAAAACTTCACGTCTCTCCTGAAGGACTCACGTTGTCGTCGAAGTCCATGAAGTTGGAGACGACTTTGACGTTGGGGTGGTAGACGCCGGCTTGACGGATGATTTCCTCCAGGACGTCACCGAGGCCGGCGGAGAAGATGAAGACCGGCACGCTGTGCTGCTGCAGGCGGTCAAAGAACTGCTCGTAACCATCCCTGAGAGAGAGAGAGAGAGAGAGGGAGGAGTCCGGTATCCGTCTGGATGCAGGGCAAATACCCACAATGCAACACAAGGAAGAGTGACAGGTACCTGAGTGCAGCGTCGGACTCTCTCACCACCTCCGACAGTTTGTCTTTCTCTAACCGCTGCTCCACCAGTAACGTGTGAGACTTGAAATACCTGCAAACACACACACACACACACACACGTTAACACTCACTGTGTGTTTATCTCTGCATTAACGTCACAGTATACGTGTGTGTGTGTGCACGTCTCACCACTCCACCATGAAGGGGTACTTCTCCTCCATGCTGAGGTGAGGGTCGATCTCGATGGGGTAATATTTATTCTTCAGCTGCAGCAGCTTCTGTCGGCACTCCTCCGTCACCAGTTTACAGTTATCGATGATATCTGAGCGGAGACGGAGAAGACGAACACGTCATCACAGAAACCTTACAGGAAAACGTCTGCGCTGAGTTTAACCGAAGCAGAAACCTACTGTGACACGTCGGACAGCGTTTGCCATTAACGGCGAATTTGCTTAACGTCATGTCGAAGTCTGTGATGATCTGAAACAGGAAACAGGAAACAGGAAACGTTCAGACTCCAGAGCTTCATAAAAAACAGGGTGAAGTGTGAGGGGCAGGTGATGCTGTACCTGCAGTTTGGAGGCTCCTCCTTTGATGAGGCCACAGATGATCTGCTCCACCTTCTCAGGGTCCCTCATGTGGACCGTCGACTTCTCGAACTGAGGCATCTGGAAAACAGGAGAGCAAAGAAAGATATTATTATTATTATTATTATTATATTAGTAAGTGTTTTTGTTTTTGCCGATTTGAAGCACAATTCTGGACTAAAAGCTTCTCTGAACCAGTTTTGAGTCCTGATTATCATCCTCACTTCAGTCACCTGATGATAAATCTTTATTTTTTCATTTGTAGCAGTTTTAATCCATCTAATTTAATAAAAAAACATGTTTAAAACATCTTAAAATCACAAAACAAATACAGGATGTAGCTTCATTCTTGGGAGGGAAACAGATCATTATCAACCTGTTTTTATACTCAAGAGACTCAAATCAAGACGCAAGAACAAGAGAGATAAAAGCAGATCAATGAAAGGTCTTCTACGTTTAGTTTATTTCAGGAGAAATGAACTCGCAGGTGTGTTCGATGGTGTGTTTTAAGGTAGGCAGCTCATGCAGACGGCTGTAAAGGTGGAGCTGAATAACTCAGACATGAATCACACAGATTAGAGAACAGCAAAGACTTTAAACCCCAAAGAACAAACATCATCTATAACGCCTGGAAGACACATGCATGACTAAAAGTGTCTTAAAGACATTAAGCACGAGGTCTTCACCAGACCTGCTGAAATATAAGAATCTCCTGACTGGTTGTGTGGGCCTCAAACACCAAGGTCTGCCTTCAGAGGGCTGGCCAATCAGAGGGAGCCTCAAAGAGACATCAGTGAAAACAAAAGTGTTTCAGACAGAGGCTGAAGTAAGAGAGGCGGGCTTTGAGTCTCCACAGTAACAGCCATTGGGCGACTGGCAGTCACGTGAGCTGAGCTGAGCCTCTGATTGGACGAACTGGCGATTTTAATATCTTCTAAACTGCCGGGTTAGAAAAAAAATTCACCCTCCTGTATGGTGCGTGCCGTTAGCAAAATTAGCGATTCAGACAGGAGACATTTTTTTGTAGCAGGCTGTAAACATGTTTATTTCTGCTGTGAAAACTTTTTTTTTGTTTGTTTGTTTTTTTTTAAATATAAAAAGACGATATAAATAAATGTAGTTTAAACAGTGATTCTAATAAAGCAGTCAGAGCTGATTTAAAAGGTCAGGCTCTTCAGTTTCCTTTAAAAACACTCAGAGTTCCTGAATGTTGTGACATCATCGAGGGCAGAAAGCTCATTGGTGGAGCTGCAACATAAAGGCCGTGTAGAGCTTTAATTCTTAAAGAAACAGGAGCCAGAGCAGAGTTGAAGCAGGAAATAAGGCTTCAGTGTGTTTCTTATAATCTTCCCCCTCTCACTCTCTGGTGTGTAAATAAAGGTTGATGATAATTTGAACGTCTCACTGCCTTTGTTATGTTTATATTTAGATGTACAGCTCTCTGTATAATCCATAAACACACACACACACACAAACAGAGGGAGGGGGGATCCGGGTCATGAAACAGCTGATGTTTGGAATCTGCTGGTGTTGTATAACAGGCTGAGCAGACACACCAACAGTCCCAGTAACACCCTGCAGAGAGGAACTTCATCGCAGCACATCAGCTCTCTTTAGCTCTCTTGGATTACACTCAAGTTCAGACCAGGTTTAAGAGGACATGACGAGCCTGAAGTAGCTTTTCTTCTTCATCCTTTCATTTCTGATTCATTTCTGGGCTCGTCCGCTGCTCCCCTGCAACAACTGACCCACCCGAGCCTCCGTCTGATCGCCTCACAGGGAATAAATGTTCGTTTCAGACGCTCAAATCAGCCTGTTGAGTCACAAAACCTGGAGTTACAAAATACCCACGACTTCCTGAGCGAGAGGAGAGGATTACGCTCCAACTAGAGGATCAACATCCAACAGGAAATGTGTTTTAATAATCTTACTGGATCTCTAAGGCCGGAGGTGAAAAGCTAAATCATGTTGTCTACAGCCTGATTGGCGTCACTGACTTCCTGTGCAATAACCTGTACAAAAACAGAGACGTCACATCAGTTGGTTTCTGAGGTAAAGATGAGGCCAAGGCACCTGAGAAACAGGTGCAACACATATACCTGTGAGTCAAATCAGCTACGCCCTTCATAATGTTCACCTCTGAGCCATAATGTGAGCAAAACAGGTGAGTTATGAAAGCAGTTCACCTGATTTGACTCCTGTGAGATGTAAACATGTTTAAATAGGGGTTTACAGCCTGCTTCACAACAGGATTATAGTCTGAATGGATCACTTCAGCTCCATCAGCAAGATTTAAGCTATTAAACTTACCGGTTTTGCCCATATAAGGGCGTGACTGTTTGATTGACAGGTGGGCACCCTGTAACTGTTAGCGGGGAGGCTAAAGCCCCGCCTCTTTACCTCATTTTAACTGGAACAAAGCTAGGATGAGTCCACATTTCCAATGTCAGTGGGCTTCAAAATACAGTCTATGGGGATTCCTCAAGTATCACAGCAAGCCTCTAGTGGACACTTGAGGAACTGCAGGGTTTTTTTTTCTGTTTCATGATTATTTGGCTTCCTTTAACCTTCATTTATATGTTGTACAAAACAAATTCTTAGTAAGAATCAGGAATTGGCCCTTTACTATTTGCATATTTGGAATAAATTCGTGATAGATCGATATGCTTTTTCCAGGGCCGATACCGATACCGATTATTAGCCATGAAGGAGGCCGATAACCGATATTTGCAGCCGATATTCATTTACAGTAAAAGTGAATAAACTGACATCAAAATTTTGAATAATACAAACTCTGATCCATAACTTTGTTTAAATGCCTTTCAGCTCATGTTTATTTAACATTTTCCAGGCTCAGCAGCATGTCTTCTAAAGGTAAATACAAATGTTAACAAATAAATAGCTCCCTTAAGTTTTCTACAGTATATAAACTGTTTCAAAATTTCAATACAACTAAAATATTTATCTCTTTTTTAAACTTCAAACAATAACAATATCATTTTCAAGAGCCAAGCAAGCTGTGAAAGTTATAATAAGTTCATAGACTGTGAGATAGTCACGCTGCTAATTGCGTTAGCCGGTCAATGGGATTTTCCATTCATGTTAGCATTAAGCTAGCGGACTTTCGCTAAGCAAAGCAAAGGATGCTAATTGCGTTAGCCGGTCAATGGGATTTTCCATTCATGTTAGCATTAAGCTAGCGGACTTTCGCTAACCGAAGCAAAGTAGTTCAGAATAGCTTTCCTTTGCCAAGTTTTGAAGTGACCTATTATCGGCCGATGTATTAAAAAAAAGTCGATGCCGATATTGGTCAAAAATGACTAATATATGCGCCGATAATCGGTCTATCCCTAGAATAAATTATTATTATTCAAAATATTGGTATATATCTGGTTTATTCCTACTTTTTAAAGTCACATCAAGTATCCCTCATATTTGAGTCCAATATGGACAAAGGAAGTCCAGAAAAAAAGATGATTTCAAGAAAATAAAAGACAAAAATGACGCATGAATTGCTTGTAAATGGGATCCAACTAAACAAAATAAGCACATTTTCTCTTTCAGGCGTCATTTTTGTCATTTAATATTTTCAGTTGAGACGTTTTTCTGGACTTTTCAGGTGAATGTGGCTCAGATTAAGTCTAATAAGACATGCTGTGTGTTCCTGTGTGTGTCTATGCTGATGCAATGCAAACCATTTAATCACTAAAATACACACACACACACACATACATATATACACACCTCCCAACCCCCACCCATAACATCTACTGGTGTTACATAATCAGCATCAGGTTCCTGAACTCATGAATCTGACTGATCCAACAGAAACTCGACACCGAACAGAGACAAAAATAACACTCGGCTCCTTTATTACAGACTGTTTACTGTCTCATGACACACACACACACACACACACATATACACACACACAGAAATATCTCCCACCCAAACAACTTCCTTCACTTCATATCTGCACAGAGCAGATTATGCAAAGAAGAGGAAGACGTGGTTTCATGTAAATGCACAGAGCAAACGTTTCGTCTGAGCCTGCAGGAAACCGTCTCTGAGATGAGTTTTAAAAAAGCAGGAGGGTCTAAGAGGGCGTGTTCCTCTGACTGCAGAGAAATTCAAACCAGATCTCCTCCTGAGAGAACACAACAACACCGAACACGGCTGCAGATTCTGACCCTTTAAGATTTGCTGCTTCGAGTTTCTCCGCCTGAATTATTTGGATGTTTTGCAAATTTTAAAAAACTCGATCAGAAGCTGTTGCAAAAATAGTTTTTGTCCCCTGAATTGTTTTTTTTTTTTTTTGCTCTCCAAAAGACACAAATACTGAGGAACATCATTTAAAGAGGCTACAGGCTCAAACACACACCCACACACACTCTGACACACACTCTTACCTCGGGGGGGTCTGCTGTCTCAGATAAAACCGGAGCGAGGAAAAGATTGTGAGGCTGCAGAGAGCTTTTATATCTGCAGAAACAGCCAGGGAGGGAGGAGGCGGAGCAAAACAGAGGTTCAACAACAAATCCCCTCCCCCCGCGTGCAGAGACACACACACACACACACACACAAACACTAATAAAGCTGCTCTCTGACAGCCAATTCCCTCACTGACTCTCATTCTGTCAGCTGAATAATTGCTCTTTTGTTTTATAGCCGAGCTGCTGAGCTCAGAGTAATACATCACCGGCAAAACAACCAGCCGTAAACTTCAGCAGGGTTTGGAGTGTTTACTTTTATACGGTGGCCCTGAGAGCTCACAGCACTGCCGCTTTAAAAAAAAAGCACATGCAAAAAGTCAAAAAACAAGCAGATTAAGAAAACATCGAAATCAATTTGATGACATGTGCAGCATAAGACAATTTCATTACCCATACTGCGCCTGTTCAGTTTAATAAACTGACAGATAGGAAAACGTGACGCTCAAAGAAAAGTGAGAAGGCTTTGGATCTCAAACGAGATCGATTATTCAACCCGTGACCTGAAGAAGAGCTCCAAATACTGGTTCTTGTACCGTGACCTTTGACCCCTTTCTAAAAGGATCCTTTAAAATCAATCAGAGAGGATGGACCAGCTTCGGGTCTCCTCCTGCTGACACACACTTCTCTGCACATTCCTCCCGCACACACTCCAGAGGTCACACATGTCAAGGATCAGTGTGAGCATCATCACACACACACACACACACACACACAGACACAGCTCATGGACATGCCTCACACACATGCCATCCACAGTGTTCAAGGTGAGCTGCGTTCCTGCTGCTTCATATTTAGATGGCGTGTGTGTGTGTGTACATTCAGACAGACGAGTCTGAGCACGCTCAGCTGTCTGTTAATGCACACAGACAGGTCTGTTTCAGGACGAGCAGGTTCTGAAGAGTCTCTGCGGGCCTGTAGGCGCTGAAAGGCGTTGATGCAAACAACACAAAAAGTGTTAAAAACTCTGGTTATCAAGTTATTTCTCTTCATAGCTTCATGAACTCAAATCAGCTGACGCAGCGTTACGTTTGGTGGAATCAGTGATAAAAGACGGCTCCTCTCCAACGATATGCAGCTCAGGCGCTCAGTGAGGGTCTCCTGTTTTGCTGAATAAGCCTCACCTCCCTGCTGTCCTCTCACCCCTGGTGTTGGGAACATGAGTCTGCCTCACATACCTCCAGGAAGTAGGTCAACTATCTCTGGTTACAGCTCAGCACAATAACAGGACACGTCCCAGCTGAACACCAGATTCACAGAGGAACAGAAAAACCTGCAGGGAGGACTTTTTTCTGCTCACCTCGTCTTATGTATCGTGATGCTGCTGGGTTAGTTTTCCTGACTGTTTGTGAGCTAAAGGTGAAGCTCTACAGTCAACAACAACAAAAAGAGTGAAAAACTTTGAGTCAGAGATGTTCAAAATCAGACCAGCTTCCATCTGACATTTATCTAAGGTCTCAAACCAAAGTCTGTCTGTAAGGTCTCAAACCAAAGTCTGTCTGTAAGGTCTCAAACCAAAGTCTGTCTGTGAGGTCTCAAACCAAAGACTGTCTGTAAGGTCTCAAACCAAAGTCTGTCTGTAAGGTCTCAAACCAAAGTCTGTCTGTGAGGTCTCAAACCAAAGTCTGTCTGTGAGGTCTCAAACCAAAGTCTGTCTGTAAGGTCTCAAACCAAAGTCTGTCTGTAAGGTCTCAAACCAAAGTCTGTCTGTAAGGTCTCAAACCAAACCTAAGTCTGTCTGTAAGGTCTCAAACCAAAGTCTGTCTGTAAGATCTCAAACCAAAGTCTGTCTATAAGGTCTCAAACCAAAGTCTGTCTGTAAGGTCTCAAACCGAAGTCTCTCTGTCAGGTCTAAAGTCCATGTGGACTGTTCACAGTCTGCCTTTATGAAGCTGAAGCTCTGAACATTCAGCAGAAACTCAACAACTCTTCAGTCGACGACTTTAAATGAATGTTTTTATCAGGATGAGAAATAAGAAAGTTCAAAAAACACATCAGAGGAACCAGGACCAGATTAAAGTTAGGAACCAGGACCAGATTAAAGTCAGTAACAAGGACTAGATTAAAGTTAGGAACCGGGACCAGATTAAAGTTAGGAACAAGGACCAGATAAAAGTGAGGAACCAGGACCAGAATAAAGTCAGGAACAAGTACCAGATTAAAGTCAGGAGCCAGGACCAGATTAAAGTTAGGAACCAGGACCAGATTAAAGTCAGTAACAAGGACTAGATTAAAGTTAGGAACCGGGACCAGATTAAAGTTAGGAACAAGGACCAGATAAAAGTGAGGAACCAGGACCAGATTAAAGTCAGGAACAAGTACCAGATTAAAGTCAGGAGCCAGGACCAGATTAAAGTTAGGAACCAGGACCAGATTAAAGTTAGGAGCCAGAACCACATTAAAGTTAGGAACCGGGACCAGATTAAAGTTAGGAACCAGGACCAGATTAAAGTGAGGAACCAGGACCAGATTAAAGTTAGGAACCAGGACCAGAGGAACCATGACCAGATTAAAGTTAGGAACCAGGACCAAATTAAAGTTAGGAACCAGGACCAGATTAAAGTGAGGAACCAGGACCAGATTAAAATTAGGAACCAGGACCAGATTAAAGTGAGGAACCAGGACCAAATTAAAGTTAGGAACCAGGACCAAATTAAAGTTAGGAACCAGGACCAGATCAAAGTTAGGAACCAGGACCAGATTAAAGTTAGGAACCAGGACCAGATTAAATTTAGGAAACGGAGCAGAAAAAGAGTTCAGACTGAAGGATCAGAAAGATTTGGGGCTTAAATGTTTTATATTTACTTTTCCCTTCCTCCATCCTTTATATTCCCTTCCTTTCTTCATTTCTTCCTTCCTCGGCTCCTCCCTTGCTTGCTACCTCACATCCTTGGCTCCTTACTTGCTTCCTTCCATACTTTCCTTCCTTTCTCCCTCCATTTTTTCATCCTCTTCCTTCCTTTCCTTCCAACCTTTTTTTTCCTCCGTTCCTTCCTTTTCTTTTTCCTTCATCTTTCTTCCTTTCCAATCTTTCCTTCCTTCCTTTTTTTCTTCCTCCTTTTGCTTTTCCATTCTTCCTTTCACCCTGCAAGAGATACCTGAGGGACAGGTGAGACACCTGAGGGACAGGTGAGCTTTGAGTTCATCAGTCTGTGATGATGGAACGAGGAGGTTTAAGCCACTCAGAGACAAAGTTGCTGGGCCTCTTTGGAAAACCTCTGGAAATGATGTAAGAAAGTCATCTTGAGTCTGTGTTATCATGGGTCTGATGTTTCTCTTTACAACTCTTTGCATTACAAATCATCTGCCCAGGTCAACATCAGCATGTTCACACACCAGTGTGTCATCTTAGAGTTTATTCAGATGCTTTAAATGCCTTGAATCAACCCAAACCCAGCTGAAGGGTTATTTTCTCGCATGTTTGTGCAGAACTCACTCCTGAAAATAACCGTAATCAATCCTCCAAACTTCTTCTCCAGCTGTCAGATTGTTGCTTCAACCCTCTCCCTGTAATATTCTGAAATCCTCACCCAGCATTCCTCTGCAGCCCCACCTGACCCACACGAGCTCCAGTAAAGGTGAGTGCCCCAGCCTTGGCTCGCTGGGGTCAGAGGTCGCCATGGAAAAAGTGCCGAGGTCAGCAGAGCGTTCCTCACCCTCCTTCCTAGGTGAGAGTTCACGATCTGTTGTTCGTCCACCTGAGGGAATCCTGACCTGACGTGTGCTGATATTTTTACTGGATGTGTAAACAATGAACGACTGAGCTGTTCCTGCTCCCATCATCCATTTTTATTATTTCTACATCCAATCCTCGTCCTGCAACTCTTCCTGAAAGTATTTTAAAATCCAGACATCTCAATAATCTCAGTACCGTTTTGGCAAAAAACTTAACAAAACATAAAACAATTATTTCATGACTTTTGGACCTCTTGGTGAAGCGCTCTGCTCAGAATCAGATCTCAACACATCTCCTTCCAAAGTTTCAAATTTGATACCACTCCAAATACACATGGCGTCCCTCAAGGGTCAGTGGTTGGTCCCCTCCTGTTCTTCCTGGTCTACACGCTCCACCTCGGTTTCCCTGTTCAGCACCGAACAAGATCCTTCAAGATCCTCCTCATCACCTACAGCCCCTCTCATACCTGAGACCCACTTCCTCAAACACCACCCCCAACCTCACTGATCACCAAGACCAAGTACCATCCCCACCCCAACCCTCTGAGCTCCCTCCCTCCAAACAGGCAGAGCTCTGACTCACTTCATCAGTCCTGTGAATCAGTATTTTTGTTATTAAATCATAAATTAAAATCAGCTTCTGTAAAACTGTGACATCACTCTGAAGCAGTCCGTCATCTTGTCCTTGGATGTTTTGGTAGCTCAAACTGAGGCTGATTAGCTCTCCTACTCTGAGGAGTTCTGTGAACAAGCGTGAAGTTCAAGTACAGCTCAGTTCTGCCCCCCAGTGGAGAAGAGAGAGAATCAAACTCTAGCAGGCTTCATCTTCAGACTGAAGGATTTTCTTTTTCAGGTTTCAGTGGCACAATCTGGACCTGGATTACTGAGAATAAACATCCAGGATCTCACGTCAATCTCCTCCACACAAACTACTCTGCTAAAGGAGTCCCTGCTGCGGTTTTATGGTCACATAAGCAGTCAAAACCTTGTCTTCTTGTAAATTTATCAAACTGAGAAGTTTTTGGATGCATTGGTTGAATCAGTCTCTGGTTCAGTTTGTGCATGACGTCCAGACATCTTCCAGAAATAAAGAAGATTCTACCTCATGCTACCACTCATATTTTACACGGATGCAATTCAGGCGGCTCGCTGCAAAAGTTCTGCCTCTCCTCAGCAGTTATTTAAAGAGATAAAGTTTTATCTGCTAATGAAATGGACTGAAATGAAAGGCAAAGTCTCTCTATGACCGACAATCAGCAATAAAGTGAATCCACAGGGGGCGCCAAAACCAACACTAGCAGAAGGTTCTACAGAGAAGATCTGACGTTTTTTTCATCAAGGTGTCTTGACCTTTGACCTCCTGACAGGAGGCTGTTATTCTCTCTTCCTGGAGCGACTTTTAGGTGAAAGTTAAAGCAAACAGACAAACTTGTGAAAGCCTGAGCGCTGTCAAGAAATAAAGAGAGGAATGTGTTTGTTCCTGTTTTGCTCACACACTTCTGAGACGCCTCCTAAAATCAGAGACATCAGAGGAGGACTTCCTGACAGTTTAGACTCCTGAGGTTCAGCACGGTCGAGGGTTTCCATGTTGGAACAGGAAACTCTCAGACTGTTTTAGTGCCAAAGATGCAGATCGAACAGCTTGATTTACTAAAGAGCTGAAGGAACAAAGCGTGGCCGGCAGCCACGCAGTCCGGCCGCTCGCTGCTTTAAGCCTATTTCACTCCAGACACTTGGACTACATCTGTGAGAGTCTGCAGCTACGACACGTTAATCCAGGAAATAAGGCTGGATTTCAACAGTTCACGGGAGTAATTCATGCAAACAAACAGAATCAGATCCCATCTCAGTTTACTCTGAATGGAAATCAGCTCCGTCTGACCTCTAATCTCAAGTAATGAAAGTAAATCACATTAGCGGACACAGAGCTTCTCCTGATCTTCTCCTGCTCGCTCTGTTTCAGATTTATTGATGTCGGCTGATCACTGATTGAGTTACTGAAGACAAACAGGGACAGAAATCTACTCCTACGTGCATTTCAGAGAGCTCACTTTCTCACTCAGAGATGACAGCGTTTGAGTTTGCACAACAAAAAAAATGGAAGATAAAAGTCTGAGATCTTCATTGAGTTACAAAAACCCAGAGAGCCCATTAACATATCATAAAGTCTTTGTTCCAGCAGGTTAGGAGGGGCTACAAGCTGAGCTACCACTACAGACATCAGGTACGTTTACAGAAAGCCAAGGATACAAGTTCTCCATCACGCCTCACAGACTGTGTTTAAACTGATAAATCCAGCATCACACTTCAGCCTACCGAAACACAACACTGATAAAAGCACGCCGACACCAACACGAGCAGGACGAGTTATCAGACAGAGACCTGTAATCTGATCACCTGTTCCTACAGTTAGGAATGAAGCCTTATAAAAACTGACTCAGAGGAGTTTATTTCAGGAGAAATGGACTCGTAGGTGTGTTCGATGGTGTGTTTTAAGGTTGGCAGCTCATGCAGACGGCTGTAAAGGTGGAGCTGAATAACTCAGACATGAATCACACAGATTAGAGAACAGCAAAGACTTTAAACCCCAAAGAACAAACATCATCTATAAATCCTGGAAGAAAAAAGTGTCTTAAAGATAGGGCTGCCACATACGATTATTTTGATAATCGACTAGTCACCGATTATTTTTTGTAATTAGTCGACTATTCGGATCATACATAAATTGCAGCTTATTGCAGCAGCATACAGCTAACATCATTAGCTTCCAGCTTCAAGTGTTTAAGGTATGTGCTAACTAAAAATGAAGACAGTTAATATCATAGTTCATTCAGCTTTTAATGAACTTTGCAGCTTGTAGCAGCATTTCTGACATTTTTTTTAATGTACCAATTTTCTATTCAAACATGACATCGCTATTAAGTAGGTAGCTCCCTGTTGACGTTAATGTTAGCAGCTAACTAGCCAATTAGCTTACCGAGATTGTCATTCTTCGTCAGAAAATAAATCAGCCACGGCGTGCTGTCTTTTCAGATGCTCGTTCATCGCCGTCGTTCTGTCATGGAAGGACATTTCTGCTTTGCAGATTTTGCATTGCACACTTTTCTCCTTTATTTTGGAAAAATGCTCCCAAACTTTCGAGCTCTGTTGCCGGCTAGCCATGATACTGTTGGGCATAACTTTTCCAGTGACATCACGGGTTACCCCGGTTACCACTTCTGCGCGTATGCGTCAAGGACAGAACTGCAGACGAGACAGGTGAAAGTACAGCGGCAGTTTGAGGGAAAAATAAAGTTTAAAAAAATATTAAAACAATGACGTTGATTATTAAATAAGTCGCCAACGAATTTGATCGTCGACGTCATCGTGACTAGTTGACTAATCTTGGCAGCCCTACTTAAAGGCATTAATTAACTTTATTTTTCAAACCTCTAAATCCCTGAATCTGTAAACTGATCAAATAAGAAAATCTTAACTATTTGATGTGGGCCTCAAACACCAAGGTCTGCCTTCAGATGGCTGGCCAATCAGAGGGAGTCACAAAGCGACATCAGTGAAAACAAAAGTGTTTCAGACAGAGGCCGGAATAAGAGTTTACTAAAACACCAGGGAGAGAAAAACAGAGATCTTGTTGAGCTAGCTGGTTGATACTACGGGAGCACCAGAGGGACAAAATAAACATTTAAAAAAAAGCATACCTGGTGTCCTAAACACTAGTGCGACAAGTACAGCAGTATAAAATGCAGAGAGGGGGAAGTCTGTTGTGTTATCAGAAGAAAGCACTCCAATCCATCCACACCTTACAACCATCAGCATGTAGCTGGGGGCAAAGTGATAACAGATGATGCCAGAAAGATCTGTTAGCTAGGTGTTTACAGTGCATGAAACAAATGTCCTAAACATGCTAATATTCCTCTAAATCACCATGAATATGTTTAGCCTTTCCAGTAGAGGCCTGTCAGCATTAAAGTGAATTAACTCCATGATCATACACATGGATGGAACTCTACATGTAAACACATCTGTCGTTTTGACACTTCACCTATTTATTTCCCGGCTTGTCTGACATGTTTACGTTTGCACAGAGGCGTGATTCCTGTCAGACTGGTTACAGAGCTGGACTGAGAGAGCTGCTGGTCTGCTGCAGCTTGTGTAACCTGCACGGTGTCGTTTTGATCAGCTGAGAGCATCCCCGACACACACACACACAGAGGATAATCTGCTCCCTCACAGGGAAGCTGCTGCTCTTTCTGCTGCAGACAAGCTAGTGACCTCTAAAAGCAGCTGCTGTTTTAGGGAACAGAGACGCAGGCGCAGATCACAGTGCAGCTCACCACTACCACACTGTGTCACACTTCCTGGTATGGCTTTCACATTAAAGTGCTACAATATGAGAGGAGTGTTGAAGGGGTAAGATGGATGTTCTTTGATGATGAGTTTGTGTATCATCAAAGAAAACAATGTTTGATGGTATCTGTAGTACTTATTCAGTTAGAGTCAGGTGTATTAGCTTTTATTTTCAAGAAAACCTCAAAGAGTGCTGGTTCATACCACACTGTACCAACGCTTCAGAGCGTTGGCAAGGTTCCAGTGTTGGTTTATGGATCCACTGTCATGAAACAGACTGAGACTTCACAGGTTAATGTTGGAGATTTGTTTTTTTGTTAACCTGTTGCTTATTTTGATGGAGCCTGTGAGAAAGACACAGTTTCATCTGTACCAAAGTGGGTGAAGTTGTTCCTAAATGGAAAATTTGTCTGAACCCAAGGAAGGTCACACAGAATCTGTTTCTGAATACAAATTAATAAAGTTACACAATTCCCTGCCTTCTTTATGCTCGCAAGCACATTAAACTCCCCTTACTTTGCTAGTTAAACAACTGCCATTAGGAGTTAGGCAATTTAAATGTTAATAACAGTATTTATTCATCAACATTTCACAGATTCCCCCGTAATAACATGTTATTTCATCATAATTATGAAAACATAAACAATTCATGAAAGAATTATTAAAATGTACTCTTTCATTTTATTTTGGAAATCATTCTCATAACAGCACTATTACTTGAGTCCTGAGTGTTTCACAAACTGATTAAATTACCTTCAATATATCATTTGTTCTATCAGAATTAACCTTTTTGTGAACCATTTGGCCGGGACGCTTCATCTCGCCATCACTTGCCTCAACCTTGTCAGCTGTCAAAAAGTGCGTGCTTTTATTTTGAAGGTCACTTCAGTTTTTTCCTGCCTGTAACCGTTGAAAGGCGCGTGCTCTCTCTCTATATGTATATAACTCACCATCTCTATGATCCGGGTTTTCTTGCCCGCCCGCTTCTTCTTGGCGACGATGTACTGAGCCAGGACCACCCCGCCGAACAGGGCGCAGACGCTGGCACTGGCCGCAGCTCCGACCTTCACCACGGCCGTCCTGTCCATGACGGTCCGCTGTTAGTCCTCCAGAGAGCCGCCGCCCGGAGAGTCTCGTCCGGTCCCGTCCTGTCCTGCCTTGCACCGCGCGAGCGCCTTCCTACTGGTGCAATCCCACGACCGAAGATCGTCTATGCTTCACAAAACCACTCACTCCGTCACAATTACACATTGTATACAACTGCAGTGCTATTAATCTCTAAAAATTAAAAAGTTTCAACACGTACCATAGTGACAAAAGATTTAGAATAAAGAATTATTTTGTTGATCTCCTCTTATTATTTTTTACAGCGGCTTCAATAAAGAAAGACATGAAATGCGATAATGCAATATGAGATCAAAGAAAGTAAAAACAAAAGAATTTACTAAATGAACAACTTGCAATAAATTGATCACAAGAATGAAATAAACTGAGATAAACTTTATTAATCTCAAGGGAAATTGTTCCGCCCTATGAAAAAACTGTTGCCAAGAAAATACTAATAATAATATAGTGAATTTTATTAATATAGCACTTATCAAAACAGGGTTAGAAAGTGCTTTACAAAATAAAAAAAATGAACAGAAAAAAATTAAATGAAAGAGAAACCTGAGGAGGACAAGAAAATTAAAACAAAATTGGCAGAATAAAATAATAACACTTAAAATTACCACCAAATAAAAGGACGGAAAACAACAGGGAGTTAAAAACAACAAGAGATGCAGGAATTAAAATCTTGCCTTTGATACTGCCAGAGGAAAAATAAGTTAAAAGCGTCTGAATCAAAAAATATAAGTATGCCGAATGCGGTTCCATTTCCGTGCAACAGAGTGAAGCATCTGAAAATAAACAATCTTTGTTAACGTCATACTTTGACATCTGTGGCTGGTTTCATGGTTTCACCTTTAGGGGTAAATTCATGAAATTCCTCAAAGGTTCATCTCCGAACTTCACGAGTATTTATGTTTATATAAAAATTACAGTCATGATAATAATTTATATCTGAAATAAATAACATTTGAATAGAATACAGGCCACGACTGATTTATAAAACATCAGGTTGACTCGGGACTCTAACAGACTCACAAACAGACATTATTTGAATTCTTTCCAGTGTCTTGTAAATTTTACATTCAAAGGAGGAAAAATGAAGTTCAGATGAACCTTTGGTCTGAACCAACAGTCAGTAAACTTATTTTTTATTTCTGGATTTTCTGGATTTTCCTGAAGCATAAAAAGCAGCAGGGAGGTTAACATGTGACGTACCTTTGACTTAATCTGAGAAATGTTTCAACCTTCAACAAACACTCCTCTCATTCATGTTGACTCACTTAAAGTTTGTTTCCTGATATGATGAAACATTTAAAATAAAATTACAAGCAACGCCGGTGTTGCTGTTTTATTGTCCTTATCAAACAGAGAAAAAGCTGCACCGTTATACGAGTTAAAGACGGGTCGTTTCCCACTGCCTGTCCATAACTAGTACAGGTCAGTCTCAGTACATGAGGTATTTTGGTAGTTAAATTTCTCTCTAAATTAAATTCACTGCATCGCTGACACATCTGAGATTCACCTGTAGCCTGCTGGAAATAAATAAACCACCTGCAAAACACACACAAACATGTTTAAACAACTTTCAGGTACTAAAAAAAACAGACGTCAAAACAGTGAAAGAAAAAAGTGATATTTATTTTAACCGCAGTCACGTTCAACGACATGTTAGACTGTTAGAAAATGATATTTCTGGACAACAGGGGGAGATTTAAAGCCTTGAAGAAGCTTGGGTGTGTTTATGTGTGTGTGTGTGATGTTCCAAAGCATAAAAAGCTCAGATGTCTTTGAATAAATAGGAGCAGCATCTCAGAGCTGACTGAGACACACATCACATGATGGGATCAGGATCCTGCAGGTCCTCGATGAAGTCACATGAGACACAGTCACACTTTACGTCCCTGTTCTGCTACACGCAGGTCGGTTTTTAATAAATCTGATTACTCAGAGTGTTTCCCGCACATGGAGCAAACTTGGAGGGCCCAGCGTTAAATTTTACTTTACTGTCCCTTTAAGAAAACACCCTGAACAGGACAGAACGATCTGTGGGGAGTCTGAGGCTTAATGAGGACATTAAATACAGCTCATACAGCGACCATTAACCTTTATCAAATATTATAACCACTAAAAACAAAGATGGATTCAAGATGAGTCACACCTGATCCAGATTAACCTCCACTAACATCGGGATGAGTTAATGTAAACCACTTTCAGCTGCTGCTTTTGAAGGTGTGCTGTTTTTCAGCTTTCTGTGCAGCAATCGATCAAACATCTCAAAAGATGAGGAGTCGATTTTTTACAGCAGCTGTTTTTTTTTTCTATAGCTGACCTCAAGGGGAAAAAAAACAAGCCTTTAAGAGTTTTGACTTTTTATCCAAATTAGACTCATCAGGAAACAGATCTGAGCTCCCACCATGATTTCTTCATCATCACCATCCTCATCAGAAGTGTGTGTGTGTGTGTGTGTGTGTGTAGACAGCAGCTACTCCACGGGCCGGATGCCTTTGGCCTCCTCCAGCTTCCTCAGGGTCTCGTCCCACTGAGTGAACTGCTTCGAAAGCAGGAACATCTGCCAATCACAGAGCAGGGGTCAGTGGGCGGAGCTTAAATATTTGACTCTGATTGGTCAAAATTTAGTGTTTATGTTTTTCTTTTACATTTTTATACCGTATTTATCGTACCGTGTTTTCTATTTCCCTTATGTTACGACCTTAACGTACCATTTTGTTGTATTCCTCAAAAAGCTTCTTCACCTCCAGGGACTGAGCTTCAGTTTGATCCTTTAAAAGACAGAAAACAGAGTAAACAGATCAACTTCACGAGGGAGGACGCAAACAGCCAGAGGAAGATGGCGGTGAGGGTTACCTGCTCTTTGATGTGGATCTGAGACAGGCGCTGCAGCTTGGTGGCGTGTTCAGGTACGTCTGTAAACACCAGGACAACACGGGATTGAGTCATTTCATAAATCTAACTTTAAAAATATGAGCCAACCTGTTTGAGAATGTGCGATGAAACTCACCTCTGATGTAGTTGCTGTCCAGCAGTGGCTGTAAGGTGCTGACCTGCTCCAGCAGAGCAGCCTGGGAGAGCAGGAAGTCCTCCTCTGTGCAGACAAACACAAACTCCTTTTACCAACTGTGATAACATACATGACAAAACAACACAGATCTTTTCATGTATAAGCCATATGAAGTATGCTTCTTACCAGCAAGAATGAACTCCAGCTTGATGGCATCAGGTACGTTGATGTGGTCGGTGAACTGAGGGTCCAGGTACTTCATCAGGTCCTCAACTGCAGCACAACACCAACAAACATGACAGAAGTATTTATAAAAACACAAAATCTGACACTAGAAAAAATCCACAGATAACTGACAGGGCTCCACACAAGTTGATAAATGTTTTTAAAACAACTTTTAAATGATTTTCTAATAAGCAGTCAAGGATCAGTGAAAGAATAGTGGTGCAAATGACATTTTTATAGATGTAAGATTTTAATGTCCAAAAAGCTGTCTGTGAAACGTCATTTTGAACACTTTCATAATACCCAGTTTGATTCTTGATAGAAAGTTAAAGGTTTTGCAGAGAAATAGTCTTGGCTCTGACAGAAGAGACACAAGAGTCTGCTGTCAGGGTTGACACTGTGACTCACTTTTCTTGTGCAGGATCTTTACTCGTTCTCTCTTATTGGCTGTGTTGGTCAGTCCCGCCTGGATCCTGGCCAAAGACTCGGCACACTGCAGGACAAACAGCACAGATTAGACTTAGTGGAGGTGGTTCAATCGTCTTCTCTGAGTGTTTTCATGCAGTGAGTGGTTCTTCATGAAAACAAACACAAAGAGTCAATTTATGTTACAGCACAGTTTAATTTTAAACTAACAGAAACAATACAAACAGAGCATTACAAGGGGTGTCATAACACACAACCTCTGCCAGTAAACCGCTTAACTGCTGTTACTAAAATGAGAATGGTCATTATTTTGCCTCCTGGCGTTCATCATCTACAAATAAACAAACACTTCTGTGTTCTGTTTGAGTGCAGTCTTCACCACATCATATGATCCTCTAAAGAGAGGCTCTATTCATTGCCTGAAAAGGACAAGACTTTTTCTCCACACACTTCTGATCATTCATATCTCACAATCATGCTTAAAATAAATGTTCCTCTCTACTTTGATTACACAACAATCACACTAACTTAAACTCCATCTATTTCCAGAACAGGAAACCATTTGTACATGTTCCTTAAACTCACGAAGGACATTACTTTAGTCATTTTAACAGACAGAATCCCCGGAATACTGAATCTATATGTCATATATAAATCAACAACGATAATAATCATTATAATCGCCTGAAATCTATTGTACAGGATGGAAAAGGGCGTTTACTCATCTACACTGACAACGCATCGTTAGCTCCGCTGTTAGCAGCTAATGTTAGCTCCTCTGCTAATCAGTAAAAATACAAACCCAGACCCACCTTCACAGGTTTTCCCGTTTTATTCCTTCTGTCTCCATAAATCTGACTCTCAAGCGCCTGAAGACGCATTTCGAGGTTATCTGTATCCAGTTTTTTGCTCATTCTGGAGGATGCTAACGGACGCAGAGCTAACACCCAAACAATCCTTCTGACAGCGTCGCGTAGTGATGATGACACGTCTATGAATACGTAAATTGGATGCTTTAAAATTATGTTAAGGCTTTTAGAATTAAAATTAATCAGTCCTGAGATATACTTTTGTACTTATATTATTATTTTAATAAAAATACATTTTTTAATATTGCTGCGAATAAAGCTGACGCTAAGGGTCTGATCCGGGTTTTCAGCTGTTTTCCGGTGTTTCGACTTAAAGTGTGACCTTGTTAACTGACGATGTCAGTGGTTGCCGCATTCACAACACGGAAAGTGTCCTCCCGAACCCCCCTTTTAGCTTCACATTTCATAAAGATATCGAAATGTACTCATCAGATTTGAAAATAAAATACAGATATTAACTCGATAATATTTACAGCAGCGGTTGAAGTCGCCAGTTAAAATGGTAACATTTTCAACTGCAACACCGGTGACAGCACTGGAATGACAACACCGTCAGTTACGGCCCTTTTACCGTTGAAGCTGTGTGCAAAACAACGACAAAAGTAAGGTTTCCTCGCAGATTACAACCATTTAATAGCATGTGAGATATTATAATATGAGGGATTTGATAACATTATACAGGAAACGAAGATATTCAGTTATTTTTAACATCTCTTTGGTTATATTTCCACCTGCTAAGTTGGCTAACTAGCCTGAAGCTAACGTCAGATTCTGCACATCTGCGTAGTTTGACAGGTTTGGAGTTTGTTTTGGAGTCTAGCTGGTGTGTCAGTGGTTTCTGCTGGACTATAACTCAGTAATAACCTCGTTGATAAATTTATAAAGACTCGTGTTGTCTTATTTAATCTGAATAACCACAGTAAAGCTGGAAGGAGCTAATCTTGCACAACTACTCCATCGTGTTTCAGGGTTTTTTTTTTTATCCTCTGAAAGTTCCCTGACTGGTTCTGATCTCTTGTGTTTTTCTCAGGGAGAAGCTGTCAGCCTCTAGACTTCAGGGACTGTGTGTCAGGACTTTGTTCTTTATGTGCCACTGGGAGAAACAGCAGCATTATGGCAGATGACAAGGACGTGTTGAGAGACGTGTGGTTCGGCCGGATCCCCACCTGCTTCACTCTGAACCAAGATGAGGTTACAGAGAGAGAGGCCGAGCCTTACTATGTAAGTGCAGCTGCTCTGTGACTCAACATGGGCACAAACCCTGAGGCTATAACCTGCACCGGTGCTTAAAGACTCCCCCTAATGCACCTGACACATCCACATGGTCATGGAGAATCAGCCTTGTGATGTGCAGCGTAATCACTGTGCATCACAAGTTAAATCTGTGGTTATTGAGTCTCTCAGCAACTAAATTGCACCATTAAGTCGCCACAGAAACATTAAATATGAATGCAACGATATTTTACTCATATATTTAACATATTGTTGCCTCCTGTTTTCCTAAGCCATGCAAATTCCACACATACTGGAAGGTCCAGTGCGTAACTTTTCATTAACAGGGGTCTGGAGTGCTAGCAAGGCTAGTATTTGCATGTTCTTCTTACACTGGGAACACACCAAATGCCTCTCTGTTGGGTGTTGACTGTGTGCTCTCTAAGGACTGCGTGTGCAAGATGAAAACCATCTGGTTTGAACACGCTTTGTTTTATTTTGAAAGTCACTGGGCATTTTTAGGTGGTTTCTGTACACTACTTCCTGTCCCGCTCTATCTGCTTTTTGTAAATTGATGCGTCACTGCTCTGGAATAGGAGGTGTGCGTATCTGATGTTTCCGGTTCTGACTCAGCCAGTACGCAACAGAGAGGATCCAGTGTGGGCTGACATGTTGACTTAAATAGAAACCTCTCTGACCCGGTGCCGTGATGGACCGGAGATGTTTCTGGTGTATTTTGGTGGTTTCTCTCCAGCTTCATCCCACAGTCCAAAACATGAAAATAACAAGTCCAAACCTTCCAATGCTGACTGTTACGGCTCGTACTGTTTCATCTTTCCAGGAGCTCATCTTATATTTATAATTCTACACAGCTTTTAATAACTTATGGGTTCACATTTCTGCATTTTCAGCAGTCTTTCGCCGCTTCAGAAACTTTGCAAATGCAACTTTTCTTCATGGGCTGCCTTCTGCCGTCCTTGGAGGACGTTCGTGCATCCTCAAGGACCCTGATCATTATGATTAAATCATGATTGAAATGCACAGAAACAGACCTACAAACTGTTTTATCCCAGAGCCATCATTACATTTAACACACAAAACACATGCGCACTTGTTTTTCTTTGCCAGCTTGTGTTTTATTAATTTATTAATGCCGCTTTTTTTATGAAACCTTGTCATCCAGTTTCTTTACCCTCTTTTCTTTGGATGTTTCTCAACCTTTTTTCCCACCATGTGACGTGTGAGGTATGTAGGATAGCCAGGCGTCGCTCCACTTTAACTCAGGAGCACAGTCACTGCTGAAAATCTCGCAAATCTATTTTTAAAGAATCGGTGTCATGCTGAGCAACATTTTTTTTGTAAAGCACAGAGGGGACATGTAGGATAGTCATGCAGGTAAGGCCTGTGATTCAACAAAGAAACCTCCAAAAGATCAGTTTATCTCAGGTGACTGAGGGGGAAATTGTGCATCATTGGTCCGGCTATCTGCTGCATCTTGAGGTCTAATTCACACATGATGATATTAAAGCACAGAGACGCTGTTTGTTCGTGCTTTGTGAGTCAGATGACGGGTTTTTGACTCACTCAGTAAATCAAGTCTCTGAGAGTGAAGTGAAGTTCTCTGTCCTCATGTGTAATGTGTCTCCTCTTCCCTCCCTCAGCTGCTTCTACCCAGGGTGAGCTACCTGACTCTGGTGACAGATAAGGTGAAGAAACACTTCCACAAAGTGATGAGAGCCGAGGACGTGGAGGAGATGTGGTTCGAGTATGAAGGGACTCCACTGAAATGGTGAGCGATCGATCTGGTCTTAGACGTACTGATTTTACCCGTTATTGGTTTGTTTGAGGACAGAAGTCACTTTCTTAGCTCGTACTCACCTGATAACAGACTGTAAGAGACGGATTCACCCACTAGGTGTCAGTCTAACAACACAGATCAGACTGAACTACCTCACTGACCCCACGAGAAAATCAAAAACATGATTTCTGAACAGACAACTTGAAGTGTAGAAAGTTATTTTATTATCATATGTTGTGAAAAATATCAACTGATTTCATATTCTTTGATAAGAAAGTGTGAAACTTTAATTCTCTGAATAATAATTTGCTTTTGTTGGTGTCAGAAATGACGATTCAGAGATGATAACATTTAACACTTAACCACAAAATATTTGAAAAATGAAGCGATAGATACATCAATGCATGAATAATTGGGATTTTACAGTATTTAAACATTTTATATAATAATATATTAATTCTTAAAATTGTTTCTGGTTAAAGGTTTTAATCTGGACCTTTTCCTCAGGGTGTGGAGACTCGTCTGTTGTCTGTTCTCTCATCACAGATTACCCAAAGGTCTAAAAACGTCCGCGATGTAATGAGTTTTTAACAGTTTTTTTGTGGGTGGCTGCCCGTCAAATCCACTTTCCTCTGATTCTGAGATAGAGATGAATATCTGATCCTTGTTGACTGAGTCACAGAGGACTGGCTGTCCTCTAAACACAGGAAATGATGAGCAGAAACTCTGCAGTGAAATGTAAACTGTCTCCTGAAGTTCACACACTGCGTCATGAGAAAAACAGTCATCATGAATCTTGTGTTCAAGTCTGTTTTCAGTCTGTTGACTCTCCTTGTTTCAGGCACTATCCAATCGGAGTTCTGTTCGACCTTCACGCCTCCAACACTGTCCTACCCTGGAGCATCACTGTGCACTTTAAGGTGAGAGTCACTTTTCTCTCTTTAAAACCTTTTCTCAGAGCCAAGAGTACGCCCCTGGATCCTCACCCCAATGATGATCCTCTCCTGGTTCACGTTGGGCTGTAAAACCTTGAACCTGTAGACTGCTGGTCCGGCTCTGCTCGTTATGTCGGTTTGTTGTTGTTGTCGAGATAAAATCCATCTGGTTTGGAAAAAACTTTGTTTTATTTTGAAAATCACTGGGTTACTGTGCAGGACTTCCTGTCCTGCTTGATCTACTTTTTAGAAAACAACATCACTGCTCCGACATCCAGCAAAAACAGGAGGCTTACGAATCTCATCTGTAGGGTTCTGACAAGGGATGCACCGAAATGAAAAATTTGTGGCCGAAGGCGAATAAAATTTAAACGCTTGGCCGAATACCAATTTTTTTTTTCAAAAAATCATATTCGAACAAATATTAACTGACCCGTCATTCTTCGAATATATTCGAATATTCCCCGCCCCTGCGCGCGCTCTCCTTAACAGTCTCCTTAACAACAAGAGAAAGCTTCGACAGCTTTGAATAAGAAGGTAAAACATATAACTGATACTCAAGCCGAACAGCCCGTCTTCATTTCTTCATTATTTGACAGAAACACAAATCTATCAACTTGATCGGGATCAAGTGTGACTCTCTTTTTGTTTCCAATATTACCTGCACGGTACAATTCACGCACGAGCACGCGCACATGATCGCCGTGACCGCTCCTCTGGACAGTTATTGAAACAATAACGGGGTGTTAGAGGGCTGTGTGGGACCAAAACAACTTAACATGAGCCAAAAAGTCTCTAAAGTTATAATCCTGTTCTCTGTCTCACTCTACTGACTCTGGTCAGTAGGCGAGCCGTGCGTGCGGTGCATCCCCAGTTCTGACCTGCTGGACCAGAGATGAATCAGGTGTATTTTAGCATAAATCCAGCTCCAGGTTTTTGTGTTTGGACTGGGGTTGTAAAGGAAAGGAAAATTTCCAGTAAATTTCAGGAAAGTTTCCTGAAAATTTCTGTGAAATTTAGCTCTGGACTCTTGGAAACTTCCAGGATTTTGTTGCCGTCAACATAAATATTTTTTTCTAAAATTCCTGAGTAAAAAATACATAAAATAAATAAAAATAAATAAATAAATAAAAATAAAATTCCTGAGAAATTTTGTCTCAGAAATTTTGTGAATTATAATTTTTTTCCCTTGTTATCAACTTGTTTATAAAATAATATTGCATCAGACATGTTTGTGTGCATGTCTGCTTGTAACAAAACAAAATGTTTAACATTTATACCCGGATATGAGCAGGTAAATGCAGGTAATATCAATTTTCAGAAAACTCTCGTTCATTTCTGAAAATTCTCATGAAAAGTTTCCTTCCTGGAATTTTGCAACCCTAGTCTCGACCCAGAATTTCACCACCTAAAACCTCGAGAGTAAAAGTGTTTTCAGAGTTGTAGCTGTCTTTAAATCTCCACTGTAGCTTTTATCCATCGTTTCATGCAGTCATTATGTGACATCCTGTAAGTGACGGAGGAAAGAGGTTCATTTATGGTTTATTTTTAGCGTTTATTTCCATCTTTAAATCCAGCACCAGAAGCAGCGTCCTCCCTGTTCCTCCTGTGACTGTAACTGTCTCTAAACTTCATCCTGAAGTGAAGTCTTTTCTTTCTGCTGTCGATGAGGAAACTTGACGCCTGGTAGCGTCCAGCTCCTCCTCTGAGGATCAGCAGATTAAATGTGACATGTGGCGTTTTGGGGAAAGATTCCCTAAAGGATGAATCGATAGTGTCTAATTCGAGTCTTTTGTGAATGTGACAGAATTTCCCCGACCGTGACCTCCTCCACTGCCCGTCCAACTCCGTGATCGAGGCTCACTTCATGTCCAGCATCAAGGAGGCCGACGCTCTCAAACACAAGAGCCAAGTCGTCAACGACATGCAGAAGAAAGACCACAAGCAGCTGTGGATGGGTCTGCAGAACGGTGAGACACACACACACACACGCCTACACACACACACACACACACACACACACACATGTGTGTGTGTCTGTTAGCAGCTGTGAGGCAGCATGGTAGAAGGTGAGAAGGGCACACACACTCTTGAAAGAAAGACCACGAGCAGCTGCTGGGGAAGTGACACACGTTCACTCATTAACACTCAGATACACACATGTTGTCTCCCTGCAGCTTGTACACACACACACACACACACACACACACACACACACACTAACACACACACACACGTCTGAATACGCTCATGCATGTTGAAGAAGACGTTGAGAAACTTTAATCTCTTTGAAGCCTCCACTCCCCAAACATCTCCCAACCCAAACTCCCACCAGCTCCTCTTTGCTTCCGCTCCTTCCCGCCCACCTGGTCGCACAGGTCGCCTCTGATTGGTTTTGGTGGTTTGAGTAGGTGAAGTTGGGGTGAGGGCGCTGACTCATGCGAAGCGTCTGATGTGGGAATGAGGGGGTTAAAGTCGGGAGCGTGTGTCCTCCTTTGAAAGCAAAAACCCGACACATGTGGCGTGAAATGTTTGGAACCACTGAAGGTCAAGATGATGAAACGAGGCGGTGATTAACACTTCGACTACCAGGGACGAGGCTGCGCCCTTTATACATGTTTCCATTTCAAACAGAGACCTGTTTAACACCTGCATTCACTTTTTTACTCCTGGATTATGAGTTTATAATCTGGGATGAAGGTGTTACACACAGCAGAGGCGCTACCAGATGCTAAGACAGCCTGAGTTTGTGTTTTCTTCTAGTTTTGCATTTTTCTTCAGTTTCTTTTTTTATTACGTTTTAACTTTTTGTTTTCAGTTTTAATTCATTTTTAAAGCACGTTTTCTAGTTTAAGTTTAAGTTTTTTATTAGTTTGAACTCTTTTTTTAATATTGGATAGCTGTCAAGGTTGAGATCCAAAAATTAAAAAAAGCGTTAAGTAATAAAAACTCCATTATTATTTTTTTTAATTTTGTTATTTATTTGTTTTATTTTAAAGTGTGATTTTTTTTTTACAAGTATTATCATTTATTTTTTTCTATTATGTTACTTAGCATTTTCAAAGTTTTTATGTTATTGTTTTATATCTATTTTATCATTTTGATATTTTGGGGTTAACATGTCGGTTGTTCGGTGGGGAAAAAAAACAACAAAAAATTGGGTATTGTGTACATTGTAATGGAAATGTGTTATGTTAATATGTTGATAACCCAAATTAAAAAAGTTATAAAAAAATAATAATAATAAAATAATAATTAAACAGAATAGTGAATTTATTTATGAGAAACACTGACAGAGAGAAAAGACATTTTATATTCATTTTAGTTCATCTCAGTAAGTTTTGTAAGGTCAGTCGTTGTTGTTAAAACCTGGATCTTATTTTTATTTCACTTCATGAAAATGTGTTTTTTTTTCACCTCTTGTTTTGCTCCCAACTGACACCCGACCTCATGGACATGCTTATATTTATGGATGTACAAATAAATGAATGAAAAAGTGGGAAGAAATACAGAAGAGAATTAGGGCAGCTGAAAAAAAATAACATCCAATAAGTTTTTTATTATTATTCTGAGAAAAAAATCTAGATTTCTGAGTTCTGACTTTTTTGTCAGAATAATTATTTCAAAAAAATATTGGATTATTGTTATTTTTTTCCAGTGGTCCTGATCCTCTGCCTCTGTACAAAAAACTACATTTGAAGTCTAAAATATTTTTGTTCGGTTCTTTTCTTGAAGCAAATCCACGTTTAGTAGTTTAGTGCCGACAGCTTTAAAGAAAAAAAATAGATTTTTTTTACTTTTTTAGGTCTTAATTTTTGACCCTCTGGTGCTCCTGTAGTAGTTTTACATGATTGAGAGCTTCTAAAAATCTTTTCTTTTTTCCTCCCTGGTGTTTTTAGAAACCCTTATTTCTGATTGGCCGGCTCTCTGGAGACAGATTTATGTTGATATGTAGAGCAGGGGTGTCAAACTCATTCTCACCGAGGGCCACATCAGCCCAATGGCTGTCCTCAAAGGGCCAGATGTAACTTATAAATGTAAGTAAATGTAATCGAATGTAATGTGAAATAAACGTAACACTCCTTAATGTCAAAAAACCTGAATTTATTACTAGCTTTAGCGTACTTAGCTCCGTGTTTGGTGTCAAAATGCCGCCGCAGATTGTACTCTTTGACAACAGACAACGCCTCGTAACACAAAAGACATACCGGTCTTTCTCCTTGTATTGGCCTTCCCATCTTTCTTGAAACAGTCTTCCATCTTTATCAACTTTTCTCTTCTTGGACATTTTGGGATCATTATTTATTTCTCAATTCCACTCGTTGGCATTGATGTAGAAACACTGCTGTGTAGTGGCGATGAGCCGTCAAATCGCGGGTATCATAGTCGACAGGCATTGTGGGAAATGTAATTTTTGGTCAAAGCACGCTTTTGACCTATTGATTTTTAAACACTCAAACCTTTTAAGCTCTAACGGGCCACATAAAATTACGTGGCCTTGAGTTTGACACATATGATGTAGAGGTTTGAAATTCTGCACACGCTCAGTCTGAACATCCAGCGTTAGTATTTTATAAACCGAGTATTCCACTTTAACGTTTCCAGAAACGGTTCACATGACGCTTTGACTCTTGAGTTTGCTGTGATTGGATCAGTTACATCAGAAGGATTAAAGAGGCCTTCAGGCCAGGCGGCGCTTTCAGATGTCAACAAAAAGGAAACAAAAGTTAAATTCAAAGCTCTCATTTCTACTGAAATGACTGAGGACTGAAAATAAGGATGTAAATTTGAAGTATTCCAGTCAAATATCAACTACTCTTTGAAAAACAGATTTTTCTTTTGACAAAAACAAAACTAAATGAATGAACTTCTCTTCTACTGCAGAATAATATCAGACTGTTATATTTTGATTTTCATTTCTGCCTCCTTAGAAGCTAATATTTGTAAAATAGTATTTTTCTCATTTGCTTAATTTCTCTGTTGCAGTTTTCTGCTGGTTTAAAGCTTCTGTTGAGGAGATTCAAAAGAAGCTGATGGGAAAGTGTTCTGTCAGTTTTTAATCTGAAACAGAGAGTAAGGGTGGCATCATGAGGAAACCAAAACACATGCAAATGAGTGGTGAAATAAATCAAACCCAGGCCTGAAAACTGACGTTTATTTGCCGTAATTTAGCGAGGAGCTGCATTGTCATGAAACTATCAAAGCCGCGCGCGCTGCACTGAAAGTGTTTCGGGGAAATTTGCATACAAGCCACAAAATTTCAGCTGCATAGTGGTCCCCAACTTTCCCATGAAACTCAGAGGAGGAGAGTTTCCACGTGTGAGGACGGAAGAAGAAAACAGACTCTGAGCACGGAGGCCATGATCCTGTTTTCAAAGTGTTCAAGCTTTCAGAGTTTACACTGCATTAAACGACAACGCCATTTAAAGACTCATCAATAAAAAGGAGTCGTTGCAAATGAAAGTGCGAGCTGAAACCAAAACTTTCACATCCAAAAGTGACCAGAAACAGAGACAGAGAACGAGGACGCCTGCACACTTTCATCCAGCAAAAAGAAAACAGAAGGTTTTCAGGAGGTCTGTGTGAAAGCCAGCGGTGAGGGTTTGAAACCAGAACGTGCTGCAGGAGTCACTTTATCCTCTGGGTTAAAGAGGGCGATGACACATGATGGTTTTAGGGATGCTTCTCCATCACTGATCATGACCTCTGACCTCTGTGGAAAGAGGCAAAGCTGCGCACAAGGTTCAAACTCAAGTGAAAATGACCATGACTGTCTTTGACATACAGGAAACGTCACCTATCAGTGTATGGTAAATAAAAGAGCACAGATTTTTGCACTTTTGATTAAGTTCCTGCATATAAAGAGGTCAGACATCTTTAAAACTCAGGAATGATGCTGCGTGTGGACGATAAGTTAATTAACCAGGAATAAAAAGATGATTCAGACCTTTAAAGTTTAGCCCAGTAACCGACTTTCTGTGAGCAGGAGTCACTGCAAAACATGCCACACATATTTATCTGTGCATCTCACGTGGAAATCTACATGTACAAAAACTATCCAGTAAATTTCACTCCAAATATTTCAAAATAAATTATATTTATGCTGTTGAAAGCATTCGTTTTTGAATGCATCTTCAAAAAGATGGTTTTGGGGTGAAGTTTGAGGACACAAGCAAACGGCCCTGATTTATTGCAGCCAAAGAAACATTCGTACATTCACAACATTTTTATGTCACAGAACGGTACTAAGAGTCTATCGGTCTTAACATTGTCTCATCTTTTGGAAACTTTGTTTGCATGTGATAATCTTGCTTTCTGTATTTCTTTCATAACACTTTCTTGTTCTCTGGCAAAGTCCTTATTTCAGTCCTCTGTCATTATCCTTCTCTAGTGTTCGTTGCTCTTCTTTGATGCAGCACCCTTTTTTTTTTTTCAATAATAAAGAAAATTTCTCTCCCTTCCTGCGGGGAAAAAATATATATAAATAAATAAATAAGTACAGCTTTTTGATTACATTAGCAATATACCTGTACTTAGGGAGAAAAAAAACAAAAACAAAAACAAACAATAGCATTAAAACATGCAAAACAGGATGTACATCACAGAAAAACGTGAGAGATCCTGCACCTCAGCATATGGTGAACCTGGGAGCTCTAAAATGACTTCAGACAATGTTATTATAGTACAGTAGAAAATATAGGTTGCTTTTAATCCCTCCCCTTTTTGTGCACACTGAATGTCTTTAATGTTATTTATCCCTCATGATCTAAAACATACAGGACGGTAAAAGAAAAAAAAAAGTGTTCACCGAAGTCTAAATCTCTGTTATTGGATTTAGTTGCCGTCTTATGGCAACGCTAGTTTCAGCTCAAGCAAGAAATCTTGTCCTCATCCTGGACTCAGATTTTAACTTTTTTACAGGAAGAGGATTCTGATCTGGCGAAAAAGTGACGAAATGTTTGTTTTACTTTGAACTGAAAATGAATTTTGTATTTCTGAGTTTATGGAGTAGACGGAGTTGAATTTTCAAAACATTAAACTCAATATCATCATTCAGATTCAGCTTTTACTGGTTTCAGACCAAGGCCCACTTAACCCCCCAGAAAAACCTCATAGACCACCAAGCTAAACAGCCCTGGAACAACAGATGTAAATAAACTAGCATCATACATGCGCCGGCTACTAGTTCTGGTGCTAACGTTAGCTTCCACTCTGTCCACATTGCTCACTGTGGCTGAATCTTCTTACTGCTGCACCTTCTCCTGACCAGTGTCGGAGGTTTAATTTTTACTGTTCCCGTCTGAAGCCACCGATCCATGAGGATACTACCTGTTGGCTCGTTGATGGAGGAATGTTAGCTAACGTTAGCTGAGGGGGGGGGGGGGGGGGGGGGGGTTGAGGAAACTTTTCTGAGTCCTGGCTAACTTGTCCTCTTTTTTTCCTTTTTTTTTAAATGTTTCATTAAAAAAAAAAAAGGAAAAAAAAAAAAGAAAAAATGTACTCACTGTCAAGGCGGACCACTAGGAGGCACTGTGGTGGACCATTAGTGGTCCACGGACCACAGTTTACTGTTTGTTTTTTGTTCTGTGAAGCACTTTGAATTCATCTTAGTTTGAATAAAGCTTTATTAACAAACTGACCTGACCAAAGCAGCCTCTCATCAGCTGTTACTACAGAGTTACTCACCCAGAGTTTCTGCTTTCAGCTCCTTTAAATCTGTGGTTTTGATGTTGTATCCAGGTGAGGAAGCAACAGGTGAGCGCTACAGGACGTCTCATGTGTTCATTCTCATGTCACAGATAAATTCGACCAGTTCTGGGCCATGAACAGAAAACTGATGGAGTATTCAACCGAGGAGGGAGGCTTCAGATACATCCCCTTCAGGATATACCAGGTAACACACACACACACACACACACACACACACACACACACACACACACACACACACACACACACACACACACACATACGCTAAATGCTACTTTTTCACCTCCAACACTGAGTTCATTCATGATACGGGGACGCTGCAGAGTGAAGCTGAAGTACATCAGTCAGACCAGCAGGTGTAGCTACACGACCGTGTTAGGAGTCCCCTCCAGGCTGCTGCTCTCTGCAGGCGTCTCTGTTTGTCCTGAATCAGCAGCTGAAGGCCGAAGAACGATTCATCTTCCTGCTTTTCTTTTATTAAAATGTCTGGTTGCTCCTTCATGCCAGCTCCTGGCCCTCAAACACACCAGGACATGTAAAAAGAAAACAGTCAGATGTTGATATTGTGCAGCTATGATTGTGTGATACGTACGATCCAAGAAGTTATAAATATTTATATGTTTTTAAGACTGAAAGAAAGCGACGTGTAGAATGTGAAAATGACAAAAACGACAAAAACCTTCAGGAGTCAGAGATTAAAAACGACCGACACGCTCAGCAAACTACTTATTTACACACTTTTAATGTAAACAAACCAAAACGATCACGTTATGTATGATTTTATGACCTGTGTGTGTTTATTCAGGAAGCTGTCCTCGAGGGCTGCTTTAACTTTACAGAGATGGGAAACTTTTTCATCACACCTGTCGCTCTTGAAGCTCACTGCGCCCAAACTGTTCGTCCGTCTGAACTGAAAGATGTTAAAACAGTTAGAGGAGAAAGTATCCCACATTTTAATGTGTGAAGTATTTATGTGGAATTGAATTTGTGAGCTTGCGAGATGAGTCAGAGGGAGCTGACACGTTGCTCACCAGAGTTTATAAAACATCCTGTTGTTGTGACAGTGAAAGCTCAAAAACTAAAAAAGGTATGTAGAAGTGGTTTCATGCACGAGTAGTGGAAAGATTTGTGAACATTTTAAACCCAAAATGAAGTCTGTGGGTGGAACTATGAAGAACTTTCAGCTAGGGCTGCCATGATTAGTCGACTAGTCACGATGACGTCGACGATCAAATTCGTCGGCGACTTATTTAATAATCGACGTCGTCGTTTTAATATTTTTCTAAACTGCCGCTGTACTTTCACCTGTCTCGTCTGCTGTTCTGTCCTTGACGCATACGCGCAGAAGTGGTAACCGGGGTAACCTGTGATGTCACTGGAAAAGTTATGCCCAACAGTATCATGGCTAGCCGGCAACAGAGCTGGAAAGTTTGGGAGCATTTTTCCAAAATAAAGGAGAAAAGTGTGCAATGCAAAATCTGCAAAGCAGAAATGTCCTTCCATGACAGAACGACGGTGATGCACGAGCATCTGAAAAGACAGCACGCCGTGGCTGATTTATTTTCTGACCAAGAATGACAATCTCTGTAAGCTAATTGGCTAGTTAGCTGCTAACATTAACGTCAACAGGGAGCTACCTACTTAATAGCGATGTCATGTTTGAATAGAAAATTGGTCCATTAAAAAAAATGTCAGAAATGCTGCTACAAGCTGCAAAGTTCATTAAAAGCTGAATGAACTATGATATTAACTGTCTTCATTTTTAGTTAGCACATACCTTAAACACTTGAAGCTGGAAGCTAATGATGTTAGCTGTATGCTGGTGCAATAAGCTGCACTTTATGTACGATCCGAATAGTCGACTAATCACAAAAAATAATCGGTGACTAGTCGATTATCAAAATAATCGTATGTGGCAGCCCTATCTTTCAGCGTCTCGAAGCCGACACAGTTTGAGGAAGCAGAAGTCTCCCGTCTGTTTCCACTGCGAAACGTTTAAAGTCTCCTGAAGAAGCTGAATATTTCAAAAGTTGAAACGTGCAAATTGTACAAAATTTGAAGGTAAGACTAAGAAGGCGGAAGAAGAGTCAGAAAAGTTGCATTTCTTTAAATTAAATGTGATCAAATAATGAATCTGAAGTTAAACGCAGTTTAAAAAAAAGCTGAAAATGCAGAATTTTAAATTAAATAATCGAGAAAACTGCTAAGAAGCATAAATCTGAGGAAAAACTACGACAAACTTGCGCCGTCATTTTCAGAGCCTGAGACTATAAGGACTGAATGGAGGAACACATGGACAGACAGGCTTTATTGATCCCATTTATCCGTTTAGTGTCTTTACTGCAAACCTTCTTTTTTCCTGTAGTTTTGAATCACCAGGAGAGTAAATGTCAAACGTTTTATTCAAAGATTTCTGGTAAAGTCGTTCATTTATTTATAGCCCTGAATCACTCTGATGAAACGATCCGTCTCTAAATCCTGGAGGAAAGAACAACAATGAAATCCACCAGCCGTGCGCGTGTGCCAGATGATGTTCATCATTTCTCGTACATTTGATACCTGCGACTCCCCCGACTTCACGCTCAGTTCCCTGAACGTGGTGTGTGAGCTGTCGGGTAGGCCTCAGGGTGCAGTTTGGGGATCGGGAGGCGGAGGCAGACGTCGCGGCCTCAGGTCGGGTGTTTCCGCCGCGCTCCGTCCTGACTCAGGTGAAATTCCCTTTTTTTTTTTGACGGTAAAAGGAGGAAGAGGAGATGAATAAGCGGCTGGAAAACATTAGCATGCTGCGCTCCAGACAGCGGGGGAAACGCTTTCAGCCGTGTGTTTGGGGGGTTTCTGAGCTGATCAGGAAATGTCCGATCAGTGTGGAGAGTGATTCAAAGATGGAACAAAAGAGAGAAGAAAGAGACAAAGCAGCAGTGAAACTGAAGGTCTTCAGACACCAAAGAGTCTGAATCCAAATGTTGGAAACATCTGGATGTTTGTAACAGGCGACATGTTGACAGTCTGCCACATCTCGTCTGGCGTCTTCAGTGAGCGCTTTCAGCAAACCTGAAACATGGAGGCCTGTCCCGACAAGTCTGGAAACATCACGAAGGAACGAAGACGTATGAAGTGACATCTTCTGAAACAAAGACCGAGCTCTCCTCGTCAGCACATTTTCCCTCCACATCTCTGCTTTGACTGTCGGTAATTTCCCACCGCGCTGATTTATTTTTGACATCTTTGAGAGCTGCACATATGGCTGCGTTTACACCCTGCAGAACAAAGAGGGCGGGGCTTCGTCTGTCAATCACCGCTTGTTTTGCATCCAAAAAGCTCTTGATGCTTTTGTTTTTACTTTCACATCTCCAGCCTGTAAATAAACAGATTCACACTTCAACAAAAGCATTCTTCCTCTGGGCCGTAAAACAGAACGCTTTAAAGTGGCCGACTCAAACATGCAGCCTCACCAGCGCGGCCCGCCCTCTCAGACCTGCACTTGTTGTAGCCGTGAAAACTGGATGAAAGAAACCCAGACTGTTTTTCTTCGCGGCTGAATTGAAAGTTTCCACGGTTGTTTATGAGCCGTGTTGGTTTCACGAGTGCTGGAGCATCAAAGCTTGTTGTAGAAAATGAGCATCATTCCTAAAAAGTCTGGATTGTTGTGGACATGGCTGGTTTTATATCTTACAAACCGCTGGATATTTACCACCAAGACGGCCCAGAGGGGAACAGAAGGAGGGTGGGAGCGAAATCAAATCATTATGAGCTTAAAAATACTCATGAAGGCAGATTTCTGCAGATACTTTCACTGTTAGAACACACTTTGAGTTTCCACAGAAGTCAGAGAGACAAAATGTTCTGAAGCGTTTAAACGAAGAGGATGCACATGAACATTTCTGTAACGAGCTGCACTCCAGGGGTCTGTTTGTGAAAGCTGCATTAGCATCCTTTGTGAGATTTCGTGCTCTTGCTGGAGAGCTGAGCGAAGATCGAGTGCGCTGCTTTTCGTGACGTGTTGTGGTTTAACTTTGGAGCCACGTGTTGCTGCAGATAATCGAGTCACAGTGCATCAAATTCAAATTCAGAGTTTGGCAGATTACAACTTTCTGCTGCATATAAACACTGGAGTGAGAGGTGTTTGTTAAATTATGGTAAACATCCAGAAGATGGCGCTATAATCTTGTGGCACTGAGTTTGTTTTATTAGCTTTCAGGCTGGTTTTGGGTTAGCGACTCTGTTTGGACCTTTAAAGACGTGTATCAGCAGCCGGTCCATGAAGTGTGATGTGTTTTCATAACAGAGTCTGGGTGACACAGTTCATCCTGAAAGTCTGCACACATCTTCATTTTCTCCACATTTTGTTCTGTTTCAGCCTCTACCAACATCCCCCTCATGATGACCACAGGAAATTTTTTTTATAAATTTGCAAAAAAAAAAAAAAAAAAAAAATGTAAGTCATTATTTTGAGTGAAATTTGAAGGGAAAATGATTTTATTTCATTTTGGAATGAGGCTGTAACAAAACAAAATGTGGAATCGTTTTTAGCTGTAGAGCTTCTGCAATCAAATGATTTAATACTCAAGTGATCAGATGATTAATCTTCCGATTAATCGAATAAGAAACGCTGCGTGCTCAGCCACTTATTTTTATCATGAAGATAAAATAATCCTTTGATTCGTCCCAAAGCAGAAGAATTTACAGAATGAAAGCAGCAAACAGGTATCATAAACTGTAACAAGATAAACAAAACAAAATAAATAAGTCCAGAACAGTTCAACTCCAAGAAATATATCAAACTAAAGGTTTTATTTTTGTTACTTAATCTGTCAGACACCTGAATTTCTTCTTTTGTGTGATGTTTTATATTTATTTGTTTGTTTGTTTGTTTGTTTGTTTGTTTGTTTGGTTGGTTGGTCGGTTGGTTCATCTGTCAGACAACTGAATTTCCCTTTGGGGATTGATAAAGTCCATTCTATTCTATTCTACTCTATTCTTCTGTTCTATTCTGTTCTATTCTATTCTACTCTATTCTTCTGTTCTATTCTATTCTATTCTATTCTATTCTTCTATTCTATTCTATTCTATTCTATTCTATTCTATTCTATTCTTCTGTTCTATTCTATTCTATTCTTCTATTCTATTCTTCTATTCTATTCTATTCTATTCTATTCTATTCTATTCTTCTATTCTATTCTATTCTTCTGTTCTATTCTATTCTATGCTATTCTATTCTATTATTCTATTCTATTCTATTCTAGTCTATTCTATTCAATTCTTCTATTCTATTCTATTCTATTCTATTATTCTATTCTATTCTATTCTAGTCTATTCTATTCTATTCCATTCTTCTAGTCTATTCTATTCTATTCTTCTATTCTATTCTATTCTATTCTATTCTTCTGTTCTATTCTATTCTTCTATTCTATTCTATTCTATTCTTCTATTCTATTCTATTCTTCTGTTCTATTCTATTCTATTCTATTATTCTATTCTATTCTATTCTAGTCTATTCTATTCCATTCTTCTATTCTATTCTATTCTATTCTATTCTATTCTATTCTATTCTATTCTATTCTTCTGTTCTATTCTATTCTATTCTATTCTATTCTATTCTATTCTTATGTTCTGTTCTATTCTATTCTATTCTATTCTATTCTATTCTATTCTATTCTATTCTATGTGTTTTCTCCAGTGATGTGAGGTGTTGTTGCCCGTGTAGCAGTCGGAGGGTTTGATCATGAACGGGAGTTTAACTGCTGGTCAGTGCTGGTTATTCAGCATGGAAGGCGTCCGGTTTGACTGTTTACAACCTTCTGGCTTGTGAGCGGTTTTTAAAGATGCCATCTGGTCGCCAGATCACAACATTTATTCATCTTATTTTTATAGTGGTTATTTTCCAAACCAAGAGGAAAAAATGAGCCCAGGCTGCTTTTACCCAAACATTTTTACAAACGTCTTGAATTCTTCGTGATCTCCAATGCAGGCGGTGTTTGTTGCGAAGGATAAACTCGTGTTTTCTGACTCAGAGTTGTTGCGAAGAAACCAAAGAAGATACGACAACAGAGCGGAGTCATTACGATAAAAATAAGGTTTGATTGAACAGATGGAGGAGGGTGAAGAAATGTGGAGAACAGAGACGGCCAGAAGTCTCTGTGGTGACTGAAAGGAGACCTGGAAATATCCCCCCCCCCCCCCCCCCACACACACACACACACACACACACACACACACACTGTCAGAGTCCTTCAAAGGCTGATTGTGGGCTTTAGTGTAAATAACATGTGCTGTGTTTGATGCAGACAGAATTAATGACAACACTCAGTCCAAATAACAGAGGGCTCATTTCCGTCTGGGCTGCTGTCCTCATGGAGACAAAGGCACCTCATGGGCATGGGCCACACATTTCTGTGTGTGTGTGTGTGTGTGTGTGTGTGTGTGTGTGTGTGTGTGTGTGTGTGTGTGTGTGTGTGTGTGTGTGTTTGACCTCTGTCCTTGTTCTGATATAAATCATCAGTTTTTCAGCTCATCCTTCTTCCTCTCCTCCTTCTTTGCCTTCGTGTTTTCTCCTCTCATCATTTCTCGTCTCTTCTGAAGCTTCTGTTTGTGTTTTTTCTCTTCTAGCTGTCTGTCTGTCATCTAAATTGCTTCCACTTTGGCTCTTTGCTCTTATTCTCTTGCGTGTTTGTGCACATTGCCCTCGCCGCGCCCTCGGCTCTGGCAGGCTGCTGGACTTGTTTGGCTCCCTTTGCATCCTCCAGAAGTGACGCCGCCGCTCTGTGATTCAAAGAGCCGGAGGGGGACCGAGTGTCTCGCTACGCGGAAAGTGAAAATTACTATCCTTCCTGTCCTTCTTCTGTTAAAGACTGCTTACATTGTTGCTGTACAGGTACTCGTCTCTGTTCCTGCTCCGTGACTAAGCGCTGACTCACAAACCCCCGATGTCCTCCTCCTCCTCCAGCCGCTCTGTGTTGTGGTGCTGAGGAAGCTGCGTGCATGTTTACTGCCTGGCAGATATCTTGTAATGGCTGTCTGAAATGAGGGGGAGGTGGTGACTACACAGACAATTACAAAACATGGGAATGCTGCAAACCGCTCACGCCAGAGGCAACAGGTGACATATCTGCAGTACGGGGGAACCACGCAGCGACGCCTTTACAGTAATCATACCTGTTTGATCTGTGACTGACGCTGGAAAAACCTTTTAGTAATCAGAGTAATCAGGACATCACTGCCAAGAAGCTGAACAGGAGTCCTGTAATGTGGTTTTGGCAAACTCAGCTCATGTCTCCACAATAACGCCGTCAGATGGAGTTTACGTGATGATTAAAATGTGTCGAATCAAAGCGTCAGCTCCTCTGAGGCATGAAACATTTCATCCATCCAACTTTAAGGCCTGTGTTTTTCTAAGGTTATTTGGGGCTTTGTGCCTTTATTTTGAAAGGACAGGAAGTGTAGGGACAATAATAGGTTTGTCCTTTGGTGAAGGTATTTGTTCGCTCTCTGGACTCCAGTCATGAAGAGTAGGGATAGACCGATTATCGGCCGGGTCGATTATTGGCGCATATATTTGTCATTTTGACCCATATCAGCATCGGCCTTTTTTTTAATACGACGGCCGATAATAGGTCACTTCAAAACTTGGCAAAGGAAAGCTATTCTTAACTACTTTGCTTCGGTTAGCGAAAGTCTGCTAGCTTAATGCTAACATAAATGGAAAATCCCATTGACCGGCTAACGCAATTAGCATGGTGACTATCTCACAGTCTATGAACTTATTCTAACTTTCACAGCTTGCTTGGCTCTTGAAAATGATTTTGTTATTGTTTGACGTAAAAAAAAAGAGATAAATATTTTAGTTGTATTGAAATTTTGAAACAGTTTATATACTGTAGAAAACTTAAGGAAGCTATTTATTTGTTTAAATGTTTATTTACCTTTAGAAGACATGCTGCTGAGCCTGGAAAATGTTAAATAAACATGTGCTGAAAGGCATTTAAACAAAGTTAAGGATCAGAGTTTGTATTATTCAAAATTTTGATGCCAATATATTCACTTTTACTGCAAACGAATATCGGCTGCAAATATCGGTTATCGGCCTCCTTCACGACTAATAATCGGTATCGGCCCTTGAAAAAGCATATCGGTCTATCACTAATGAAGAGTATTCATTAATGTTTCTGGGAATGGAAATATTGATCTTAAAAGTCACAGGAGAATAAAAAACACAATCTCTCCTGATCTTTATTTATTGACTTCTTCCAGCATCCATCTTTTCATTTTCTGGTTCTGCATTTTTATATTTTCTTTCATCACACTTTGCTCTTGCAGTCCTATCTTCGTCATCGTGCTCTGTTGATTGGCAGTTGGTTTCCTCAGATCAACAGGTGATGAGAACAAATCGGGGAGCTTTGAGAATAAGAGAAGACCTGACCTAGATTTGTTCTGGTAAACATTTGCAATGTTTACCAGAACAAAACAGCAACTTTGACACCTGGGAAACCTGGACCAATACGGTTTGTCATTGGGTTATACCCATTAAATGCAACCATTGCGTTGCAGAAATGGTGTTTCCACTTCATTCCCTGCATCAATGAACCAGAGTGACTGCAGGAATTAGACACGTCCTCAACTCTGGGGTCAGCCCGTCGCTGCTGCGGCGTAAAACAATGGTTCACATGGTTGCAACAGGTGAAGATTTGCAGCCATTTTTTTTTTACTGTCACTCCAGAAGGTAAACTCGTTGCCAAAACTTGGCTGCACATACCTGCACAGGTATTCAGCAGCTGCAAGAAGCAGGGAAGGGTGTGTTCATGCTTGCGTGCTCGCTGGTTTCCATGTTTATGCTGTTTTTTGAGGGAGTAGTTTAACATTTGGAGGAGAAAACGCTCAGGGTTGTTTCCTTTTGGAGTTCTCCAGGTACGAGGGCTGGTTGATAAGTTGTGAGCCTCATATTTAAGGGTTTGACTTTTGGCAGACATTATCTTTCCATCATCACACTTTGGGTCAGACCATCATCTGACCCAAAGTGTGTACAGGAAATGGCCTTTTTCAATTGGGGAAACAGATGAAAGTCTGATGGAAAGAGATCAGGAGAATAAGACGGATGCTCAATCAATTCAAAGCCTCAGTCATTAATGGCAACCATGGCAAGGACAGACCTGTGAACAGGGGCATCGTCCTGCTGGAACAGCACGCCTTTCTTGAGTTTACTGAGTGGCATCTGAGTTTAATGTTTTCTCTTAACTTCCTCAGAAGTGATGTATCATATGTGCCGTTGATTGTTGGTCCCTTCAGCCAGAACAACATCATGGACTTTATTGACCATTTCTGGGGTTGCAGCAGTGACAGGCCTTCCAGGACGGGCGTCATCCCCAAGGCTCTGCCTGCCACGCTTAAATTCCACCACCCACCTTTTCACTGTAGCATATGAAGGAGCATCATTCCCTCGTGTTGCTACCATGCCTTAAACAGTCAGGGAACAGTAGAGCTGAAAAAGGACGTCCCTGCTTCACTTCTTCAATTCAAGGCTCAGAACTTATCAATCAGCCCTCGTAGCAAAATCAAAACTTGGGTCTTGAAAAAACTTGTTCAGTATCAGAAAACATCTTTACACGTAAACAAACCAAGTGGTGGCAGAAATCTGGTTTCTGCTGCCAAAGAACTCCAAAAAGAAAGGAGCGTACTGACTCTAGACATGATTGTGACCCGCAGAGGTCTGTAGATGTGTTTATAAGAACTAAAGTTCAAAGATATCCGCACGATGAAGAGCATCAGGTCAACCTCGCGTGAAACACTCGACTCGTAAATAATTAACGACTCAATTCCGTGTCTCATGACGGAGTTTCTCCTCCACAGGTGTGAATTTCAAGCTCTGCGAAAATGAAGACTGCTAAAAATGAGGCTGGAATTTTAATTTAGGAATGGATGGTCTCAGAGTTCATTGGAAATGCTTTCTCTCACCCTCTGGACTCACGGAAACTCCTCCTGACTGACGCCTCCGTCCTCCTCCGTGCATTGTGCGGCCGTCATTAGGCAGATTGAATCCCCTCCACCAATTAGACGACGTCTTGAGTTGCTTTGCTCTTTTCACTCAGAGAGAGCGAGCCAGCTCTTTTCACCTGGATCCTAATGACACCGCTCTCTTTGTGGAGCCATGTGCTGCTGTGCCAGCTAAGGTGTCAGGCCAGCTGAAAAGAAAGTGTCTTCATCCAAGCAATATCACGCTCCTCTCCCCGGGGATCAATAGCTGCTTCTTTGTGTGCCGAGCGGCTCAATAATTCATGGCGGGCTGGTTAAAAATGCATCGAAGTAGCTGTCACTTAGCGCACTCTCCCTGCTTTGGCTCATGCCGGTGATCCTGCACGAAACGCAGAGCTTCCTGTCAGTGACTCAGTCTTTCTGTGTAACCTGAGCGCGGGTTTCACGCCTCCGCCGCCACCTTCCTCTTGCTGCTTCGCGCCTGGCTGTGCGGTGTGTAGTTACCACTCGGGTACTCGATCCCCGTCCTCACAGGTTTCCTTTTCACAGCTCCATGATTAGGTCCTATTGTGTGTCCCAGGCTCCGTTTGACACCTCAGCTTGGGTATCTCCCTGCACCACATACACGGCTTTCAAGCTTTAATAGCCAGAGCTCACCAATCGGACGAACTGTCTCCAGAGTTTTCATCAGAATGATCATTTATTATTGGATTTGGGGCTGAATTACTCAAGACTGGTTATTCTGCTCAGAGCTATCCTAATACTTACTCAAAACTCTGCTATCTGAGTGGTGGCTGAAAGAAAAGAACCAAGAAGTTTCATCAATCAGAGAAAGTTATAACCTGAACACAGAATCAGGTTGAAATTTTGGGATTTTCTTGTCATGTTTTGATGAAAACAATATTGGAAATACAACCGTTTGGAGAAAGTACACATCAGTCTCATCACCAAGTAAAAAAAGCACAACAAAGATTGCGTCCAATGGCAGTGGAGATAAAATGCAGAGAAATATTGGCACTCTTTGAAGTACAAGTGAGTAATCATGTATAGCGAATGGGTTGTTCTTGCATTACAAGTGAGAAGGACTTCATTCATTCCATGAATCTTTCCCCAGCTCCTCCTTCATGCTGTGTCTAATTTTATTGGTGTCATATGTACAATAGTATCTTGACTTACGAGTGTCCCAGCTAATGAGTGTTTCAGGATACGGGTCGTCTCTTGGCTGATTTTTTTGCTTTGAGTTGATCAATCAATCAATCTTTATTTATATAGCGCCATTTCATAACAAACGTTATCTCAAGATGCTTTCCAAGCGTTAACAGGTCTAGACCTGTAAATGGTAATAAAATTTTATTAACAGAAACCCAACATCAAGACAAGATAAGAAGTCTTATCTCATCTTAACCCACCATGAGTACAGACCTTTGCAATATTTAGCAAGTTACAATGGAGAGGAAAACTTTCCTTTAATGGGAAGAAACCTCGGACAGAACCAGACTCATGTTAGACAGACATCTGAGGAGACTGTGTTGGGATTAGAGAGAGAGAGAAGGGGGGGGGGGGGGGGGGGGCAGAGAGACAAAGACACAGGGAGACATAAACACAGAGTCCATATTTCTGTGTTGTAGAGATGATCACGGAGAAACTGTAACTGTAAGAAGCCGTAGCAGCTGGAGTCTGTCAGGTCCATGGCAGCAGGCCGTCCACAGCAACAATCCGAAGGAACCTAACAGACAAACTCAGAGACTCCCAGAGAGATCCAGTTCCCCCTGGACAGTCTAAACCTATAGCAGACAAACTAAGAGCTGGTTCAGACCTGAGAGCTTGAATGCTGGTAACGAGGCAGCTTCAGATATCCCACCGCTGGTGCACTAAACGCTACAGTGAACGCCGCAACACCCGCTCACTCGTTCACTTTAAGCGGTTATCTCACAGTGGAAACATCGGGGTTGTTCTCACATTTGTGCAGTTATTTTGAAAAACTCTCAGACTTTATTCAAAAGAAACGAAAAAGTTGCAGCTGGGCGCTGTTTAATGACACTTGTCTAACTCGTTTGGAAACATTCTTAAAGCGAGGATGACTCCGAGCTCATTGGACAGGTTTTTATGGAAGACATCTGCAGATGAAAGTGAGGAAAGTGTGGAGAAAAGGGCAAAAATCAGCCAATTAGATTCAGTCATTCAGTTCAGACTTTCTCCTCGACCTCCGTCAGCATCTTCAACTCATCTGATCTCAAAGCTAACCGCTGAACTTTATACTGAATGAAACCAGTTTGCTGCACTTCATGCTATTGTATTCATTATTCATAAGTAAAATTTTCTAATTTAAAAAACATGTAAAAAAAATTGTGTTTTTTGGAGTTCTGGACTGGATTAATGGCCTTTCAATTTATTTCAATGGGGAAAATTGATTTGACATGCGAGTAGCTTGAGTCACAAGCTCCATCATGGAACAAATTCAACTCTTAAGTCAAGGCAGCACTGTCTGTCACTGATGCTCGCCCTGCTCTGTACCCTGCCTGGAGGTGTGCTCTCCCCTCCTCGGTCTTTGCTCTTCCTTGTAGTTAAGTGAAAAGTTCCCAGAATCAAAGTCATGCCACCAAATATAGCCCATTGCACAACAATAAATCATTCTTTGGACGAGAGTGCTCATGACTAATTTTTTTCTGCCTTGTCACTTTCAGAATATGTGACCTTTGATTTTTAAACACAATACTGTTTATTTATGACAACTTCCCCTGAGTAATGTGTTCTGTTAGTCCTGATATCCAACACATAAACCCACATAAACTTTTATTCCATGAATTTATCAAAAACCCGTCTACAGGTAGTTACTGTCAGATTCGCCATGTTTATTATGCCGCAATGTGTGTGGATGTTATTATTCAGTAGATGTTTCTTTATGAAATTTTTTCATCCGCTATGGTTGCAAACTGTTGGCATGATATTGGTTTACCACTTACAGACGTGCAATAAGATAATATGTTGTTTAATTCCACATATTAACACATCTTCACACGTCTTCATGGCGTTCAGCCCACTTCTACTTAAGTAAAGTGTTTGAACCTGGTGTGTCAGAGGCTGAAAGGTGTCCAGTAATTGGCGCCTTTCCTCCTGCCCTGAAGCCACGGTTCATCAGGTAACCAGAACACCTGAATATTTAACTCCTCTCTGAGCTGGTAGGCGGACTCTTTGACTTTTATACAGAGCAAACTGACGCACCAGGCTAAGGTTCAAAATTTAGATTCTGGCATGAAACATTTCTGTTGCATTGAGTAATGATCACCCCCCGCTGAATAACCCTCCGACTTTATTTCCCCTGCAGATATTTTTAGCCTTCGTGATACATCGAGCAAACTCATAGCATCACTTTTACTTCAGGATTCCTGTGAGCTGACTGATAACAAAGGCTGACAGGAAATAACTTCATCTATCCCAAAGGTTGTGTAGGTAGTTCTAGAGCATGTGACCCAAGTGGAAGATCAGGAACTTCCTTCTGACTCACAAAGCTTCTCTTTCAGATTCTCTGGGTCACAGAGTGACCTCAGCTTCACCCAGGTTTCATCCTGACCTCTTGAAATACTCAGATTCAGAGCAGCTATAGGACGTCTCGGGTTCTTCTTGAAGTGCAGAAAACGTTTTTTGACCTCACTGTGGTCAGGTGTTCTGGTCAGGTTATAACCCTCAGTCTGGATGCATCCAAGCCCCTCATGTTGCATTCATAAACATGACTCTTTTATCAAAGCTGGAATTGTGTTCCATTTTTTTTATTTTGAAGGCTGGTTTTGCAGTTTTCTTACTGGGAAAAGCAACACCAAAACAAAACGAGTATTTGTTTACATTCTGTTTCCTTTAAGAGAACAGCAAACCCAACCTTTCCATACGCATATAAATAAACTTGCACAAGCGCTACTGATTGATGATCATATGATGGTGACTGATTCAAAACCACAGACTCAAACTGGTCCTCAGCACATTGTTTTCGTTTGCGCTACATTAGCAGTAATCAGGGTATAGGTAGTTTTTCTGCCATTCTCCAGCGTACTTGGATCCCTCTTGACTGTTGGCATTGAATCAGGGCGAGCAATCATGTACGTGCAGGCGGTGGGCAGAATGGCAGGATGGGATTTGATTGGTTTAATAAATTGGACCCTAAACACTTGGATTGGTTGATGCTTTCCCAGGTTTACTCCTGCTGTAGACAGCCGATATTGTTCACTCTGTTTTAAGAACACATCATGAATTGATTGACATCAGAAAAAAACTTTTAACCAGAATAACAAAAAGTCTAAATCTGATCACCAACCCTGACTTTAAAGTCTTCTCAGAGTTTTGAAGGATTGTGGAGGAGGTATTCCTGCCAGCTCCTCTGTGAGCCTCGGTGACACCACGCTCCGATAGATGCTTACATTCTTGAGTCCTCGACTGGGTTTACTAGATCTTTGTCTGGTGTCTGGCGGTAATTTCCCACCCTGTTTCCCGTACCTCTCCCTCCTGGAATGCTGTGGCTGCAGGGCTGCTGATCAGAACTGAACACTCATGAGGATGTTTTCTGCACACGTCACCTTTGATTAGCCATTCCTTAATGACTTAGTCAGTTTACATTAAAGGCCTTTGGTGGCCATTCTTACCCGGGAGGATTTGCATCGCAGTCAGCAGCAGTAGGAGCTTCAGTTTCTAGATTACTACCATGATAAGGAGGAAACAGAGGGACCGTTAGAGGTCAGGACTGCATCATCAGCGTGGTGTGACAGTGAGAGGATGGTAGGAGTGCAGAGGCAGATATTAGGATGATTCCAGTTCCCTTACAAGACTAGAAGTACACTCTGTTTTGGCGGGAAATGTAGAGGGAAAAATTACGGTGGCCCTGAGAGCTCACAGCACTGTAACTTCAGAAAGCACATGCAAAAAGACAAAACACAAGCAAATTAAGAAAAAATCTTCACAAGAAAACACTCTGCAAATAGACCACAACACAACACAAGTGTTTCCAGTGGTGCAGCCATTTTTAGAACCATCTTTTTGGGCAATGTGGTGTACCCTGACAACAAATCACCTGGACTCACACAACCCACCTCTATGGCACCAAAATTACAAAGCTGGAGCCCTAACCCTAACCCTAACCCTGAGCATACGTTTCGGTGTTTCCTAAATGAATCTGCCTCCACTGATTTAGATCAGATTCAACCTTTAGTTTTGTTACTTTCACAATAATGGGTGAAATATGCAGTTGTTAATAGTTTTGATTTTGGAAGGTATTTTGCGACACCCCATCACTGGTCTTTGACGCCTCTCCACTTTCTTAAACCAAGGAGTCTTCAGTCACTTTTCTTTGGTTGCTTGAAAACAACGTGACGTTGGAGATGAGCTGTGAAGAAGTGGCGTCACGGTGCAAAGGTTTGGCTTCTTGAGCTGGTTGAAGGATTGGCTCCTGCTCCCAGCATTCCCTTCTCTTGCTTCACGTTTCCTGTCAGTAGAAACAAAAGTCCAGAACAGTTTAAAAAATGCCACGTCTTGTTTTATCGGAGCATGCTTTGCACAACGAAGAGGCTGCTTGGCTTCCACGATGATGGCGGCTGCCAAAGCAGGCAGACGACTAACGGAATTTGGAACCAGCTCTGGTCTGTAGAGGGAACTTTGACTGATACCAGTTAAAGGTGCATTACGTGGAAAGATGAAAACACAGGACTTTGTTTTTTTTTTTCCCACACAAGTATCAAAACAGAGATGTGAGTCCCAGATTGTTCCCATCAGTAGTTAGTTGTGGGTTGAGTTTTGCTCAACACAGACGTCTGCAGCATGTGAACATAACATCTGTAAGTCAAGGCTAATAGGCTTTTCATTCCCTCCCAAGAGTGTTCACTCTGGTGCAATTCCACCTGAAGCTACATTAAGAAGAAAGGTTTCCAAAAGTCACTGCGTCTCCAATTTTAAAGCAACCAAAACAATGCGACACATGGTGTTTTTAAACCCTAACATTATCATCCTGATGACCTCTAAACGCTGCAGAGTTCTCATGAGAAAAAGGGAATTTTCAGAGCAAAGGACGTCAAACTTGATTTTTACTCATCCATTCCCCGTGTCTGAGCAGAGCGAGGAGGACGGTCGAGTTTCTGCGGTCAGAAGTTGACTGTCCTGCCAGGAACGCACTTAAGCAGCTGCTAATAACTTTCAGACTGATCAGTAAAAGATGTCCCTAACATCTGTAACAGCTGAAACATCTGTCCACATCTTCCCAAATATTACTTTCTGAGCAGTTGGCTCATCAAAGCAACACATTCCCAGCTCGGCCCAGTAAGCATTCGCAGCATTTGCGTGCGTAGTGTTGTGGGTTTCCCCGGCTGTTCAAACAACGTATCACCTTGAAAATTTCCCAGATTGTGAAGCAGAAAATATGTCATATTTACAGGATGCTTTGACTGTTTTCCCCATGAAATCTTTAAGTTGAAATCACATTTGATGACTCTTCAGTCAGCTGCTTTTCTCTGATTGCACCAGTGGAACAGATGGAGGAACTAAAGCCTTTTAGGAGAACAAGTTTCATTTAAACTCTCAGACTTTACAATTATGTCTTTTTTGGTTAAATTGAAGTCTGAATCGTATATTTTCTTGGTGTGTTGCAGTTTTATCACCCTAACTCGAGGTACCGCGGCATCAGAAGCAGAGGCAGACATAACGTGACTTTAAAGTACCGCAAACCTCTCAGGTGGTTGGAGTGGAGGGTTTGATTTGCTTCTGAAGACCTCACATCCTGCCAACGGTGCGCGTTGGTTTCCTGTTCCCATGATTGAGATCTTTCTTTTACAGAGCCAGCAGACTCAGCTGTCATAACCCAAAACAGAAAAGAATGAATCTGTAAAGACAGTTTAGTAAAAATCCTGTTTCAATAAAGTACAATAAAGTTCATAAAAACCAAAGTTCTTGCAAAATGATGTAAATTAGATGGCATGAATGGTGCAAATCGGATGCCGTCAATGCTTTACTCGCCTATTCATGAGAGTTCTGAGAGCCAATCAGCATGGAGAGCTTCTGAAGGAGAACCACCCCCCCTTTTTCAAAATTTACGCCTTTGGGTATCTACGAATGATGAGTCATTAACGCTGATTAAGCAAGCAACAGAACAATCAACGGCCTGTTTAGAATCACGGGGGCCACTGGCAGACCTTGGTGTTTGAGGCCCACCTCTCCAGTTAGGAGACTTTTATGCGATGACGTCATTATTTCAACTGCTTCAAGATTCAGGGATTTCTTGCTCGTTAAATTATTTTTCTCTATTTGATCTTGTCATCTTCTTCAAACCAGCCTCATAAACCTCATCTGAGTGCCTTAGACTCACTTTGATCACTTTGTTTTTCTCTCGGGTTCATTTCAGACAACGAGTGACCGACCGTTCATCCAGAAACTGTTTCGCCCGGTTTCATCTGAAGGCAACATGCACACACTTGGGGATCTGCTAAAAGAAATGTACCCTACAGCTTTACCAAACGAAGGTGAGTCTACAGACACAGCAACATGCAAGAGGGAAGGTAATCCTTATTAGCGCCATAGTCAATTTTTACAGACAAGTCAAAAACATGTCAAAATCGGTGGTTAACATGTTTTCTTTTTTGGTTTCCTTATCCAAAATAAACCCAGAGAGTTTCTGCAAATCAGAAGGAGAAAAAAAAAAAACCTCTCTGCAGGTTTCTTTTATTGTCACAGCCACACCAAGCATGTCAGAGATCTGCTGTCTCAGATAAAACACCCACAGATGGAGACGTTTGGAGAGATGACACAGAAACTGAACAGAGAGATGCGTAGGTAGAAAACATGGAGAGGCAAAGAGTATGAGAGTGAAGTGCAGAGCTACGACAAATATGACAAATGAAAAACTTGATGATCCCAAAAACTGTAAAAAAAATGCAGTAAGAGTTGAGTATTTTAGTTTTATTATGATTTCATGGTCCAAATATTCAGATCAAAGAAGATCAGAAGACGCTCTGACCACAGAACCTCAAAATATCAGCAGAATATTAAACAACGCGCCTGTAAACAGTGACCTGTAAACAGTTGACAGACCCTCTCGTTGTGCACATGGAGAGCAGCTTTTGTGTCTGAGCCGCGTGTGCACTCGTGGCACTCAGTGGCAGCTGTGCTGGAGGTGTGGTGACAATGAAAGAAAAGATGAGAGGAGGAGAGAAAGAGGCTGGGCGGCAGTCTAAACAGGCTCTGTCTGCAGAGGGGAAGTAGATAAGGAGACAATAGAGAGTCAGGACAGAGGACCCGCAGGAGACTCACCTGCACGGAGGAGACGGAGCCATTAACAACCCCCCCTGCTGCCTCCACCCTCCCTCTGCTGTCTGTTTGCCTCTCTGACACACATGCACTCATTTTTTTATAAACACCACCATCCCTGCAGCTCACATCCAACACCTGATGTGATTTTTAAATTACACTGATATCAACATGCATTAACCTGTTTATGTTACATTACTCTGTCTGTGTCTTAATACAGTAATAAATTAAGTTATATATGGATTTATTGGATGTATTAGACTTCTCACTCTTTTTATTTCCGGTGCAAAAACCCAACAGCACACAGACGTCATTCTGCATGTGCAACTTCAAGGACTCAAAACATGAGCCTGGCTTTTCTCTAACTTTCACCTTAACTTCTTGTCACGTTTATAGTCAAAAAGCATGTTATCAACAGTTTCTACAATGTTTGCTGTGTCACACATGCACTCGTCTGTGTGCGCCGCGGTCCGTCAGCGCCGCGGTCCGTCAGCGCGAGCCACTTCACACTGCATCCGTCTCAGGAGCGGAGCGCAGCTCAGCGTACTCATAGCAGCTGGATACACAAGATCACAGGAGAACCACATGTTCCCGCAGGAATCACACCCATGACAACTACTTTCATGATATTTAGTATGTTAAACTCACCTGCCCTCCCAGAGCTTCATTAATTCAGTCCTTCCCTTTCAGTCTCTGTTGGTGTCCTTATATAAAGGATGTGTTGTATCGTATATAATTATAAGGTTTTCCGCCTCCAATATAAACTTTTCTTCGTCCATGGCGTCAGATTTCCTCTGGGTCTGACCCGCTGATGACTGCTGGCCCTGTGCCAGTGTCGAAGTTTTGATATATGAGGATAATTTTACGATCGACAGGCTGAACATGGTGCTTTATTTTGAAAAGACCGGAAACTCTGATCGTTTTTCGTGTCTGTTTTCCTGTTTGGTACGATCTGCTCTGCGGAGATTGACGCTTCTCTGCAGCGTACTCCGGCAAGAATAGACTCGCAGGGGCTGTGTGAATGCACTGATTGACTAAAATGGCAGCGAAATACAGCGCAGTGCGCGGCGCTGACGGACCGCGGCGCTGACGGACCGCGGCGCTGACGGACCGCGGCGCTGACGGACCGCGGCGCTGACGGACCGCGGCGCTGACGCTGTATGTGTGAATTGGGGGTAACTCTGTTACAACTTCCTTCAAATCACCAAAGTTGCGTTTTAAATTTTGTAAAACTTAAATCGTGTACTCTGCTTGCCCAGATTTTAAACAGGGATGTAAAGTATCAATGCTGGATGTTCAGACTGAGCATGTGCAGATTTTCAAACCTCTTCATATTCATGTTGTATAAATCCCTGAATCTGTCTGTAAACTGATCAAAACGCTCTGTTCAAAAAGTAGCACCAGATCTTCGCCAGATTTTCATGAGATGTTGGAGGAGCAGGCCTCGAACACAAAGGTCTGCCTGTAGCTTCACCCCTGAAAGGCCTCTACACTGCAAAAAACTGAAATCATAGGAAGCGCTTTTGTCTTATTTTTTAGTAAAAATGTCTTTTTAGACTTAATATGAGCCTCGTTCACCAGACCAGAAACATGTCTCAGTTAAAGATATTTAAAGACAAAAATCAGCTCTGAATTGTTAGTGAGTGAAAGTTTCTTGTATTTAGACATTATTCTAAACTTGACAAGTAAATTTTTCTTTCCCCACTGGCAGATTTTTTGACTTGTTGCAGGTAATTCAGACCTTATTTTTGTCTTTTAATATCTTGAAATAAGACACGTTCCTGGACTTGTCTGTTGAATGTGGCTCATATCAAGTAAAATAAGACAATTCTTACTTTAAATAAGACGAAAACACACTTGCTTGGGTGTCAGTTTTTGCAGTGTAGAGAGTTGGCCAATCAGAGTGAAGGGGGTTTGTGGGGCAGGGAGCCTTAAAGAGACAGCAGCTAAAAGAAAGAGTTTACGAAGGAGAGGAAAATGGAGATTTTACTGAGCTGTAAATCATGTGAAGACACTACGGGGGCAGCAGAGGGACAGAAGTGTAGAAAATAAGTAAATAGAGAAGATAGAAAAAGACGAGGAAAAACACAATAACCTCTCTTTAATTGCTTTAAAGTCTCTTGTTTGCAGTTAAAAGTTGGTACGTTGATTTTTACAAACAAAGCTTTTGAGAGGAATAAAAAGAAGATGTTCTTGGGGGATGAATCATTAGCTGTTCTTTATTGAAGTGTTTAAAGTGACTTTAGTAACTGCTCTTAACAGCAGCCAAATACATCTTTGTTTACAGCTTCAGTCTGAGTGAATTACAAGCATCAGCTGACATCTCTGATCCGTAACAGCTGCCTCCTTCACTCTCTTATTGAATGTTTGTTGCTCTCCTGCTCAGAGGCTTCACAGTCTTCTCCAACATTTGCGTGACTCTGAGGTGGAGACGGAGATATCCTCTTCCTCTTTCTTCCTCCTTTCTTCCCGCTTCCCTTTCTTCCCTTTAAGTTTCCTGATCTCCTCTTTGATCCTCTATCTCAGGTGTAGTCTTCCACGTCCTCCCCCCCCGTCTGCCGCAGACGTCTTTCATGTCTTTGACGTTAAATCTCCGCTCTCCTCCCTCCTGCTGGAGTCTGCCTGATCAAGGTGAAAGTGGTCCTTTTGTGTCCCGTCGTTTGTTTGGTTTTTACCTCTTCCTCGGCTTGTAGATGAGTCGAGCGATAGCTGGAGATTATGGCGGCGTGTTTGGATTAGAGGGGCCGAGACGTGTGCTGGGCGGGGCGGTAGTGGAGGTATTGTTGAAGAGTTCAGAGGATCTTTCTTCTTTTTTTTTCTTTCTTACATTCAACAAAAAGAGATGCTTCACTTCAGCTCTGTGTGATCTCTTAACATCAAATATTTCTTCCCTCCAATCCCCCGTCTGTTATGTCTGGAGGAGGATTTGGTGTTGACCCCTTTGGGACCCGGAAACCAGAAAAAATGAGGGTGGCTTGAATGAGACGGACCATAGAACGGGGATTCCCCAAAACACTGGATGTGTGTGTTTTGCCGTGAGGCTGTTGTTCCCCACAAGCTGCGGGAAAGAAACTCAAAACATGATGTTACAGAAAGCGGTGGTCAGCTGTGACGTCTGTTAGAGCTGCATCACTCCGTGTGTTTTTAACCAGGTGTGTTATTGAGCAAGTTTTCTTCTAGCTGCCCACACATGACACACATGTGCTGACAGACTTTTTCTTGTAAGCAGAGTTTGTTTTCCTTTCAGGTTTTAATCAGAGGTGAGGCCAATCATGAAAAAACACGTGTTGGATTTTATAATCAGAGGAAACCCCCCGCCCCGTCTTCACAGCCCCCTCCCTCAGCTCTTTCACCGCCAGTATCTCCCTCCTCCTCCTCCTCGGTTTCGGGCACAGCGGTGGTACGGCCCACTCTGTGCTGGCTTCCCTCTGCTTCAGGAGCAGAGCAGGAGCAAGTGTGGTTTAAAAAACGTCTGTGAACCTCAAACTACTTGGTGTCATTCAGGAAGACGGTGATGCCCAATTTTTATACATTTTCTGTATTCAAGACCGTAATATCAGATTCCATCGGCGGTAGCAGAAAACTTTGCTGTTTTCAGATGCGTGAAGTTGGGGGCGACATGTTAGATAACGCTGAAACAAACTTTTTGAGACCAGTAAAGCTCAGCTGTACAAGATGCTCCTGTGCTTAACATCTGCTTGAGTCGACTTTGGCGCCCCCTGTGGACAAAGTCTTTAGTCTTTATGCGTAGTTTGTGTTTCATGCCAGATTTTCTCCACATTTTCTCGACTGTAACCTTCATTTCACAGGAAGTTGTAGTATCACTGTAGGCAGCCGAGAATTACAAGAGAGTTTGCGGTTTTCCAGCAAGTGATGGGACGTGAAGTTGACTGGTTGCAAAATGTTGCTGAGATAAAGCCGCCGCGTTAAACATCTGTTTGAGTCGACTTTGGCGCCCCCTGTACACAGAGCCTTTGTTCTGGTGTTTCACACCAGGTGAATCTCAGATACGAGATGCTCAAAGCTCCTGAGAGGAACTTTCTCTATGGCCTGACTTTGGGGCCCCCTAGTGGACAAAGCTTTCAGTCCTTCCGTAGTTCCTGTTTTGTGTCGGGTTTTTCACTTATGTCATTGCACTCTACTCCCTCGTGCACCTTACTCTCATTACTATCATACTTTGCTATTCTATTTTGCACCTTAGCTACATTATTTTATAACATATATACTTTATTTTTAGTTTATTTTATCTCTTTTGCACTGTTTGCACTGACTGAAGGGCTTTTGCAATTTCGTTGTACTCGTTGCAATGACAAATAAAGTTCTATTCTAATTCTAATATTATCTTGATTGTGAGCTTCATTTCTAAGTTGGTTGGAATCTTAGCGTCTTAGCTAAGGCTTATGCAGAAATTAGCAGTTTTCCGATACGTGAAGTTTAAAGCAGAAGATGTAATGTTGCACGCAGAATGTCACTGGATAAAAAGGTTCTGATGCGGTAAAGTTCAGCTGTTCGAGTTGCTAAAAACTCCTTTGAGGAACTTTTTTTGGGGGTTGACTTTGGCGCCCCCAGTGGACAAAGTTTTTTTTTGTCTTGTGGATTTTTTTTTTTGGGGGGGGGGGGCACTTTTAATGCCTTTTATAATAGAGGACAGGTCAGTTAATAGAGTAAGAAACGGTGGGAGTGGGGACTGACTGACATGCAGGTGAACCTCGTGGGGTCCAACAGACTGCTAGGCCGTCTGTGCCCTGTTTTTGAAACAGTTTCAATCCAAGGTTTTTCCAGATTTACAGGATTGTAAACTCTAGTTCAGAGTAAGCTGTAGTTTTTATGTAAGTTGCCAAGAATGACTCAAAAGGTAGAATTTATTTTCAAGACACTTAAATTAGAAGGTGTACGAAATTCAGGCCAAATCTGTCTGAATGAACCTTTAGCAGAGCTGTAAAACCCGGCTGTTCAAGATTCCAAAAGCTCCTCTGAGACACGTTTTGTTCTGGGTTGATTTTGGCGCCCTCAGTGGACAAAGACCGTGGTCTTTTCATGTGCACTTTTGTTTTTTGAGACAATTTTAATCCCAGTTGTTTTGCTATGAAATTAAGAGTATGTTGTCCACTGTTGAGTTTTCAATAAATACTACTGACATGATACCATGACAGCCCAGGGTTGACTTTGGCGCCCCCAGTGGACACAAACGTTTGGATTGTGTTTTCGGTCATAAATCTCATCCGGCTGTCTCGTATCAAACATTTCACTCAGTGAGAAACTTGCTGCAGACCAAATAAAAACAGAGACTTCCTCAGCCGTCTGCTCGGAAACCAACCCTCAACGTGTTTCGGCGCATTGAAGTCACAGTAAAGATTGTCGACAATGTTGCTGATCATCTTTATTGCATTTTTTTTTAGCTCATAAAGAGACGCTGGTGTCCATTTTGGTCTGTTGTGGACTTCAGGACGTGTCTTTTTGGGGGGGCCCTGAGCAGACTCAAAGCTAATGGAGGGATTTTATCCCTCAGGATCCCCCAGGAGGATCTGGAAGCTGGTGCTGAGGAGAGGGACGTGTTTGATGTGTTTGTTGCCTCCGGTTGGCAGACTGCACTGGCTCTGTCAGACTGTGTTTGGCTGTGAGCGGAGCGCCGCTGTGGTCTTTCTAAATAGTGGTTGGCTTCGCTCGACTTACGAAACATGTCGCCTTGGCCGGCGGTCGTGTTCTCCTCCACCACAGGGCGTGTGTATGAGTGTGTGTGTGTGTGTGTGTGTGTGTGTGAGTGTAAGTGTTGGCGGACAAAGAGGCCCATTCCATTCAAACTGTGGCTGCCTGTCTGCAACCAGAGGAATCATTGATAATAAGACTGTGGTTGATGGAGGAGACGTTGACGTTTCCTCTCACAGGCCTGACCGCCGGGGTTTGCTCTGGATCAGACTTTCACCACAGAGATCTCTTCCTCTTCCTCCTCCAAGAAAACAGTTTGTCTCACTCATGACTGAACCACGGTCTGTCCACAGAGTGAAAGTCTCCATCACAGTAAGACGCCTTCAGAGGAGCAGACGGCTTGGAGCAACCAGTTGATTTAAAGTCAGGGTAAACGTTTAGGTGGTATCTTTCTCATCGTATGTGACGTCTCCTGCAGACCTCGATGGATTTTAAACGTTTAAATATCACGTTACCAATAATTTGAGTCTAGATGATACTCAGTTTTGAGTTTATTTGCTGCTGGGACTTGACCCAACGTGACTTAAAAGTTTTTATCCCAGCATCGATACAAATCAGTTTCTCCTTTTTGATTTGTTTCTTTTTTCTTTCATTTCTTTTAAAGCTAAAACAAACAAAAAAAAACCTCACACACTGAATCTGATGCGTTCATCTTTCTATTAACTGAGAAAATTCGCAGTATGATAAAAATGGAATGATTGAGCAGTTCATTCATCATCTAATCGGCTCATCTCAGCGGACACATTTTTGTCATTGATAAATTAATCTTCCGGCTGAATTAAATGATGACGGTGACGTTACAAGTAGCCTACGGCGTCTCTGAAAAGTCAAACAACCCTCGAAACGACCTGAACAGATCTGAAAAAAACAAAAAATCAAACCTGTTCTGAAAAAAAAAAAAAAGATATGACAGACCAAAGTTTCAGCGTCAGTGTACAAACATGATTGACATAACAATTTCTTTTGTAACGTTCGTCAATTTGGGACCAAAAAAAAACCTCAGTGTGCAAAGACCTTAACACACCACCGACCAAGAAGAGCACGGCTGGTTGGATCAGGCTTGAATGATCCGACCCGTACCAAACTGTACTGATCCAGACCGGACCGCCTGGTTGGAACTGGGCTTAAGTCACAGTTTGAATTTTACACATTTCTGATCATAAAAATGTGAATGAATGAATTCATGAACTGACCTCTAAACACTTGTTTAGTCTCTTTAAATATTAAATTTTCAAGCTGTGACAGGAACTGAAATGCACCATAAAACACATCCGTACAACTCCTGATGACGTTTAGAGTTATTAAAAAAATAACTGGTACAAGTTCCCGATTAAAAAGGTTGAATGTTTTTTCAAATCTCAGGATTTTCTGCATCATTCACTGTCAGGTCAAAGGTCGTGTAACTCTGGGTTAAAATATTGAACATCTTAGGTTTCTTAAAAAGTCAGTGAGTGAGGCATCGACCATGAAATGAAATGTTGAGGAGTGAATTTTCTTGGCAGGATGTATTTAATCAGTACAGACTGATTATTTGACACCTGTTAACTTCTGTCATTAAATTTCATCCTGAATCTGATCCTCGTCAGAAACCGACGGAGTGTCGTACGTTCAGTCAGTCGTGTTTGTTGGTTTCAGACAGTTTCTGGGTGTTAATGCTCGGAGCTGAGAGGCTGTAATGAATCACAGGACTGAGCGTTAGTCAAAGGGGGAAAAAACCCTTTAAAATCTATTTATTCCCGTTAAACATTCTTCCCTCACTGAATAATCTGCAGACCATTTGCGGTTTCTGAGACATCGAACTTCAGTGTTTAGGTTTCATGACTTCCTGGACTGCATCAGAAATTATCAGTTCATTTATTTATTTTGAAGAAACAGTAATGGTATAGATTAAACCTGAATCCTGTTGATTCAAAGAAGGAAGTGAGCATTGTTGTGTCTCCCCTAAAAGAGGTGATCCTGATACCTGCTGATCAGGGAGGAGACCTGTGGCCCGGATCTCTTTAACCACCAAAAACACTTAAATTTACAACAACAAAAAAAACAATTCAGAAAATTATTTTTCTTTACTTGCCTTTTCTGTCCCCCAAAAAAACGTAGTTATTAGAGTTTTGAATCTGAATAAAAAAGGTTAATTTTCATTTTCAATTAAAGATGGAAAATGATAAACTTCCTTTACTGGCTATACTTATGAAAATAACGATAATTAAAAAAAAGATCAGAATTCTTTTTTACTTTTAAAATTCTGACGTTTCTCAAATGTCATCTTTTCGTGTCTTTTTGTTACTGGACTTACCTTCCCATAAAATAAATAAAGTAATAATAAATAATCAGAATTCTGACTTCAATTAATTCTAATTAAATCTTAAATTCTTTTGAAAAGTTTTACCTAAATACTGTGTGCAGAATTTTGACTCTAAGGCCGATGTTTTTACATTTTTCTGATATCCTCCCAAATTAAAATCTGACTCCAAACTTTTCTCTAATAACTGCTCTTTTTTGTCTTCAACGTCTGACTTTAGTCTTGATTTTGAGATTATAGTCAGACTTTTACACATAAAATATAATTAAAAAGTATTTAAAAAAAAAAAACTGGCCTTACCGCACAAAAAATCTGGAGTTTTGATTTGAAATAATAGTAGCAATAATAAAAACACTTTTCTTTCCTTTTTTAAAAATATTCTAAGATTCCTGTTTATTTATTTAATTATTTCAATTGTAAGACTCAAGGAAGAATTGTAATTTTCAACCTTAGAATTCTGAAAATTTAGAAAATTCTTCATCGTCTTAACTGGCCTTACCTCCCCAAGTTTTCAGAAATATGACTTAAAATTTAAATTTGTCTTTGAATAAACCTTTCACCCCCCAAATTTCTGACTGAGATGTTAAATCTAAGACTTCAATCAGACTTTAGACTGTAATTTCCAAGAGATTAATTTTAGGTCAGTTAAAAAAAATAATAATAAACAAAAAATTAAAACCTAAAAAAAAAAATCATAAATAAATTTTTAAAAAATCTTAAACCTTAATTTCAATCTGCATATTTCAGAACTTTGGAGGCTTTAACTTTGGAGTTTGTGTTTTATATTGCAGTGTTGATTCGGTCGGAGGTTGTCAGAGGTCTGTTTCCCGCTCGGCTCGATCAGTTTCAGCTGCTCTGATCAGACACGGCCTGTAAAAATGTGTTTACTGCAGGAATTCAGTCTGATGATGACGAGGACCAAAAAAATACCATAAACCAGCTGCAGTTACCACAAAGAAACAATCATTTTCTCGTACAGATTATGAGTGTGTGTGTGTGGGTGGGTGTGTGTGTGTGTGTGTTTTGGGGGTGTTGCCTCCTGTGAATTTCCCCCATTCCTCATAATGAGAGTACAGCTCCTCCGCCCTCATCTGCTGTTGTTAGGCAGAAAGGTCTTAAGGTCAGAGAGGGAAAACACCACCCAGAAAACTCTGTGTGTGTGTGTGTGTGTGTGTGTGTGTGTGTGTGTGTGTGTGTGTGTGTGTGTGTGTGTGTGTGTGTGTGTGTGTGTGTGTGTGTGACCCAGAGAAAGTGTGTTTCTCATCTTAGGCTGTCAAACAGGCGTGAACACACACCTTTTACTTTCAGGACTAAAAGCAGCACTTTCTAAAGACTTTCTTCAAGTTGCTCTAAATGACTTTGTTGTTTATGAATTTCTTCTCTTTAGAAACGTCGCTCATATTTACCTCGGCTGGAGTGTTATTATCATAACTCTGTCACCGTTTGTTCATTGAGAAAAAATCAAACAGCTTTGGAAACCTAAGCATTTGTGCTTTGCAGTAAGTCTGATTCATTAAGTGTAAGTCAGTAGTCTGATTCGTCACAGTTATCAGGAGCATGTGACGTAGCCCTGCCAATCAAAGTTCTTCCTCAAGTCAGATAAATCCTGAGAAGCTCTGCTTTCCATCCATTCCACTGTCTCACTAAACTATTGTGTTTTTCATCTTTTAAGCTGTTTATCCTTCCACACCACATGCAGCGATCATTCACCAGATGTTAAAAATTCAAGTTTATGTACGACTGGAAAAAGCACTCAGACACTGAGGCCATTTTCAGACTGTTTTACAGCCGAAAAAACAAAATATGTGCAGATCATTTTAGCCTCAGGAGGTAAAGAGATCAACACCTCTATGTTCAAATGTTTATTTTAATCTTTTAGTGTCACGTGATATTCAGTAGATTTTACCCTGACATTAAATTAAATGCAAAGGGTTTGATATCATTTCAGATGTATTGATTTGTAAAACGGTGCTCATGGGAAATGCAGTCTCTAACAGCCTTAAGGCTGGGTTATGGTTTCCACACGAACGTGATGCACAGAATCTACACGAGAGAACACGTGTGGATTTTAAACTTTTTTTTTTTTGAACATTTTTATTCAGCTTTGCTTATTTGTACATACAAACCTCATTTGCTGAAATACATCCAAAGATTTTCAAAAACTATTTACATTTCGGCAAATGTATAAAATTTGAACAAGTCAAAATATATTTATGTGTAAAAGTGGAAAAATAAATATATCAATAAAAGATCATGGCAGCATCTTCACCCACATAAAGAGGATTTCATTTATACAGTTGCATCCTCTTCATCCAAATATCTAGCATATCTGTTTTCTGCACATAGACGGTTCATAAACCATAATAAAGAGAATACATTTTATTTATACATACCCACACATACAAAGTAACACATATACATTTATATTCTCACATTTTTCAATTACAAGGATATGGAAGTTGTGTAAAACAGTCTGTTAACTCACAGGTAAAGCAAAATAAGAATTAACAGGAGCCCATAGAGTCTCAAACACATCCAGTTTTAAGTGAAGTTTGGCTGTAGATTTTAAACTTTTTAACACTCTATATGGCGTTCATTTGTGTCCACTGGCGTTCGTTGGCGTCCGTTGGCGTCCGTTGGTGTCCGTTGGTGTCCGTTGGTGTCCGTTGGTGTCCGTTGGCGTCCGTTGGCGTCCGTTGGCGTCCGTTGGCGTCCGTTGGCGTCCGTCCTTGAACTGTATTGTAAATGCAGCCTCTTTGAGGCTGGCTCCAGAAGTACAGAAAGTCACAAACATGCCAAACAAAAAAAGTCGTTTTCGCAGCAGAAATGTAACAGGCTGTAACATGTTTACAGCCTGGTACAAAGAATTTTTCCCATCTGAATCGCTGATTTCGCTAACAGCACGCACTGTGTGGGGGGGGTCTAACTCGGCGGTTTAGACAATATTAAAATCGGCAGTTCGTCCAATCAGAGGCTCAGCTCAGCTCATGTGACTGCCTGGCGCCCTTTTTTTATTTATTTATTTATTTTAAACCTTTATTTAACCAGGTAAAAAAAAAAAAAAAACATTGAGATCGAGATCTCTCTTGCAAGGGTGACCTGGCCAAGAGGTCAGCAGCACACGTCAGTACATAAATACATTACAATAATTCAATAAGTTTAACAGACAATACTTTAGAGATCAAAATTGAAGGTAAAATGCTAAAGTAAGTCACGAAAAACAAACAAAACAAGAATATATTACAGAATATAATTAAAAATGAAGTGCTATGGGGGAAAAGTGCTAAAAGTGCTAAAGGTGACTCACAAAACTGGTTCATAAACACAGGCACTGGTCCATGGTCACTCGTCTGTCATTTAGCATGGAACGAAAGGCTCCAAGAGAAATAAGTTCGGACAGGTTAAAGTCTGTCTGTAGAGCATTCCATGCAGAGGGAGCAGCAAAGCTAAACGCTTTTTTACCCAATTCAGTCCTGACACGAGGAACCAACAGACGAATGATGCCTTGAGAGCGCAAGGCATAAAGGCTTCCAGTTCTTTGAAGAAGAGAGCAAAGATAAGAAGGAACTAGTCCAAGAAGAGCCTTGTAGATGAGAATCATCCAGTGCATATACCTGTGAGCACTCAAGGAAGGCCAACCGGACAAAGAATAGAGTTCACAATGATGGGTTAGACGACTACAACCGGTAATGAACCTCAAGGCACAATGATAAACAACATTCAAAGACTGTAGGCATTTACCTGAAGCAGACATGTAAAGAACATCCCCATAATCCAGTAATGGTAAAAATGTTGCGGATGCAAGCATTTTACGAGCCCTGAGTGAAAAGCAGGACTTATTTCGATAAAAGAAACCTACTTTCACCCTGAGTTTTGTAGTAAGTTTGGCAATGTGAGCTTTAAAGGAGAGCTCCCGGTCAATAAGAAAACCAAGGTATTTAAAATTGGGCACTGCCTCAATGGGCACACCCTGTGAAGTTAGAATTTCAGGGAGTGTCCCCGACAGGTCACTCTTGTTTGAGAACAACATCAGTTTTGTTTTATCTGCATTTAAAACCAGTTTGAGTTTTTGCAGCCGAGACTGAAACAGATTAAAAGCAGATTGCAGGTACTCAAAAGCCTGGATAAGAGAGTTAGAACAACAATAAATTACAGTGTCATCTGCATAAAGATGATACAAAGCGTTTGACATGTTGACACACAGGCTGTTGATGCAAACAGAAAATAAAATAGGTCCTAAGACCGAACCCTGGGGCACACCTTTTGAGACCTCCAAGTAAGAAGAGGAAGAACCAGCCATTTGAACACACTGCGATCTACCCTCCAGATAATTTTTGAACCAGGAAGCTGCATGGTTAGAAAGGCCAATATGGTTTAGTGCATTCAGCAGCAGGGCATGATCAACAGTGTCAAATGCTTTGGAAAGGTCAATAAAAAGTGCAACACAGTGCTTCTTGCAGTCCAAAGCGTGAATACAATCATTTAAAACCATTAGGGCAGCCGTAACAGTGCTGTGTCGCTTCCTAAAACCTGATTGGAATGGTGATAAAATATTGTTAAAATCTAAAAACTCTTTAAGTTGATCACTGACTAGCCTTTCAAACACCTTTGCCAGTATACACAGTTTGGAGATAGGCCTATAGTTATTCACCTCAGAAGGCTCGCCTCCCTTCAGTAGAGGTAACACAAAGGCAGACTTCCATACTTTAGGAAGTTTATTAGTCGTCAGACTAAGGTTATGGCTGTTACTGTGGAGACTCAAAGCCTGCTTCATTTCCAATATGGCTGCACCGGCTGCTTTGCTTCAGAAATCCGTTTCAGAAACAGAAGAGTGACATCGCAGAGGCTACGTCCATTAATTCTGTATTTCTGAAAGTTCTGAAAAATCTGTATTTTACTGGACGGGCAGCAACCCAACTCCTGACTCCAGTCCAGCGTCCTGTCGACTCTCAATAAAATCAGAAAAAACGTGAAAAAAATAACTTCAAGGAATAAAAAAGAGAGAAACTAAAGAGCTGCTGGACGGTACCTCTGAGAAACTCTTCTCTGTTGGTGTTTTTGATCCCGCTCAGCTCGCTCCTTCCTGCCTGATTTATTCTCCACAATTACTTTGAAACTACTGAACTGAGTCACGCAGCAACATCTGACTGACTGTTGACTGTGTTTTTAGACAGATTTGATTCTGCACACACCACCTGTCCCCTGACGCCTCTCTGAAAAGGATCCTGTCAGCGTTAACACTTGTCTGTGAGTCGTCAGCGTAGAGAAACTCGGTGATGGTAGTTTTACCTGAGTTGGTTTCTGGTGCTGTCACGGCTGAGGTGCTGTGGTTTTTCTGTGCAGACCAAAAACACGAGCTCCACCTGACTTCACTTTCATCTTTGTCATTTATTAAAAATAAACAGAAGTTAAACTCACACTTCTGTAAAGAGCATTTTTTTTAACATTTGATTTGTTTTGGATTAATTTATTTTTATCTTGTTAATTTTCAGTTCAGCCCCCCTTCAGGGCCTGTGCTTTGCTCTTCTCTTGCATCTCAGAATAACAGATAAAATCATGTTTGAGGTTTGTTTCTCATGCTGGCTGCAGAATTCTCACTTTTCACTTTTTCTCTGCACAGCTACGCCCTGCACACACCAAAGGTCCTGCACTTTTAAGTTTCTTTTTCCGTCACCATGCAGAAATAAATCCAAGCATCGTTTTTGTAATGTCCTCACTGAGTTTTCACTCATCACTTCTCAAAAATATAAATGTAGCTGTTTCATAATTCATGTTTTGGTTTAATTTTGCAAACGTCACGCTCTGAACGTCCGTTCAGTGTTTAAAATGTTGTAATAACTCACTGAATGATAATTTGGAGTTATGAATGTCACCAGCTGAAGCCGCCAACTCTTTCGCCCACCTCGTCCTAAATCTGCTCATCAGAAGTCGAGTCTGAAAACCTTTCTGATCTTTTGTTTCCTGACACCAGCGTCTGACTCTATGCTGTTTGCCCGCCAGTCAGCAGGTGTAGGGTGGAGCCGCTTCTCAGACCGTCAGTTAACCCTCTGTCTCAACCGTCCTCCTGATATTACGTGGAGCGAAAATGTCAGCACCAGTGGATGCACGAAAGCAGACCATCTGGGTGTGTGTGCGAGAGGTCAAAAGTGATAGACTAAAAAAAGCCTGTTTCTCACACACACACAGAATCGTCCTGACTGTCAGAGATCTGTTCTTAAAATCAAAGTGTGTGATTCTTTCTGCAAACTGAGGACAGCTGCTGCTTTCATCTGAACATTTTACATTTTACAGTTTCTGTTCTCAAACGTTCACCACCTTCCGGCCGGAAAACTGCAAAAATATTTGTCTTAACCCTGAATCAGTGTGGAGCAGAGATTGAGTTTGTGTTTGTCTTTTCACAGGTGAGCATTTTTGTTCTATAGCAGGCGTTAAAATTTAACAGGAGTCGGTCATTTATCAGGAAACAGAAACAGGTTACAAACCACACCTGTCACCTTTTAGATATAAGACCTCAAACACAAATGATGGAATTCATCAAGATCTGAAGTCCAGAGAATTTAGGGAGAATTTTCACATATCAGGAGGCAAATTAAAGAAGAAGCCGTGTTTTATTTGAAAATGCAGTTATTAATCAGACATGTCTGATTTTGTACAGGAATAACACTCTAAAAACAAACTTTATTATTCTATTTTTATTTCAAAAATGATCCTTTAATAATGACTGTTTTTCTCAAATTTCCGATTGAATTTTTTTTCTTTTTTTTTTCAAACATTTAATTTGATCAGAAAGTTACGGACAGACATCAGAGGGTTAAAAAACTTTTCAGTTGTAAAAATAAAACAGATTAAAATGTGTGAAAATATGTTCAAATTTTTTTGAAAAGCATAAAAAAAATATTATTTTTGGAATTTCCTTTAAAACATAATTTAATTCATTTACACCAGTAAATGAAGTTCACACTGTTTGATGCTGAATCATAAAAGTCATAAAAGATAAAAAAACATTTAAATAAAAAATCTTGACACGTGCTTTCATATTTCAAAAAGTAAATAAATTAAATTACAAAGTAACTCATTTTTACTGCCCACAGCTAAAAAATCTATTTAAATTTGTTTTTTGAATTAACGTGTTTTACTGTTGGTTTTACACCGCAAAAGGTCAAAATGTTTGTTTTTGTCTTGTTTCTCTTAAAATTGTCTTTGAAAGACTTTTTTAAGCTCGATTCACCTGAAAAACACCTGAAAAACACCTGAAAAACACCTGATCTGAAGATATTTAAACCCAGAATAAGACGCAAATTTTTTTAAAATTAGTTCAAAAAAATTCTGCCAATAGGAAAAGAAAAAAATTCTCTTTCAAATTTGTTGAATTAGGACAATTTTCTGTTTTATTTATTTTAATTTTGTTTTTTATAAAAATTGAACATTTTCAGTTATTTTTGGAAACTTGACTTTTTTCTCTTAATCCATTTGCATATTTTTTTTTATCCTTTACAAGCAATTCAGGCTTTATTTTGGATTATGATATCTTAGAATATGAAAAATGTCTGGACTTGTCAGGTGAATGTGGCTCAGATTTACTACTGATGATGAACCACAACAAATTTAACAAAAAGACTCATTCAGTTTGGATTTTTTTTTTTTTTGTAGTGTTACTGATATTATTCTAAGACGTGAGTCAATTCATGAGGCCTTTTATGGTTTTTAATCCCTCCTGTAAAATATTGATGGTGTTTTACTCTTTGGTGTTTATGTTTTTAATTCAAACGGAACTTAAATGTTTGAAATCGGTGATTGAAATGAATTTCCTGTCGCTGGTTTAAGTCACACAAAGCGTTTTATGATGAGGTGGATTTCCTGTAGTTTTGCTTTTGTACTTTTTGGTGAAATTTCTTTCATTCATGCTGAAGTCTTCGGTTGGAGGGCGATGAAAACTTCCCCTTTTATCTGCTACGCATGGCTGACAATGCGCAGTTCTTAAGAATGAGGGGTAAAAAGAGCAGGCAGCTCCGTAACGACTGAATGAACAGACCGCCGCAGCATTTCTAGTATTTGGTAAACCCTGAACTGTCAGACCCTTTGAGACCACAGCCGTCATCCTTCTTGTAAAGACGGATTATAACCGTCATGCTTAATTGTTGCCTCTCTGTATTTCTGCACAAGTGATGAAGTGAAGGGTGCAGGATGCATCCTCTGCTGAACTCGGTGGTTTGCCACAAATGTAAATTCACCTTAAAGAGGAACTTCTGCATTTTACGGTTAATCGTAAGTTATCAGCCGTGAAGGAGGAGATAAAATCAAAGAGCGAGCGGAGATGATCTCCTAAATCAAGAGCTGAAGCTCTCAGACTCTCCTGGATGGGAGCGAAGATCAGAACTCAGCGCTCTGAGTCAGACGAGCCTCAAAACCAGGGCTGAACCAAGTCACTGCTCGTAACTGTCGGTTCGCGGTTTAAACGGAGGGAGGGGTTAAGTGACAGGAGCTCATCATACACACACACTAACACCCACCCACACACACACCCGCACGCACACACGCTGAGTGTGAAACCAAGGACTGTCAGAGTGAAAGTTAAAGATTGAAAACATGTGGATGACAAACAAAATAATAACTGTCACTTTATACCTGAACACACTCGCTGACACTGCTCTCTCTCTCTCTCTCTCTCTCTCTCATACACACCACAGGGGTCGATCAGGAAGGTGTGTGTTGTGGTATCTTTCTTTCATCCCCGTCTTCCTGCACTTTCATTTTCACCGTCTTTTTTTTCTTCTTCTCCTGTTTTTGTTTTTGTTTCGCCACGCCGACCAGTGTCCCCTAAAGACGTTCTTTTAAACACGCAGATCTGGAACACACCAGATGCGGCCCAGTGATGATCCTCTCCTGGTTCATGATAAACCCTCAGACCTGTTGACTCCTGGTCCGGCTCGGTTCATTATGTCGGTTTGTTGTTGTAGTCCAGATAAAAACCTTCTGATTTGGACACACTTTTTTTAATTTTGAAAGTCACTTGGTGTTTTTATGTGGTTTTATGCAGCGTTAGCCGCAGGGTTAGCCTCAGCGTTAGCCGCAGGGTTAGCCGCAGCGTTAGCCGCAGCATTAGCCACATGCACAACTGCAAAAAATTGGCCGGTTAACTAATTCCACCATGAAAGTGAGGTGGGTGCAAAACGTCAACTTCCTGTAAAACCCCGATCTAACAAATTCAAACTGTGGACTCTGTGTCTCTTAAAATCAAGACGTAATGGTTACAACCGTTACTTCCTGTTTGATGGAGACTTTATTTATTAACCTCTTCCTCTCCTCTCTCCATCAGGTGAGCAGAAGCGTTATCAGGTGGTGGTCCACGGTATCGAACCGCTCCTGGAGACCCCTCTGCAGTGGCTCAGCGAACACCTCAGCCACCCCGACAACTTCCTGCACATCTGCATCATCCCCGCCCCCACTGATTGAGGCCACGCCCCCTTTCCCCTCTGCTCCCATGACAACCAACCAGCGAGCAGCAGCTGGCTGACTGGAAACAAACTCTTAAATGAGAATCAAAGGATGTGACGGAGGTAGACGACACGCCTCCTGACGCCTCTGTCTCTAACTCCGCCTCCTCCTCTCTGAACTAACACCTCCACGGAGGAGAGGAGAGGAGAGGGGAGGAGAGGAGGAGGAGGATCTGTCCTTTTTCCATCCTGCCGTACAAAGACGAGGACTGTCCTCTCGACAGGGAGCCAGTGTTTTTGGGATCCGAGGAGAGACGCATCTGAAGTTGCCTTAGTTACACGTTCCTGTGTTTCCGTTTCCGTCTCTTTGTGTCGCTGCATTAACGTTCAGACTCTGAGTTTACATCATCTTTAAAATACTGTCTAAAAACTGACTCCCTACAGGGACGCAGACTTTTCCCCATCAGTCCAAGACTTTCTGATTTTCTGCAAACCCTCAAATCCGTTTCCTTCTAACTGTACCCTGGAAATACTCCTCCTCTCGGTTTAACTCGTGTGCAGACGTGTTGGAGATGCTCCGCTCTCCGCACGTTTCCAATAACAGGTGTTTAATTTCTCTCACACTTCAGCTGCTTCACCGTCTGTTTCTGTTTCTGTGTTTCTGGCTCCAGCCTTTTCCTCCGCTGCCAAGTTTAAACGAGCATCTGCTTTTGTTTCATGTGAAGACCTCAGCGTAGATAATGAGACGGCGGTTAAATGAAGCCTGCGGCCTGCTGTCGGTCGTCGTTTGCGTTTTGTCGTTATTGTTTTGGACAGAAACACTAACTCTATCCGCCCGCGTCGGATCATTTTCTGGATGTTTGTATCATGTCTTCTTTTTTTATTTCACATCTGTTCATACTGAAATAAAACAACTTGTGATTTAGCTGACACTGTTACCCTGAATGAATTTAAATAAAGATGATTTGATTTTAATATTTCTTTGTCAGAGGCTGAAGTTCCTTCATTTCAAAGACAGACGCTGAAAACTGCTCATGAAACCATCGTGAAGATGCAGAGACTCATCGCAGGTTTGTTCATATTAGGAGCTCCCCTCTGACAGGCCTCCAAAGAACTGGCCAATCAGAGTGAAGGGGGTTTGTGGAGCCGTGAGTCTTAAAGAGACGGCAGCTAAAACAAAGATTTTCAGACAGAGGCTGAAATAAGAGTTTTCTAAAACACCAGAGAGAGAAAAACAGAGATTTAACTGAGCTGTGAATCATGTGAAGATACTACGGGGGCACCAGAGGGACAAAATAAAGACTTAAAAAAAAGAAGAATACCCTCTCTTTAATCCACAAGAGGCAGAGATAAAATCACACTCGTGTCTTTTCTTTATCCATGTCACAGAGAACTTCTCCCCTCTGTTTTACTGCTGACTCTCCCTCCCTCTCTCTCTCCCTCTCTCTCTCTCTCTCCCCCTCTCTCTCTCCCTCTCCTCTTACTCTTCATCTCTCCTGGTTAATTATCTGTTAGCATTCCTCACACCGCTAATGAGACCGCTAAACTGTCCTGTCAGACAGGCCTCAGGCCGGCTCTGTCACTGTGTGTGTGTGCGTGTGTGTGTGCGTGTGCGTGTGTGTGTGTGTGCGTGTGTGTGTTTGCGTTTTGTCCCATGAGCCAGCTCGACTTCGCGGAAACAAACTGCAGTGTGAGTGTGTGATTTGTGTGTGTTTGCATAATTACAGACATCATTTATAGCCCCCTGCAGGTGTTTTGTGGAGTGTGTGTGTGTGTGTGTGTGTGTAAGTGTGTATGAAAACATCCATTGGAATCCTGCCTGTCTTCTCTCTCTCTCACACACACAAACACACGTTTCCTGTCACACTGCCAGTTTGCTAATGTAAAGTGTGTGTGCTGTGTGTGATGTCACACATCATGTCATCACATCAGGCTTCCTCAGCGCTGATGCTGCCGCCGAGCATGATGGGACGGTGGGTTTATGGTGTTGAGTCAGGACCCTGGCCTTTGCGTGGGGTACAGGGTGTGTGTGTGTGTGTGTTTATTTGTATGTGTGTGTGTGTGTTTGTATACACACTGCAGCTCTAGACGCAGTGATGAAGAGTCTGTCTCACGTCGTCATCCTGCTGACACACACACTCGTTATGGGATTTCCCGAGTCGGTGTCCGACCTCTGGTACTGTACACACACTGCAGAGAGAGAGAGAGAGAGAGAGAGAGAGAGAGACTTTAAACACACTGGAGATGCTCAGTGAGACGTTTGGATGGATGAGTTCAGGAAATTGTCATCAGAGTGAAGTTCACTGATTTTTTTCTCTCCTCACAACGACTCAAACCTCAAAACCATTTTCAGACGTTATAAATAATCTCAACATTAAAACTTCTAAATGTTCCAACTTTACTCTGCTGTTATTTAATTTTATTTTGAAGTCATCGGACTGAATCCTGTCACACTGTGATCTGACAGCTTCATGATAAATCTTGTTAGATTTCAGCTTCTTTCTTGTATCTTTGTGTCTTTATTCTCATATATAATAAAAACTCTTTCTTCAAACATCACTGACACTAATGTCCCAACACGACATCCTTTATGTTGTTAAATTAACACTTAAATTAACATTAAGCAGCTTTAATTTTATAAAATTAAATTTAAATTTTAAACATAACGACTGATTTTTCAATTCTTCTGAATTTAGGAATAGAATAGAATAGAATAGAATAGAATAGAATAGAATAGAATAGAATGTACTTTATTAATCCCCAAAAGGAAATTCAGGTGTCTTGCAGATGAAATTGTCAAAAATTACAGTAAACAATCATTTCAGCTCATCTCCTTTTGGCTCGAGTGTTATGGAGCCTGATGGCTGCAGGGACGGATGATTTTCTGTATCTCAGTCCTGCAGCGCAGAGAGCTGAACCGTCCACTGCTGCTGTTTCTCTGCTCCACAGACATGTTGTGAAGCTGATGGTCTGTATGATTAATAACTTCATTTTAGTTCCAGAATGAATTATTACCTTTATCAGCACTACTGTTAAAATAACTGTTAATATCAATTTTATTATTCTTTCTTTAATCTAATTTAATTTAACTTAATTCAATTAAATGTAACTTAATTTGATTTAATTAAATGTAACTTAATTTCATTTAATTTAATGTAACTTAATTTCATTTAACTCAATTTAATTTAATTTAATTTAATTTAATGTATTTTAACTGATTCTATAGTATTTATTACAGGTCATATTGACTTTATAGCACTGATTTTACGTTTATTATTTTAAGAACTCATTTCACATACTGATGATTATGCAGTGTTTTGTTGTTCTGTGAAGCACATTGATACTAAAATGTGTGAAATCTGCTTTATAAATAAAGTTGAGTTTGAGTTTATATCTCAGAACATTATCAAACTTTTTTTTTGTTGAATTACGACTCAATTTTCTGGTGACTTTGATGTTCTAATATTTCGGCTCAGACTCACAACATCACACTTTAATCTTTTCACACCACAAATTAAAATTTTTGACAAAACAACATTCTTCTTGTCACGTTACGTATGATTCATAAATGAACTCTTTAATTCTGTACACGCTGCCCTCCTCCTCCTCCTCCTCCTCCTCTTCTCCTCCTCCTTTTCTCCTCCTCCTCTTCTCCTCCTCCTCCTCCTCCTCCTCCTCCTCCTCCTCCTCTTCTCCTCCTCCTCTTCTCCTCCTCCTCTTCTCCTCCTCCTCCTCCCGTGTGACGGACTTCATCCTCTGTGCGGCGTCGTCTCTGAACCCTCCTCAGGACTTTAATGTCCTTTAATGTCACCTTTAGATAAACTAAATCAGTGTTAATATTTTAAATTCAAAGTGTGACAGACTGTGATTGGTGTGAGGAAGCTTCTCATCAACAGTTAGTTTGTTTCCATGGCGACAGCTAACATCCATCCGCTCATTAGACGGAGAGAAAAAAAAAACTTTACCGGACAGCTGATTTCCTGCAGGTTCCGCGAAGTCATTCTGTCACACACACACACACACACACACACACACACACACACACACACACACACACACACACACACACACACACTTTTACCATCAGCTCAAACCACAAACTGTGCCCTCGAACTGCTCAGTCCCCTACTGTCCCGGCTGATTCTGTGAAACCACAGACTCTCTCTCTCTCTCTCTTTCTCTCTCTCTCTCTCTCTCTCTCACACACACACACACACACACACACACACACACACACACACGCCTCTGTCTGCTCCTCTGGGGGTCGCGGCGTTCTGCTTCGGATCAGAGCAGAGATCAGAAGAAAAAAACAGATGAGAGCGATTAGTGATGAAGAGGAAGTCACAAGTCTGACTACACACACACACACACACACACAGAGAGAGAGAGAGAGAGAGCACAGCGACACATGACAGTAAGAGTGTGTTTAATTCTGAGTTAAAGGATCAGAGCGTGATCTGGACAGAACGAGGAGAATAATCAGTGTGAAGATGAAACACAGACGTTTAATGACGGTGAGGTCGCTCTTTAACTCAGCAGCTCCGTCCAGACGGCCTCGTTCACAACAAACACACATTTAAAGACCCACAAAACCTCCAGGACGCTTCACTTCACACACTTCAGCTTCAAAGTTCCAAACCCCAAAGTTAAAGAAGAGTGCGTTTCCCTCATACGTGTGTTAAAGATGGACGGTGTGACAGCTCCTCACGAGTGGAGCCAAAACATGAAGCTTCCCTCTGATCAATACGACAGATACGGGAGGATGCTGAGCACTGATTGGTTGATTTGAGAGATGTAAAACCAGTAAACAGCTGGCTCAGTTCCTGGCATGGTGACACATGAACACACACCCTCCAGGAACAGACGGACCCTCGTCGTCTCTCTTTAACTCCAGAACAATGAAATCACTCTTTCTTTCTTTCTTTCTTTCCTTCACTTTCTTTTCCTCTCTTAACTTTCCCCTCTGCTGTTAAAACCACAAAACCTCCCCTCCAGCTTCACAAACACGGACTCAAACCAGCGCTCAGTGTGAAAAAATCTGTCGTATAATCACCTCAGTATGACTTTCCTCCAGAGAGCGCAGCTGACGGAGGAGTTACACGGAATAAAGCGACGCTAATATCAATAAGTGCATGTTGAGAGCTGGTTTAGACTCCAGGATGTGCTGAAGGTCCATATTTACGTGATTTATTTATATTTCTAAGTCTGCAAAATGACTGAAAGTGGTAAAAAAAAGTCGCCCAGTGTTACTTTAAACGAGCTCACGGCTGAAAACGAAGGATTCTAACAGAAAATCTGCAAAACTGACCTTCAAAGATAAAAAAAACAACAACAAAATATTCACATCTCAGAGGGATTTAAAAAAAACTTTGAGCTGATAAGTTTAAAAATCTGGTGTCTGGACACACACACACACACACACACACACACACACACACACACACACAAAAGTATTCAGAGAGTCGGGTCAAAACAACAAATGCTCTGTTTTTCCTGAAGGTGTGTTATCATTTCCAGTCATCCTGTCACACACACACACTCATACACACACACTCATTCACAGGGGGACCCAACCTGTTATTAACCCTGCCGCCCTCTAATAGTCAGGTGCTGAGGAGACAGACACACACACACACACACACACAGAGGATGAGAGGAGGATGTGGATGATGGGGGCTGGTGAGCTTAAACACTTTGATCTCACACACACACAAACACACACACACGCTTATTAATAAGCAGTGTGTGTCCCTTTCTGCCTGTACCCCTGGGATCAGGACACTGAGCGAATCATGTGTGTGTGTGTGTGTGTGTGTGTGTTGTGGCTCCTGACTGGCTGGGACTCAGTCTCTCTCTCTCTCTCTCTCTCTCTCTCTCTCTCTCTCTTTCTGTCCCTGTGAACTCTCTCTAATGATAAATCAGAATCAGGATTTAGTAATCCCTGGTTTCAGTCTTAGTTTTGTCCCTCTGGTGCCCCTGTAGTATCTCTCCATGATTTCCAGCTCAGTTAAATCTCTGTTTTTCTCTCTCTGGTGTTTTCTTGAAGTCTTATTTCCTCCTTCAAACTCTGCTCTGGCTTTTGGTTCCCTCTGATTGGCCAGGCCTCATTCTGAGGGTGGAGCTCTGGGCAGACCTTAGTGTTTGAGGCCCCCACCTTCGACACCTCATGATCCACTTAGGAGACTTGTGTGTGATGCTCCCATAATTTCTATTTCTATATTAATAACGGAGTGTTTTGATCAGTTTACAGACAGATTGAGGGATTTTGAGGTTTGAAGATCTGCACGCGCTCAGTCTGAACATCTGGCTGAGAGTTTACCTTTAAATCTTTGAGCTTTGTAAAGCTCTTTATAAGTGAAGTTGACTCACTCACTGTCCTTTCTGGCCTCAGCGCCCTCGGTTAGCACAGTCCATTCATTACTGCCTGTTGACAGGCTGCTTCCTGAAGCATCTTTTTGGCTGTTAGTCATTTAAACCCCACGATTTAATAAAAAACAAGGAATAGAAAATAAAACACTTTGAGACTCTCCACACACACACACACACACACACTTCCCCCTGTGTTCCAGTAAGCATATAAAGCCCTGTGACCGGGTCACTGTGGGCAGCAGCAGCCGTGTGGACGGTGTGCAGGAAGAGACGCCGCCTGCTGCGGTTTAAAGATGAAGAGAAGAAGAACAGAGCTCCACATGTGAGGAAGGGCTAACAGAGACCCTGAGACAGGCTTTCTGCTGACTCACATCACCCTGACTCTGTGTGTGTGTGTGTGTGTGAGAGAGAGAGACAGACTGTTGTCTCACACACTGCAGATTTGACCTTTTCAACGATAAGATAAAGTTTCCAAAACTAAAACAGGTCGTAGATTGTTGGAATAAATCTTCTTCCTTAAGCACCTTTTATCTTAATTTATAGTTTTAATTAATTAAAGCAGAGAAATGTTGTTTTTTGAGTTTAAATTTTATATTTTCTTTAATAAACTGAGAGATGGACGTGATAGAAAAAGACTTGGATTGTTTCAAACCTCCTCTGAGTAAAGCCGGCCTGTGTCGTCGTCTGCGTGCTTGTTTGCACCGTCATCTGCTGAACTGATCTGACACCAACGCTGGAGTGTGTCTGAGGAGTTGTTTCAGTTTCACATATGTGTGTGTGTGTGTGTGTGTGTGGTTCAGTGTTCATGCCTGTGTGTGTATTTAATTATATATCCATAAAGAGTGTGTATGTCGAAAGATGGTACGGAGGTGTGGTGCTGTTTTTACGAGCCATATGTTACACAACAGCTTATTAGCTATCACACACACACACACATGTGCGCACACACACACACTTCCTGTCTCATAGTTCAACATGCTGGTTTCTATACGAGGACACTGACACACATGAACACCAGACTAAACATTAACAACACAACAAAGCTTTGACTGTCAGCGCAGTGACGGAGAATCATCAGAGCGTGAAACACGTTTCTTTAATCAGGAGGCTTCTTCAGCTAAAGACTGAACCAGTAAGAAGAAACAAAATAATTCAAGGTTAGCTTGAAGAAACTGCAGTTCCTCAAGTGTCCACTTGAGGCTGTCTTAAGTGTTGAGCGTTTTTTCTCTGTGAGAAAGAAACGAAGAGCTTTCAGTGAAAATGACACCAAAGAAGGAGACAGACGAGCTGTGTAGCACTGCAGTTAGCCTGTTAGCCTGTTAGCAAGGAGGATATTCAGCCTGTTATACTGTTATATATGACTGTTATACATACGTATATCAAACTAAACACGGATGCATTCAGAGGACTTCTTCTGTGTTTGAACAGCTGTCATAAGCTGGATATCCACTGACACGTTCAGCTGAAGGTCACCAGTTTACAGGGTCGCTCTTTAAACTGGAACACCGGGAGCTGACAGAGACACATTCACACTATCAGGCTCAAAGAAGACCGTTGATTAGGAGGTACCGTTAAGGCCCCGTTTATACGACAACGCTTCACAGTGTTTCACTTGAAAACACAAAAAACGTGGAGAAAAAAATCTGCATTCATACGGAAACGCTGAAAAAGCTGTAGTATGCATACACGGCCAGTAGCTGGCGATATAACTGTACGGTCTTTTGGTAGTCTGCCGCCGAAGAAGAGGCGGGCTGATCGTCTGGTGGATATATTAAATAGCAACAGATGAACGTTTGGTTGAAAGACAGTCAGCAGATTCAGCAGAACAAGAACAACCCGGTAAGTCCGACATTTAACCGTTGTTGTTGTTGTCCAGTTCGCAAAAGTTCCCACAACGAAAGTGGAATACGCACGCTCAAAACGGAGCGTAACGTCAGTGCTTTCATTGAACACGCCGGCTTGCCGTTTATATGGCGACGGAGGCTGCAGCGTTTCAGAAAAATTCCACTCAAGAGGGCGTTTTAGAAAAGTTGTGTTTTAGGTCGGCTGAAACAGCGTTTCCGTATAAACGAGAAGCCAAAACACAACAAAACTTTTGCGTTTCACTCTGATACCATTGTCGTATAAACGGGGCCTAAACCAAGTCCATCACAGCTGGGGGTCACCTTAATATGGATGGAGGGAGGGAAGGGGTGGATGCTCCACCAATCAGAAGTACTACCCTTCTGTTGGGACCATTTTCGGGGTCAATTTATCCCCCAGAACTGAATTTACACCCTGGATCTGACAGTTGAAACACAGCCCCTGTCTTTCAAAAGTTTGACGCCGTTACTCACTGCAGCTGTTGAGATATTCCTCTCTGAACTCAGCTCAGATTAGAGAGCCTGCAAGGCTGTTAGCCCGAGTGGCTGTTAGCCCGTTTGGCTGTTAGCCCGTTTGGCTGTTAGCCCGCATGTGGTTGTTAGCCCCCGTGGCTGTTAGCTCGCGTGGCTATTAGCTCGCGTGGCTGTTAGCATGTCTACAACAGTATTAAGTTGCTTTGGGGAGTAGATTGTGGAAAGAGGAAAATGTCTTATATGTCTTTTGTTTTCAGCAGAGACAAAGAGGAAACCGAGGAAGGAAAGCACTTCTTGTTGACAGGCAGCAGGATTTATGGGAAATGTGGTCCTAATTTAGAGGAACATTTGGCTCCCAGTGGTCTGCATCATGTTTTTATTTGTTTATCGTCTCTTTAAAGAAGTTCTCGAGTGAATCTGATCCTGAGAGATTCATGTTTGAAAGCAGAGCTTTAACGTTTAACAGATAACCTCCGTTTCTGAAGCATCTCTGCTTCTGCGTCCACTGCCAAGAAAAGGCGTGACTTCCTGTCGCTGAGTTTTGGGAACGAAAAGTGAATTTCGGGGAATCGGGGGGTTGAAGAGTCTGAGTCACTCGTCCTGACCGGTGACCCTCCTGCGGACGCGATGAAGCGCCGCGTCGTGTTTACCGTAAAACAGACGCCACAGTGTTTTCAAAAACGTCGTCAGTGGCGTCACCCTGCAGCGCGGCTCAGAGATGGAGTGTGTGTGAGTGTGTGTTTATGTGTGTGTGTGGGTGTTGAAGGGTTTGTTTGGCTTGTGGTTTCATTATGACAGAAACAATTCACAACACTTCAGGGGAAACTGATGTCCCCGGAGACAAATGATGAATCAGAAAATAGAGACATGAAAGACGTCGAATGATAAACGACTTTTTGATCCGTGTGTGTGTGTGTGTGTGTGTGTGTGTGAGGAACATGAGTCTTTACACGTGTTCTGATATGTTTTTGTGCAGTAAGAGTGTGTCCTCTTTCTGATGTGTTCCTGTGTTTACGCGTTTCTCAATAAGTGTGTGTACATATGTCGGTGTGTGTGTGTGAGTGTGTGTGTGTGGGCGTGGGTGTGTGTGTGTGAACATAAATCTCGAGTGTCCTCTCTGTGAGGGTGCCAGCAGTGCTGTGGCTGTTTACGCTCAGATCTCAGCTGTGGCCTTCACAAATCCTCCTTCATGAATCCTCGCTGGGGGGGATGTTCTCCCCGACTCTCAGCGAGTCGTTTCCTTAAAGTTTTGGACGACTCTGGAGTCGAGAGGAACATCTCGGAGTCGTCGCTGAGAGCAGATTTCTGGATGCACTTGCCTGCCGATGTCTCTTTGTGGAGCTTATTAGTCCATCAGATGACCACAGCAGCTTCAGGGCTGCATTTAGTGGATCAGGCTCTGCTTCTTTAGGTCTCCACACAGAGTCCACCAGAGAAACCACTCCGGTCCAGCTGTGGAGGAAAACCAGCATCCTGTAGCATCGTATGTCTCAGTCCAAGGTGTTAAGACTTACATTAAAACCACTGACTGTATGGATGTGGTCTGTGTGATGTCACCCATCTGTTTCTACAGAAGAGTTTTGAAGCCTAACGTTCGTTGGGGAAACGCTGACGCGGGCCTTACGCGGTGTGTGCTGACAGAGAAATGATCCATTCAGACTAAAATCCTGTCTTGACTGTTTAATTTATGATGGTACGAGTTTGGACTCTCCACACTAACAGCTATAGGACGCCGGTCAGTAACGTGAGCTGAGCAGTGCCTCTGATTGGACAAACTGGGGATCTTAATATCTTCTAAACTGCCGAGTTAGAAAAAATAGAGAGATCCCAGGTAGATCTGTCTGATGCCCAATAACGTTACAAGAAGCAACCAAATTCAGTTTAAAATCTGTCTCTGATCCCAAACATGAAACACAGGATCAGGACTGAAGCCTGGTTCCCACTACACGATCCTCAGGCTGATTTAACCATGATTCAGTTCTCCTGAGAAAAAGACCAAGAAATCTGGTCTGGGACCAAAGTCAACCCGGATGTTTGACACAGAGTTTCTTCTAGTGTGAGCGTGACTCGTCTGGGACCAGAAACTGATGGGTAACGCTAAATTGAATTTCTGACCTCTAGTTCTCTTTGCAGAATGGACGACCCATGATGTAAGGTTAGACTCAAAACATTCCTCTTTGATAAAGCTTTCAGTTAGGGACCAGTTTATAATCCATAAATCAGTCCATAAATTAGATCATAAATTAGACTCATAGTTTAGTTTAGATGCAATAGGCCTAGGCTGCCGGGGGGGATCTGGCACATTGGACTCTATCTCTCTTTCTTAATCTCTCTCTGCATCTGCTTTTGCCCCTTTTGTCTGCTCCTGTACTCGTCTCTGGCTCTTGTCTTGTAGGTGGCCTGGGATCCTTGGTGGAGACTGCCTGCTGTTGTGGAGTCATGGAGACTTATTAACTGCACCCAGAGACATGACACATTATTTGGCCATTTCATTAGGAACATTCATTCCCACTATCATATAACTTCTAATGTAGATATTAGCCTGATCTCCTTATCCATGATCAATACATCTATAGTATCTATTTTTTATCAGCACATAGACATGAGGTTCCTCTGAAAATGGGATGTCACATCTCAAGAGGCCTTTAACACACCTTTACTTAACGGAGACAAATATGGTAGGGATGCACTTGTGGTCTGGGCATCCATGAGTTCATCAATACCATCAGTTTTTATTTTCAGTATGAACATCATTGATTATACTTCTATAAAATGATCACCACACCCATTCAGACATGAGGTCCCTCCTGAAAACCAGATGTAGCATCTCAAGAGGCTAACCTCTAATAAATCAGACGACAGGTCTATGGTTCATGGATCTGTCACTAACTTTAGTTCTTACTTTAGTCCACTTGTCTCCTCTTACCTCCCTTCCTTCGCCCACACACCCAACACAGCATGGTGTGGATTTGCTGTTCATCATCAGACTGGGGTCCACATTCGAGACTTCCTGCTGCTTAACAGAAGGTTTTTTTCTTGCCGCCATGATGGAGGGATTCATGATTGGCTATATGGATTCATGTTGGGTGTTGGATGTATATATTTGTATATATATGTATATGTGTATCTTTATATGTATATATGTATCTATGCATATATGTATATCCTTAAAATGAGGAGCTTTGTGCTCTATTGTAAAGTGTCTTGAGATAACACTTGTTATGAATTGGCGCTATACAAATAAAGATTGATTGATTGATTGATTGATGTCTGTGTCTCCCCTGATTCACACATACTCCGTCAGCGCGAGCCAATTCACACTGCATCCGTCTCAGGAGCGGAGCGCAGCTCAGTGTACTCCATAGCAGCTGGATACACAAGATCACAGGAGAACCACATGTTCCTGCAGGAATCACACCCATGACAACTACTTTCATGATATTTAGTATGTTAAACTCACCTGCCCTCTCAGAGCTTCATTAATTCAGTCCTTCCCTTTTAGTCTCTGTTGGTGTCCTTATATAAAGGATGTGTTGTATCGTATAGAATTATAAGGTTTTCCGCCTCCAATATAAACTTTTCCTCGTCCATGGCGTCAGATTTCCTCTGGGTCTGACCTGTTGATGACTGCTGGCTCTGTGCCAGTGTCGAAGTTTTAATATACGAGGATAATTTAACGATCGACAGGCTGAACATGGTGCTTTATTTTGAAAAGACCGGAAACTCTGATCGTTTTTCGTGTCTGTTTTCCTGTTTGGTACGATCTGCTCTGAGGAGATTGACGCGTCTCTGCAGCGTACTCCGGCAAGAATAGACTCGCTGCGAAACAGCCGTGAGCAGCCGTTGGTAGCACCAGAGACGGACCGCGGCGCGGGCTGTGTGAATGCACTGATTGACTTGGATGGCAGCGAAATACAGCGCAGTGTGTGGCGCTGATGGACCGCGGTGCTCACGCTATATGTGTGAATTGGGGGTAACTCCGACCACTTCATCACCCAGAGTTTTGTGCTTTTGTTTCCGTTCTCTTCCTCGTGAGATGACGTAGATCACCTGAAGCGTCGCTCTCTCTGGTCCTCTAATCTTGATGAAATCCTGTAATGTTTGCTGGTCTTTATTTTCAAATCTTGTGGTGTGTGAGTGTTTCAGATTTGAGAGAAGATAATCTGAGTTTTTAATCTACAGGATTTTAACTGTAGAAGCATAAACTGGAGATCACATCATTAGAAACCAGAGTGGGCTGCTCATTCACTCAAACAGCGATGGAGACAAAAGAGCGACAGGACGTCAACATCTCGATTCAATTTCATTTAAGATGCAGAAGAACATAAAGAAATCTGTTATCAGAAACGTTATCAGCTAATAACGGATGAAGGTGTTTCCATGAGTCAAGTTTCTGTTGATTTTCCTCTTTTTATGATGATAATGGAACAAAAGGGTAAAAATAAAGCAGTAAGTGACGTGTAGAGCGAGTACGAAGAAGCTGCAGACTGGACTCTGAATGCTTTCTTCTAACTTCACGCCGTGGGCGTCCCGTTTCTCCAAAACTGTGGGTTTGTGTCTGAAGCCGTCTGAAGCTGAGGACTGTGAGAGACGGGGTTCTGGGTAAACCTGATGCAGATAAACAAACTCTCATCTCAGTTTAGGAAAGCCTGGGCTCGGGGGGGATGTCCCCCCCCGCCTCCAGTGGAGGTGGATGTTGTCCTCCCCCGCTCAGAAAAGTGCTGTAAAACCCCGCCGACGTGATGCTGAGGTAGTGGAACGGGCCGCGTCGACGGGTGTGTTGAGAAGTTTCCCTGATAGTAATAATAAGATGGAACAAACAGGAAGAGAGAGAAGCTGTGTGCAAAAGTGAAAGATGCTGAGTCAAAGGGTGGGGGCGCGATGAGGTAACGGATCGATAGCGCTCTCTCATACAGAGACTTCTGATCTGTGTGGGATCACAATAACACTGAGCTGGAAAGTGCTTCATCACTTCTCTGCAGCTGAACGTCAGCTCGGCGTCTCAGCTTCAGAATCAGTTCAAGAGATCAAAACATGAACTCATCAGATCTCAAACACTTCCATTGAAAATCAACATGAACGTTTTAAAGAAGAAAAAACTCCCAGAAAGCTCAGCTCAGCTGTCATTAAACCAGTTTAGAGACACAGCAGACGACTTTTACTTTAACTTTTAATATAAATGTCAGAATTCATTCCCCTTTTCATTTATTGCTTCCTCTTATTCACCTGATCTCTGATTTCTTTCCCTGAAATGGTCAGAAATCTACGAACCTCTTTAGATTTTCTGCAAGGAACCAAACTTTGAAGTCGAGTTTGAGTTTGTCACACAACAGAAACATGTGTCATTGATCACTGAGCCAAAAATGAAAGATTAAAAAAATTGCTAAGTATATAAAATTGGGTATGCTGACACGCATACCCAGGGGAGCCTCCTCCGTGTACTGTACAAGGACGTTACCCACAGTAACAATAGAAGCTAGCGCTAGCAGCGTGATGGGACAGAGCCAGCCCTTCCTGTTTGAGCCATCAGAGCCAGAAACTGAGTCTGAGTCAGACACTGATAGAGCTCAGCCTCGTTCCTCACAGCCTCCATCAGAACACTCATTTATTTCTCCCATTGATCACATTTAGCAACATGGATTACTGACTAGTATAGTAACGTTATAGCCTAGCCAAATGCAGCTGCTTTCGATACACTGATGCTATATCACAGATGCAATCCGAGACTTGAGAGCGAGCGGAAAAACCACCGAAGCTAACGCGCTGAATGTATTTATACCCCTTCAGCAGCAGGATCGGGTTTATGCTAATGATGGCTCCGTTACGTAACGCGGCTATGATTTCTGACCCGCCCATTGAATCCTGATTACAGAAATTTGAAACATGTTACAGAAATAAAACCATTTAAACAGATCCAGGTAAAGGAAGCCTGATGCTGAGTTGGAGCAATAAGCAACAGTATCATCTGCGTATAAAGAGAATTTTTTATGCAGAAATACAGAAAGTAGAGGTGTGTTAGATTAGCTTGCTAGCTGAAGCTCTCTCTGCTCTTTACTCTGGTACTTTTTTTTACACCTGGTGTAAACTGCCATTGCGTTTACATGTGTCCACATGGCCTTTTTTCCCCATTAGTCAGAGGAGCATCTCTATCATGTCCGTACACTTTTTGCTTTAATTTAACTCCTTATAATCTGATCTTTGTCCTTTTACCTGTAAGTTACGTGTGATTGGTTCATGTAGTGATCTTAGTCCATAAAAACATTAATTAAACTCTTTATTTCACGCAGATTGAATGACTGAAGGCTCTTAAATGACTCACGTTGTCTGCGTCTCTCTGCGTTGTCTGGATAAAACACAGACCTCAGTGAATGAAGCCCGACGGGCACAGAGAGCTCTGTTCCCATTTCCTGCTCGGAAACAGACGTAAAGATTCACGACTTTCTGCAGGAGATCTTTCTTTACAGCCGAGAGTAAAGTCAGTGTATGTGAAAGAATGTTTTAAGAGTTAAACATGTGACTCAGGATGTCTGTAAGCTTTCCCAGACTCTGAAATGTTTCTATCATCAGTCAGTTCCTCACAGCTTCACTCTGACTGTTGGTCATTTATTTATCCTGCTAGAAAGTTTTAGACCTGAATGAAAACTCTGAGAGATAATATTTGAGACCATACCATAAGTAATTATTAAAGAATGTTTGTTTTTTTAATGTTTTTCCATGATATTTGGCCCACAGGTACAGTAATGTGAGTTTGTCTCCTTCTTAAACTAATTTAATCTGTTAAACTCATCTGTCTGCAGTCCAAGCAACATGCAAGGAAAAAAAAGAGTCTATATACTCGTGTTATGTTGAATTTTCTGAATATGGAAACGACTACTGACTCCTGTACTTCAGTGACATCAGCAGTTACAAGTTTCATTATGAAGACAGATGGAAAAACAAAGTGCTCATCAAAACCGGAACAAACGTTATTAGTCGACATCATAAATATGATCTTAGCCACCAACAGGCAGCCGTCCTCGACGTACGGCCTCAAAAATCCTTTTATTTAACCCTTTATTGTCAAACGTATCATATTTGATACATAAGTTTCAAAGACCTCTGACTCATCAACATGATGAACAATTTCCTTAAAAACCTGTCCAAAAAAAATTAAAAATGTGTTCATCCCACTGCAGTCTGTTTGTGTCTGCTCTTATGAAATAATCCACACACTTTGCTAATTTTTAAGAAGTTTCAGTAAGAATAACAACTTAATTGTTTCATTTTTTTCTTTAAAAATAAGTATTTTCTGCAGTTTAAGAATGCATATTTTGTAAAAACTAAAAAGTTGCCAAAACCGACCAATTTATCAAATGTAAGACAAAAAAAAAAACCATAATAAACTAAATGATAAAGCAATATTTTGGGGGGATTTTGTGAGAAGGGTTAATAAACAGTTCCAAAAAAATATAATTTTCTGTCTATTTTTTTTTTGATGGGTGAGGATTTTAAGGGTTAATTCTTAATTGTTTATTATGTTTCAGTTTTGGGTGACCTTTTTTCTTAACCTCTAATGGTTCAGCTCTTTAATTTGTACCATCCTAAGCTGTTAGCTGGACCTGGACTGCTTGAATTTCAGTGAAAAACTGGACGAACTGGGGTTTTTTAAACCTGCTGACCAGCAGTGTTTGTTGATTTTGGATGTCTTCCCCTTTCTTTATCAGCATCCTGTCCCATCAATAAAGAAATAATGTTACAATGAATTGCTATAAAATTAAGAAAAATACAGGTGAGCAGATGAGGCCTTCCTCCAGTTGGTGTTATCTCACATTAAAACAAGTTATTATTTTCCTAAAGCACTCTTCTGCAACAGACCGGCAACCAGAGCACGCAAGTTGGCCGTGCATGGAGAGCCAGACTCAGCGTTAGCTTTTAAAGAGCATCATGTGGCCTCTTCAGGTTGGACGAATCCAGAAAAATCAAGATTCGTAAACTGTTAGCCATTTAGCAAACTCTGGTTTTCAGCGATAGTTGGAGTCTTCATGTTTTGGACACATACTTTAGATATGGAGTTGAAACTTGGTGGTTTGCTCTCTGACAGGGTGGTTGCTACGGCTGCATTTGTTCCCTGTCTCTCCCCTTTGCTTGTTTCCAGGTGAGTCAGCTGATTACCTACGAGGCTCACCTGGTGTCAGTCTTTAAGGCATTTTTGGTTTGGGGACTGCTGCCCTGCTGCCTCTCCTGGGATTTTGTTGTGGTGTTTTTGTTTGTGCACTTTAATTCCTTGTTCATCAATAAATCCCAGTTTTTGTAATTGTTTAAGGTGTTTTTAGCATTTTTGTATGGGTCATTTGTAGATTTTTGTTAGCCCCACATGGGCCACCTTTTAGTTGGGGCATAACAGTGGTCATACTTTGACCTGAACTGTTCTGCAGTTTGATTATTTTATAATTTAAGTTTCATGGTTACTTTTCCTGGAGTCTCCAAAACTGTGACATGGAAGATAACTTTGGTTCCAGATGTTAGCTGATGATTTTTAAAGATCTAATCGTTTATATGCTACTTTAATACGTATATACGTTTATATGTCTGATAACAAAGGACAGACACAAAGGATCAGAACGGTCACTTCATGAAAAAGTTGTATCAGAATGTATCAGAGAATAAAACTCACAGAGCCGGAGGGTTTAATTTTTAGCTGTGAACATTTATATCATAATTTACACTTTTTGACATTTTGCACATAAATAAGTATGTAAACCAGAATGTAAACAGAGACAGTCCTTTGGGGGGGATTCTCCTGTGGAGTTAAAGCTCTGATCAGAGAGGAAAAGACGCTTTGGTCAAACATCAGAGAGACGGAGGAGGAAACAGAGAGATGCAGAGTTCAGGTTGTTGATGTGCAGCTGCTGCAGAGAGTCACAGCTGCTTCAGCGACATTAAGCTGAGTCTTAATTCCATCATGACCAGTTTGGTTCATCTGTACACAGTGTTAGTGGTGCAAGCATCGGCACTGAAGTTATAAAGTAGGAAGAGGGGGGCCAGTGCATCAAAGAAGGCCGAGGTGCTTTGGTTGAGCCAGTTCATTGCTGAGACGGCGGACGGGAGGGTTGGAGAAGGGGCCATCGCTTCCCAACAGAAAAACAAATATTAACAAAGACACGTAAAGAGCGAACACTTCATCATATACACACACAGTTCTTCTTCCCTTCTTCTGATTTTCTTTTCCTCTTTTTGGTGTGCGTTACAAATTAAAGCCGAGTGAACTTTGGTAACTAGCGTCGAGTGTGAATCCCTTAATGTGTTCACTTCCCTGGTGGATGCTGACAGTGTCGTAGAAAAAATAAAACAAAAGAGGATGAACTAAGGCGGTGGCTTGCTGGCCTCCTGAGTCCATTATGTGCTACATGTCTAGCGGGCTGCGCTGCAACACGCCATGCTGCGCCGCGCCGCGCCTTTGGACCACGTCAAGAGCTGCACTCCAGTTCAGTTTGGTTTCTTCTTCGTCTTCTTCAAGTAGCAAAATCAAATAAATAGAAAGCTCCCACTTCTTGACGTCCCTTTCAACACTCACACACACGAACACGCACGCATTCATCGAGCCACACACACTCTGAGGTAACCGTTGTGAAAAATATACAAAAAAAAAAAAAAATGCCCGTTCTGTTCCTTTAAATTATGCAGGCATTCGAGGACACACACAGTTAAGGGAAGCAGAGTTGAAATAAAGCTAATTCAAATTCATGTGCCATATTTGGCAAGTTCTTCAACCTGCTTTGACTGTTTTTAAAATTTAAATACACAAACCCTGAAAGTGGACACCCCTGACTCTAAAGGTCAGAGGTCACAGGACGGATACAGGCAAAAGAAGCGTGTCATCTGCAGAGAAACGGCCACAGAGCGAAAAAAAAAAATCAAGAATAAGAACATCTTAACATCGATTTCAGGCCGTCAGTGTAACCGTCTCTTCCTCTTATTGCTTCTGAAGACAACAAATACAAAGATAATAAATTAAGGAGGTTATATAACAAGTAATTAATCCAAAACAAAAAGTGTTTGAAAACAGAGACCAAATTATTCAACAACAACGATAATAGCATTATATTAATTACATTAAAGGTAAGTCCGGTAGGTGATTGTCTCTAAGTTTAATAAACACTGAAGCTGCTAAGTAGTCATGGGACAGTGTCTCTTCAGCCCTGAGTACGTGAGTCCCTGATAGGTTGAAAACCTGGATGATGTCACTCCTGATGACGACCAGGTAGAAAAAGAATATTTACAACTGTTGCTCTCTTTGTCTCTGGGGTTACAGGTCACTTAAGCGTGATCCTCTGACTCCTGCTTGATGGTGACGTTGCCAGGAAGCGGGTGGAGAGGGCTGCTGCGTCGCATCTTGATGACCGACGTCTCCTTTGGGGACTCGTATACTCCATAACCCGAGGACCGGAGCTCGGTTGGGCCGGACCAAAAGTGGGAGGACTTCATGTCGGACTCGCTCCACAGCATCCCCAAAACCTGCTTCTCCAACATGGCCTCCACTTCCACTCCTCCCTGCAGCTGCTCCAGGCGCTCGGCGTGCTCACTGACATCAAAGCGCTCAATCTCCTCATTGGCGCGCTGCACCTCCTCCAGAGTGGTCTGGCTGGAGACGGCGGGGCTGGCAGGGCCGGAGGTAGCCGCCAGGCAGTAGCCCTTCAGATGGAGGCGCAGGCTGCACAGGTGGATGTAGTGGCGGTGGCAGTGCGGGCATTTGTGAGGACGCTCACGAGAGTGCAGGCGCTTGTGCAGCTTCAGGTGGACGAACTGGGTGAACTTTGCCGGGCAGAGTTTGCAGTGGTATGGTTTCTCTCCTGAGTGGAGGCGCAGGTGAGTTTTCAGGTTGCTGGTGCTGCTGAAGCGCTTGTGACAAACCTGTGAGAGGAGAAGGGACAAAAATAAGTCAACAGCTTGTACAGACCAACAATCTAACTCTCATATCCAGGTGTGTTTCTTACCTGGCATTCATGTGGCTTCTCTCCAGTGTGGACCAGGAAGTGCTTCTGCAGGTGAGCCAGCTGGGTAAAACCTTTGTTGCAGGTCTGACACTTGAAAGGTCTTTCTCCACTGTGCACACGAAGATGAACCTGAGGAAAGAGGCAGGTCTGTTAAGACACTGATCGGATCACCTTGATATGTTTTGGTCCGTGTATTATGATTTCTGTACGACACTTACCTTCAGGTTCGACAGCTGTCCGAAGGTCTTGCTGCACACATTGCACTCATACTTGATCTTGCCGTTCTGCTTCTTCAGCGGGTATGGCAGTGCCTTGTATCCAGCTGAACCGATCCCACGCTTCACCTTGCTCAGGTTGATGGCCTCCTCATCGTCGGTGTCACCCAACAGAGCTGAGGTAGGCTTAGTGGGCACCCGCTCATTGGGAGGTGCTGTGCCAGCTGTTGGGGAGCCGCTGGAGGGTGCATGGGAGGGTCCGTGATGATGGGGGTGCCCAGAGTAGGAGTGGTGTGGCCCGACTTTGTCCTTCAGAGACGTGGCGGCTGAGAAGGCACTGGTGGGCCCAGGGAGGAGAAAGTCTCTGTGGGAGCTGTGGACTGGGTCTGGAATCAGGAAGGGCCTCCCTGCTGTATCAGAAGGCAGGATGGGGACGTGAGGGTTCAGAAGGCTGCTGTAGAGAGGGTACATCCTGGGGAAGATCCCTGTAGGGACGCCACCAGCAGGCAGAGGGTAGTAATGGGGCAGGAGGTGGCGTGAGTAGGGGGCTCCAGGAGGGTAGAAGGATGAAGAGAGAGGAGCAGATGGTGGAGAGTACCCAGGGTAGGACCCCAGTCTGGGAGGGTAGAAAGAAGCAGGGGTTGGACCTGAGGGGCTCCCATGAGGGCTGCTTTCTGGGCTGCTCCTCGCTGAAGGACTAGGTGTTGCTGAAGACTGGTTTCCTGGAGAATGAGTTACAGGGTAGCCAATGTGTCCAGGCTTATGGCTCAAGAAGTCCTCAGGGATGTGAGGCCTGAGAGCCGGGTAGAGGGCACGAGGGTACAGGGGGCGTTCAGGGCTGTCCGCACACCTTGGGCGTGTTGGGAGAGGACGACTGGGCTCCCTCTTTGAAGACGGGGAGGAGGATGTGCCGCGAAGAATGGAGAGGACGCTGTGCTCCCTCTTGGGTGGGTTGGGTGTGACTGCAACAGAAGTCGGACTGGAAGCTGAACGTTCCTCGCTGGTCACCTGTTGCTGCTTTACCTCCAGGAGAGACTGCTCTGTTGAGACAGAAAGAGAGGGAAGAGGTCAGAGGGGGTTCACATGACCAGAAGAGGGGGCTCTTGAGTAACTTAACAAACATCTGAATACAAAAACTGTCGTCCGCTTGAGTAGTCCTTCAAACAAGCCTAAAGTTCCACATCTGGTTTTGGCAAACTAATCACTCCCCCCAAAATCTGACCTATTCCTTCTTCCCCAATAACTTCTTCCCAATTTTCCCTTCAAGCACATTTTGTCGAGCTGTGAAGGAAATAATAACTGCAGCTTAGCCTGTTTTAAGGTCAGATTCTGCAAAGATTGAGTCAGGCATCGGTCAGATACCAATCCAAACAAAAACGGAAAAAGGCATTGTTTAATCTGTACTGAATACTGAAACATCTCCGCATGTGATCACTCTATGCAGAGATAAACCTCCTCAGCAGTGTGTGAGTGTGTCACAGGGGTGGGGTGGGGGGTTAGGGAACACCAGAAGTAACTCAGTGGACCAATTAAGGTGACAGACTTGATGAACGAGCGTGAGGGGTGAGGGAGGGGGCACAAGCCTGGAAGTGAGGCGTGACAGCCGCCTTTGGGCACTGTGTGTGTTTATATCAGTGTGTGCCTATGAAATCAAGATAAAATCAAACTGGTGGCAGGGCTGATGGAAGGTTTCCTGCCCTGGCCTCCACCTGCCCTCCCCCGTGTGACAGCACACAGCGAGCTGCCTGCACACAAAGGCCTCTGTCTGATTTGTTGACTCTCCCACTTTTGGAGAACACACACTTTTGATCACTGCTGATTTCTCTCAGCCGTTTGCTTTTGTTTCCAGGTGAAAGGTCACATCAGAGAGCTTCCTCCTCGCTCACTCGCACCTTCTGTGTCCTCAGCATGATGAAAGAGTGGATTAGGAGGAGAGCTGGCGTGCACGCGCTCTAAAAGCTTTGGGTAGTCAGTTAGCGGGACATCTCGGCTGTTAAATGGCAAAGGCCGGCCCTTAAAAAGCTGCTGTCTATTATCTATAAGCTCGTTTACTGCCCAGTCAACTTTTTACCACAAGGTCGCTCAGAGGGGAGTGTGTGAGAGTGTGTGTGAGAGGGATGGTGGTTGTCAAAGTTAATCCTGAGTGCCAGCGCTTATGAAACTCCCCTCCCTCCCTCCCTCACACAGCCGGTGACCCTTGCATCAGTGGTATAGCTGCAGAGTGTAAACATTAAGGTTATCAGCTCGCCTTCCTCCTCCTCCTCCTCCTCCTCTTCCTCCTCCTCCAGAAAACAAACAGGGCTGCCATCTTGGAGATATCAATCTGTCAACACGGCCCTTCTGCCAGGAAGTTCAAGTAGTCAACAGAGGGGGGAGGGAGGTGCCACTCCTCTACCTCTCCCTCCTCCTCCTCCCTCGCCCTCCTTCTGCTCGTTTCAAGTGGCGAATATATCAGAGCAAATGGGCGACACACACTCACACACACACACACATATATGTGAGCTAGCATGTGTCTGAGATGAAACAAGCGAGTGTGAACGTGTTGGCATGTCTTCTTTGAACACACACACACACACACACACACACACACACGGGAGACAGGTGCTTTCAGGCTCTCCAAGAATGCAAAGTGACGGCGACGTAAAAAGAGCGAGATAAGAGGAGAAAGTGCAGGAGGAGTGAGGAGACTGCGGTGCACTCTCAGTCACACACACACACACACACGTCTGGTTTTGCTATGACTGCGCTGGAAAGAGCCGAAGCAGAGAAAAACATGACTTGATGGATCTGTGATTATCTGCTTCTCTCCTCCACAAATCAACACGAATTCACGCCAGAGAAGAAGAAAGTTCCGCTGCAGGATTCAGAAGAAATAAAAATCACTCGGTTGATCAGCGTGTTTTCTTCCTCTTTTTACCTTTTGCCCTCATCTCTGGGTTTCACTTTAACGTTACTCAGGTTGTGGTTTCTTCTCGGTTTTACTCAGCACACGAGATTCTTTTCCGACTCCGGTTGTGGAGCTAAATCTCCACACTATCAGTCAAACGTTTTTACTCATCCTGGGAAGAAACGACACGACAAACCAATGACAGTCGTTGGGTTACGACACTGAGGGGAAGCACTTTTCTTTCAATTTGGATATTTAACTCACTTTAGACTCCAGATTATAACTCATACACTGAAAATACACAATAACTTGCAATATAATCAAATCCTGCTGCAAAAAGAATGATTTAACCAAGATGCATGAAATCTGCAGCTTATATTTTCACTGTGCATGCTTTAAATCCTCACATTTAGGCTCTGAGTTTGTTTTTAATTAATGATTTTCATGCTTTTGCAAAACAAAGTCAATAACACACTTTTAGACTGCAGTTTGCTGAGGTTTTTAGATTTGAGGTCGTCCTCTGTTTGAAATGAGATAAAATCTGAAGTGCTGAACCAGGTGTTTTACACCTAAATGTGACTTTGATCCCGGCTCAGACTTGGATGTTTAGAATCCTGCAGGTACGTGTTTGTGCTGCAGGTAAATATCAGTATTCAAGTCAGCGGCAGGTCAACAGGAGCCTGTGGGGCTAAATGACAGAGGAAGCTAATGAAAGACAACACATATACTGTACACACACACACACACACACACACACACACACTGAGGCATTAGAGCGGAGGAGGGGGAGGAGGAGGAGGAGAGGGGGGTGCCTCCTGCCTCCGCGCCCCAGGTCATGCGCATTGTTCCCTGGGCAGTGGAGTCACCCAGGCTGGGTCTGCTGGTTCCTCTGCCACCTTTACTCTGCTATTAGCCTGAAGACACACCTGGAAACCCCTCAGCACACACACACACACTCTCTCTCTCTCTCTCTTTGTTTCCCACTGAGCTCGCTCACCCTTTTAGCTGCTCGGTTAAAGTCATGCATGTGTGCGTCTCTGAATCTGGACTCAGATCTCACTCTTGTTTTCAGATTCTGTGTTTTTATGAAAACTCACTGTTTCCTCATTAAAGGTCACACACACACACACACTCTAAAGCCATGCAAACACACACACACACACTCCTGTCTCTGCTCCTTTTATTGAGGTTCAGCAGACGTGTGTGTGTGTGTGTGTGTGAGAGCTTTCATGTTAAAAGCGTCTCTTTAAGAGTGTAAGACTGTGGCATTAGGGGCCATATCCCCCACTGTCTGTGTAATTACACTGTCACTGACACACACACACACACACACACACACACAGAGCGATGGCACTGCAGAGATGAAAGGTTGTCGGTCTTGTACTCTCGTGTTTTTGTGTGTGAGAGAGAGAAAGATAATGACAGGCTAACGTTCAGAGAGGAAGGAGACACGGCTACGCTGAAAACCTCTGTCAGGGTTTAAGAGCGGCGACAGGGGACACACACACATACACACACACACACACACACACACACACACACACACACACACACACACACACAGACAAGATGACATCGTCCGTTGCGTTTACACTTTTTTAAGACGCCTCCAGAAGTCGGATCCACTTACTCAGTTTCTGCATCATCAGCTCTCCGGACGGCGGATAGTGCAGTCGTCGTGCGAAGTCGTGGCAGTACCAGACGAGCAGCTCGGCGCCGGCGGGGACGGGCTTCACCGTGTAGAAGTAGATCTCCATGCCATTTTGACAAGCCGCCAAGTTCTGCTCCGCCGCCGAGTGGGCCGGGTTCACGTAGCGCATCCAGTTAGAACGCGTCTCATCCAGGCCGTCCACGAAGTGGTGAAACTCGTCCTCCACGTAGATCTGAAGCAAAGGAAGGAGACTTTAGTCAAATGGTTCACCGAGTTTAAAGAGTAGCTTTAATTCTGAGCTCCCAAATCAAACACTCAAAGACTTTTCATTTCAGAAGCTAACTCTTCGATTCGCACGCCAGAGATCGATCCTGAAGTGATGATGCATCTGTCCGTTTAAAGAACGCAAGACGAAACCGTTTGTGTTTGTTTTTACGAAATCTGCAAAGCAATCTGAGGAACCATGTCTGTCCACAGGGGGCGACAAAATTGACACAACCAAAAAGTTACTCACAGGAGCTTTAAACCAAAACAGGAAGAAGTTTTATTTTAAATTTTTTGTAATAAAAAGGATGAGAAAAATATTTTAACGAGACTAAAATGATTTTTTTGTGTCCAGAGACAACAGCAACAAAAAAAAGAAAATTAGCCTTTAAGCTAACTCTGGCTATGGATGCACTGTTCCTTTAAATGTTTGAACAAATTTATTTTAAATTCATTTCACTCCTGCCTTTTCAAAATAAAAGCCTACACCTCGTGCAACAAAATGTCCAGCAAATTTTCAGAAAAGCACTTCATACGTCCTTCACTATGATTTCATAAAAGATAAAAATAATGAAAATGAAATCCTCTTTTTCCTCGACCTTAAAGCTCCTGTGAGGAACTTCTGGCTTGTGTAGATTTGGCACCTCTTTGTGGAAAAAAGTCTTTACTGGTTCTTGTTTCTTTGATGAAAACGTCTCACCCTGCTTTCCTTTAAACACCAGGTGTTTCATTTATTTAAAGCTGTTGTTGAAAAAGTCTGACACCTACCCCCCGCCAGAAATCTAAGACGGTAAAAATAATCACAGAGATCATTGTGTTTTTTTTGACTGTGAATTTATGTTTCTTCGGTAGTAAAGAGACATCTGAGCTCATTTTAGTCTGTTTCACAACCAAATTTAAAAAAAAATCCTCAGAGGAGCTTTAATATTCTTCATATGTAACAGTTAGCTCACGTAATACACAATAAATTAGTAGTGGTAAATATTTGAAATCTGACAAGAAAACTTTTTAAACAGATCAGAAAATATGAGAGGATAAAAAAATGGCCCAAATAAGTTTGTCATCAGCATATAAAAGTGACTTATTAAGAATTAATTTTAACAAAGTCGACGATAAAGAGGAACTTACCGAGTTTAAAGAGAAAGAAACCAACAGAGAGACGAGGATCTAAGTTTAGAGCAGCAGAAACTAAAATTACAGCTCATCCCTCCATCACTTCGTCTTCATCGCAAAAAGAGCGACAGACGAAGAGGAGGAGGAGGAGGAGTAGGTCTGCTTTTATACCAAGAAAAAAGGAGGGATGACTCGTTTCTCTTTCTTTATCAATCTGTCGCCTCTAACCAGTGTGTGTGTGTGTGTGTGTGTGTGTGTGTGTGTGTGTGTGAGAGAGAGAGAGAGAAAGTGGGAGAGAGAAGCATGAGTTAAGCACCTTTCTGACTTGACACTCTGCTTGTGGTTGAGTTTTCACTCACACACACACACACACACACACACACACACACACACACACACACACACATGGAGTCTTGGTGGAGGCTTTGGTCAGGTAGGTGGTTTGTAAAGGTGTGTGCGTGTGTGTGTGTGTACTCTCACTGTCAGTTACCGGTAGTGATGGAGTGTATTCTGCTGAACGCTCTGTGTGTGTTTGTGTGTGTGTGTTACAGGAACCACGGAGCGACATGTTATTTGTGCGAGGATGACATCACATCCCCATCTCGCTCTCTCAAACACGGACGTGCAAAAAAACATCCAGCCTGGTTTCCTGTTCCACTGACTGACTTAAAACGTGTGTGACGTCACAGGAAGGGGTCCCTCCGGCTTCACAGGAAGTGTGTGTGTGTGTGTGTGTGTGTGTGTGTGTGTGTGTGTGTGTGTGTGTGTGTGTGTTTTAGTGTGTGTGCACTACTGTGTGTGTGAAGACTCACCCTCCAGAAGTACTTGCGGTTGGCGTCTTTGGGGACGCTGTCGGCCGTGTAGATCTCGCCCACCAGGGGACCGAAGCGGGTTCCTTTGGGGATGTACTCCCTGCTGCAAACGCCGACCACCTGCGCCACAACACACACACACACACACACACACAAACACACACACACACACATAGATGGGGGTCAGAACAAAGACAGAGGGAGCTTTCAAGTGACATTCAGGATCTTTGTGTAAAAGGATTGAACTTTTTACAACATTTTCTGCACAAACGTTAGAGCTAAATCGTTAGCATCATTAGCATAATTAGCACGTTGAGCATGATTAGCATCTGTTAAATCCTGCTACCTCTCTTTAAGACCTGCTCAAAGTGCTTTTATTGTCACATCAGCTTAAATTTACATCATTTTCAAGATTATTCTGTTTATTCTGTAACTCATAAAACTTCACTACACTCAAAAACTATCATCCAAGCAGCAGTATGAGCCTGATTTTGAGAAATAACAAGACAAAAATGACGCCAGAATCGTTTGTAAAGAGTGAAAAATCGACCAAAGCGGTTGAGAAATGTGCTTTTTTAGTTTCTTGAGTTTTTAATTTAAGAAATGAGACAGTTTTGTTTTTTTTCTGTGAGCATGATTTAAGATATGATTTGTTTTTGTTTTTTTAGTGTATCTGGACCCTCTTTTAGAAGAGCTCAAAGTCCTTTTATTCTCACATTTCCTAAATTAATGTAGTTTTCTGAATCATCTTCATGTATTTTATCTGCTTGGCATCCACAGAACCTCAACACACTGCAAAAACTGCAACAAAACTGCCAACAGGGCGAGAAAAATGTACTCCTTTACTTTTAATGACATTTTTTTCTTATAATATCCTGAATTAAAACTTTTTCCTGGTCTTTTCAGGTGTATGTGCCTCATATTAAGACTAATAAGACAAATTTTACCCTAAATACGACAAAAACATTTTTATTTTTTGCTGTGAACATAAAATAAAAAGTTAAACTGACACAAAAAAAATGACTTTTTATCAAACTGGAGAAAATTTGAAATGAAACGTAAAGAAAATCCTTTTTAAAGCCGACAAAGTTTGAGTTTTTGTGATATTTGCAGGATGGAAACGCTGTTCGATCATTGTGAGACTCTATGACATTTGTTAACCACGTCTTCCCCTTCTAACAGCTGACGGAGCTTTTTTTAATTTCTTTTTTTGGATGAGATAAACTTGTCACTGCAGACTCTGGGTTGAAATTAAGCAACGAAAGAACAACGAGAGCAGAATCTGACTTCACTGTTCTGATTTGACGCCTGAAAAGTGAAGAAAGTGGATTAAACAGCGACATTCAGTGAGGATGGCGATGAATAAATCACACAAACCCGCCTCAGAATTTTTGAACTGTTCCTTTAAAGTATGAGCTGTGAGTTCATGGAACGCTTTATTTTGCAGAAACTCCGTCCATCAGCTCTGAGTCTCATTAAGTCTCATTAAGTCTCATTGTGTGCTCAGAGTCCCGCTCCGCTGCAGCTGAGGTGTGTGTTAGCACGCATTCGTGTGGATGTGTGTGTGTGTGTGTGGTTAAAAGAAACACAGCTTAAATCTCCTCTTTCATTTCTCTGTGTTGTCACACCTCGACTCTTCACCACATCAAACCCGACCTGCTGCCACTTCACACGCTGAGGGGAAACATCCAGACGCTCAGCGCAAGAAAGAAAGAAAGAAAGAAAGAAAGAAAGAAAGAAAGAAAGAAAGAAAGAAAGAAAACTCATCTTCTCTCAGAAAGTGGAGGAGGAGGAGGAGGACGAGGAAGAGGAGGAGGAGGAGGAGAGACTCACGTCTCCCCCAAACCTCTGCTGAGATGGAAATCCCCCTTTTCCCTGTTTTCAGACTTTTACAGACAATTATCACCCGACAGCCAATCAGATCGTCCTCTCAACTCCTCTCTCAGCTTCCTGTTGATGAGAAGATCCCTGCACGGGTGTCTCGTCCCGTGCACTTCTCTCTCTCTCCTTCCTCTCCACGTTAACATCCATAAAACGATCTTCCTCCTCCGTCTGACTCCTCCACCTTCCTCCACCTTTGCTCCAAGCAGAGCGTCGTTATCTGACCTCAGCTTCAACCTTCGACGGCTTTGATTTGCTCACCTCGCGCTTCAATCAATAACTCATCCTTTCAAGCTTTGTTTGGGAAGTCACAAGATCTCTGTTTGACATGTGTGGAAAGACCTGCAGAGGAAACGTGACGAGCGAGAAATCCACACCTGATAAGACGACTCTGAGAGCAGCTCTTAAAGTCGGCTTTTGATTCAGTAAATCTTAACTTTTGTGGATAAAAGCTGCAAATTTCAGAGTGTTTTTAAGCACAGGAGGATTCTAACGGGTTAAAATTCACTGTTTAATCCCATTCAAAGCAGATTAATCCAGCAGAATGAGGAAATCTGATGTGTTTCAGTGCTGAACGCTGCCCCCTGCCAGCACACGCAGGTACTGCAGCTCGTTTAATGACTTCGGGGAAAAGAAGTGATTTTATTTTTGACTTTAATCCTTTTATTCATTATTTTATCTCCTTAAATCATCAACTGTCTGTTTTTATCTCTTTTAAAGGAACATTTTTCAGTTTTAGTCCATTTTTCCTTCTTTTCTTCACTCTGTTCTGCTTTTTTCATCCTTTCTGTCCGTTTTGTGTTTCTCTGTCGTCATTTTGCTCCTTTATGACCTTTTTTAAACTTATAAATTCTTAAAGAGGAAAATTTTACCTGACAGGAAGAAAAACCTGTTCAGATGTGAGACACACACACACACACACACACACTCACACACACACTCACACTCCCCTTTAATGGATGCATATGTTTGAATGAGAGCATACATTTGGCTCCAGGCGATTCACACACTCACACAGTCGCTGTAATATATGTGTGTGTGTGTGTGTTTGTGTGTGTGTGTGTGTAGTTTTATGGCGAGACACGACCCCCTCTTCATTACATGACCCACGTCTGACTCACGAGTGTGTGAGCACCAACAGACGGCTTTCTCTGAGTCTGAGAGAAAGTTTGTCTGAGTGTGTGTTTCTGTGTGTGTTTCTGTGTGTGTGTGTGTGTGTGTGTGTGTGTGAGAGAGAGAGTCTGACCTCCTTGCTGTCAGCCGGGTGTTTGAAGGCCAGGTTCCTCGGTAGAGACGCCTCAGCTCTGGTCGTACTCGTCGTCACTGCGTCACCGTCTGGCCCCGCCTCCCACGCCGTATCCTTGACGATGTACGTGCACTTCTCCTCGAACTCCGCCTCCGTCCAGCGCGTCATGTCCGCCTCCTCCACGTCCAGCTCCATGTCCACATCCGAGTCCGCCTGCGTCGTCTCGCCGCCGTCCGAGCCGGAGGCCGTGGTGGCGGCGGAGGCCATCTTTGCTTCTTGTCGTGTGTCGTCCTGCTCCATGGTGTGCGCCCCCTCACTGGTCAACATGGCCGAGCTATGAGAGGTCGCCTGATGGAAAGAGAGAGAGAGAGAGAGAGACATTAATTTTAACATTTCTTTTATGTCAGGACGTCCAAACATCAAAACTTTTTTATCTCATGTGAACAAAAAATATTAGAAGAAAAAAGATGAAGAGATGAGAAAGAAAGAAAGAAAGAAAGAAAGAAAGAAAGAAAGAAAGAAAGAAAGAAAGAAAGAAAGGAATCATGAAAGAGACTAAAGAATAAACAAACAGAAAAAAGAAAAGAAAAAGAAAATGAAATATAGAATTTCAGAGAAAACCAGAAAAGACTCAAAAGTGAAAGACGAGAAAACAAACAAAGAATTTAAAAAGTGAAGAAATAAAAGATGAAAGAAGAAAGAAAACAAAGAAAAAAGAAAGTAGAAAAAAAGAAAGAAAAAGAAGGATTGAAAATGAAAGATAAAGAGAAGAAAAGAGAGAGAGAGAGAGAGAGAGAGAGAGAGAGAGAGAGAGAGAGAGGGACTTTGAGTGCTCACAGACGGAGAGATGAGGGGATGAAGAGCGAGAGGAGGAGATGAGATTATTATGAGGGTTGACTCAGGGGGGGGGGGTCTGACTAACACTGCTGTCACACACACACACACACACACACACACACACACACACACATACAGAGAGAGAGAGAGAGAAAGAGAGAGAGAGGAATCACTTTGAATCCTTCACTCAAACTAATCAATTTTAACTCCTTGTTTCATTTTTCATAAATAAATTTCTTCATAAATTTTTATTTCAGTTTATCTGTTTTTTTTTCTTTTCTTGTGACGGTTTGATTCTCACTTTAAAAAAAATACAAAGAAAAAAAAACATCAAACAGATCAGTGAGGAATTCATGAAGCAGGAGAGGATTTTCAAAATAAAGCTCAGCCCCAGTAATATTCAGCGTTTTCAGACCTTTGAGGTTTTTTGCTCATATTTTTATTTTGACTTCAAATGAACTTTTTTAACTCTTCAGTTTTTAAATCAGCTGATTTAAAAAAAATGAACTTTTCTAACAAATCCACATTTTTGAAGCAGAATAAGAAACAAAGAGGGAGAAACATGAAGTTAGATCTGATCAGATTTCTCTCTCTGACATGTTTCTCTGAGTGATTGTTTATCAAAAAAGGTCAAATTCAGATTAATTCAGGTCAGAGTTTGTTCACCTGCAGCTTTACATCATAAAAAACTTTGTTTTTCTTTTTTTGTTTGTTTGTTTTTGTGTTTTTTAGGCCAAAGGAAGGTGTAATCTGGCTGTTTGTGAGAGATTTTAACAATGAGCTGGATTCACACAGATTAAGATCCCCCGTCTCCCCCGTCCTCCCCCGTCCTCCCCCGTCTCCCCCGTCTCCCCCGTCCTCCCCCGTCTCTTCCTGAAGACGGAGGAAGGAAACGCTGTCTGTGTCTGAATGAAGCTAAAATTGGAAGCAGAGTGGAACTGCAGCGGAACCGGCAAATCATCCCCACTCCCAGCGTGTGTGTGTGTGTGCATGGATTTATGTCTGTTTCAGTGTGTGTGTGTGTGTGTGTGTGTGTGTGTGTGTCTGCACTGTGTGTGTGTTGGTAATGAAGGGAGGGGGAGCGAGATGAGGAAGGGAGCGCCAAAACTTTTCCATTTGGGGGGCCACAGCAGCAGAAGCACAAACAAAACTTCAAACACGATCCCACCCAAGTCACACACACACACACACACACACACACACACACACACACACACACAGAGGCAGCAGATATCCACAGAGGGACAAACATGCTGCTCGTCCCACGCAGCAGATCTCTGTGAATTCTTCTGCAGCCGCAAGAAAGAAAATAATTCTCCTCAAACTCGGCTCACAGCTCACGACGAGTTTCCTCCAAACAAAACAAAAAACATGAACTAAACTCACTTTTTGTTTATGATTTAAAAAAATAAAAGCTGATTTATTCACATTCAGGATTAAAAAACAACCCAAAGTCTCACTTTTCTTTTTCTTGTTTAAGATTAAATTAGAAAGTTTTTTTAAACTCTTGAAACAACAGAAATGGTTTGTGTGTGTTTCAGTTTCTTGCATCTTAAAAATATCAAAATATTCTTTAAACTTCTTGAAAATGAAGGAAAACAGGAACTTTCTGCAATAAATCAACAAGAATCCTTTTTTATGAGTTTTAAATATTTAATTTTGTCTTCATTAAACGCTTTTTTCTCCTTCCCTGCACAGATCAAAGGCTGCAAAGATCATCGCCTCCTCTTTTTTTTAAGAACTGATCACTTCAGAAAATGTTTCCCAACATTTCAGCCTCCAGCAGATCTTCTTTTTGCATAACAGCTGCAGCTTTGAAACTAACAGTGAAACCAAAAAACAAGAAAGCTTCAGCTCTGTCACTTTTAGAACATCTGAAATCCCAAAAGCTGAGTTTGCGCGGCGCAGTCTGCGGGATTTTAAACTCATCTGCACTTTCAGGAGGAAACTTTGAGAGCTGAGAGCGCACAAGTCAGGAGGAGGTGTCCGTCAGAGGAGCGTTTTAGAATTTATTTTTCTTTTTCATCCACATTAAATCCTTAAAAAACAAATTTAAAACTCTTAAAGTTTCATTAAAGCCGAAAAAAGCAAATTAACGAAATATTTGAACGCGCCTGAGATAAAGCGAAGAAATAAAACCTCCAGCTGATGTGAAGTGAATTCAAAACACATCAGAAGAAAAAGCAGCAGCTCAGAAATCTTAGAAATAAGAAATAAAAATGATTTTTCAAAATTAAAAAATGTTTTTTAAACTTTTTTTTTTTCAATATTAAGTTTTTTCTGCGTTTTGAAGCGTAAAAAGCGCAAAAAAATCGGAGAAGAAGTCTCATAAAATAAGCCTATAAAGATGACAATTTGTTCACAAGGCGCAGGAAATGTCTCAGGTGATGTTCAAAGAATTAATTCCGAGTCAAATCATCGCGTAAAACAGAAATTAAATCGAGGAAAAGCGTAAAAAGACGCAAATTGTGCGTAAATTTGATCCCACTGCGATTTAATCCTCCAGGTGTTGATTTCTTCTTCTTCGGTCTAAAAACAGGTGAAAAGTTGGTGTCTGCTCCGTACTCACCGTGTAACTTTGGTCCCATCCACACATAGGGCCGTCCGGTCAGATCCTCCGTCTAGAAGCGTCACTGTGCGCGCCGGACAGGTGCACTTCTCCCCGCGCGTGCGTCCGTTCCTCCCTGCGCCGATACTCCACACCGGTGTCAGTGTGTGTGCGTGTGTGTGTGTGTGTCACAGTGTGTGTTATCAGGTCCGTATCCTGAGTTCAAATGCCTGACTGAATAAGAAGCTCGCGGACTAAGTCTGGAGAAGCCACGCCCCCTGTCCTTACCCCGCCTCCTCATGACCCCGCCCCTTTCTTCACACACTTTTTCTTCTTGCAGATTGAACAGCAGGAGCTTTCACCTGGGGCAATCAAACACACACACACACACACACACACACACACACACACACACACACACACACACTGACACACACACACAGAATGCTTTAAAATAAAGTTTTCTTCAATGAGTGTGTGAGGAGATGTGTGTGTGTGTTGGAAATGTCTGTTAGCAGCTTCAAATGGGTAAACAACATTTGCCTTCTTTGTGTGTGTGTGTGTGTGTGTGTGTGTGTGTGTGTGTGTGTGTGTGTGCTGGAGGGGGGGATTGAGTCACTGTCACAGGACGTCCCTCTCTTCCTCAGGAAACACACAATCCCCCCCACACACACATACACACACACTCAGTCACACACTCGGCCTGTAGGGGGCAGGACTGATCTGCCCTCACCGCTCTCTCTCTCTTTGTTTTTCCTTATTGTTTCTGTCTCTCACCCTTCCTTCAGCCGCTCTCTCTCTCTCTCCTTCTACTTTCTCTCTCTCTCTCTCTCTCTCTCTCTCTCTCTCTCTCTCTCGTATGTCTCTTTTCTTTTTTCTTTTTATTTTAAGAAGCTCTCTTTTTATTTGTTGAAAAATAAAGTGAATTAAAAATCAAGACTTGAGACTAAAACCTCTTCTTCAAACGAGTCTCGGCTCAGACCGCTGTTCTGTCAAAAAGTGCATCACATGCAAACTGATTCAAGACGCCGACAGCTCGACTGTTTTTATTTTCATTTTAACCGTTTAAAAAAGAAAAACCTTGGAATTCATCTTTACATGCATCGTCTAAACACTCTGAAAATTTCATCCAGTCAAGTGTTTGTGTTTTATTTTCAGTCAGAATCATTTTATTAGACTTTATCTGAGCCGCCTTCACCCGACAAGTCCAGAAAAAACGTCTTAATTCAAGATATTAAAGGATGAAAATGACGCCTGAATTGTTTGTAAAGAGTAAAAGATTTTTTTCCTGTTAACATCTTAAAATCAGACATTTTTCCAGACTTGTCGGCTGAAAGTGGCTCAGGTTGAGTCTAAAACTTTTCTTTTTTCTTTTTTCATTTTTTAACAAAAATAAGACGTTAACTCTTCATTAGAATTAATTTTTTTTGCAGTGATATCGTTCAATTCAAACGTTCAGTAAAAATTATCCTCCAGAGCTGCTTCACATCAAATCTCTATCGTAGCTCAGTTTAAAGGAGCGTCTTCTTCAGCTTAGAATTCTTTTAAAAATCATATTTTTGGGTCTTTTTTTAATCATTTTACCGAGGTGACAGCTGCCCTCCAGATAAAGAAAAAAGTCAGGAAAATAACCTGAATTTAAGAGGCTTTAATCCCTTTTTTTTCCTCCTCTGTTGAGATTATTTTGAATAATTTTAAGCTCGTATAAAAAACAGGAAAAGATTCTGTCCTAACTTTAATGAAATCATTAAATTACTTGGGGAAGAAATAAAGCAGAAAGTGATTTTTGATGCTTGAAAAAAAATCTACTTTCTGATTTTAACATTTTAATTAATCTGCAAAAAGATCTGCAAGTTTTTTTCTCTTTTCCTACAAAAAACAAACTCATGAAAGCAGAACAGTTTTAACACGACTGACTTTTTCATCGTGCAGATTTCTGTTTGCACATGTTTTCTTTTTTGTGCAAAAATCAACTCTTGCATTTGCAAAATCAGAAAAATAAATAAAACAAAACAAACAAAAAATGCCTCAGTGAAGTCTTGGTTCCCTCTTTGCCTCATTCCTCCGTCATGTCTACTCTCTACTCGTCCTCCAAACCTCTGACCTTTGACCTTTGGTGTGTAAACAGAGGCTCTATCAGTTTAATCCATGCATGTATGAACCATCTCCCTCTCTCTCTCTCTTTCCCCGCTGTAAGAAAAGCTCGCTCGCTCTCTGATGCTGGAAATTCCCGTCTAATTGTCCCCCAGACTTCCTTAATTTACCTCCTACTCACTCGCCTCCTCCTCCCTCCCTCCTTCTCTCCTCCTTCCCTTTGATTTCTCCGGTTTATTTACAGAAATGATTTTCCACGCTGACCTCTCTCTCTCCACATTTTCCATCACTTTCCTCCCCCCTGTGTTTTCGTCGTCCTGAGGCCTACCTTACCAAAATAATAACAATAAAAGAGAAAAAAAAAAGCTTTGTTGTTTTCCCGTTTAGGTTTTAACGATGAAGATAAAATGTTTCAGAATGTCATCGAACGAAGCAGGTAGAGGGATTAAAAGGCTGCAGACAGAAGAGAGGAGAAAGGAGGGATTCAAACCTCTTCAGTGACGCTGCTCTTTCACGACAGAAAACAAACAAACGATAAAAAAAGAGGGAAGCCAGAGGTGGGAATGAATGAAATAAGAAGAAAAGAAAGAAATAAAAAGTCAAATTCAGAGCGTAAAAGCTCGACACAAAGATCAATCACTCCAAACTCAATCCTGGAAAACAGACGATTCCTTCAGGGAGGTTTAAGTGAAAAATTTACAAAAGGTCACAAGTAAAGAAACATTTTATCTCTCTAATTCGCTCTGACTTTGCAGAAAGTTTGAAACAAAACCAAAAATAAAGACTCTGAGGAGAGAGAGAGAGAGAGAGAGAGAGAGAGAGAGAGAGAGAGCGTTGATCGCTGCACGTTGTTCCTCTGTGACGAGTTAAAACGGTCAAACTGAAACTGAATCATGAGTTCATCCATCGCCGCATCGACAACCATCAACATGAGTCTGTTTGTGTTTTCTCTCCTCTAATGAGGAACGACGATCAGGAAGAGAAAACAAGCAACAGGAAGAGAGAGAGAGAGAGAGAGAGAGAGAGAGAGAGAGAGAGAGAGAGAAGGAGAGAGAGGTCCTCTCTCTCTCTCTCTCTGGTGACAGAGGGTCTGACCACATCACTCGCTGCCTACTGCTTCCTGCCAACGGACGACCCTGACACACACACACACACACACACACACACACACACACACACACACACACACACAGAGCTTCAGATCTGTCTCACAGCTGTTGGACATGTTGATGCTCTCTCTGGAAAACAACCAGACACACACACACACACACACACACACACACACACACACAGAGCGGCTCAAAGAGTGTTTGCTGGATGTCAGATTTTCAGACCTCTCAGAGAGTCTTCCTGAAACCATGAGGGATGAGGTCATCACATTAGGATCTTGGGTGGGCCTCAAACACCAAGGTTAGCCCAACCCCCCCCCCCCCCCTCAACAGGCCTCCAGGAGGGGCCAGTTTCACCACAAAAGTTTTAGGATGAAACGGGAAGGTATTGTTGTGTTTCGGCTCCTTGTTGGCATGGAAACGGCGTTTTAGTCGACCTTAAACAGAAACTTTTAAAAACAGCCTCCAGACTGGAATCTTTCTGAAACGCCGTGGCCTCTGTTGTCGTGTGAACAGCAAGCTGTAGTTTTCCGTGTCCAGACGCTGACGTCACGCTCCGCCTTGAGCGTCGTCATGGGAACTTATAATAACCACGAGTGAGCTGGACAACAACAGCAGCACTGGAGGACGACCGAGTCTGGAGTCCCGCACGCTTAGCGTCCATCGTGTTCTGTTTCTTCTGGTCAGACTTCCTCTGGTCTGAAGAGGAACAGGTAGTGGTCACACGGGGTGTGTCTCTACAGTTAGATCGCCACCTACAGGCCTGGCATGCACACTTCAGTGTTTCTGTGTAAAACTCAAGACGAGACAAAAACAGAGATTTTTATGATCATGTAAAGATACTACGGAGGCACCAGAGGGACAAAATAAGGACCGAAAAATTTCATTTTTCTAACTTCATTGGTCACTTTCTTGAGCATTTTTTCTACATTATCATTCCTTGAACTTGAAACAAACCGTAGGAGGGTTTACCTGCAGAGGTGCAGTGATGGAGGGACGTCGATGAGGCGTTGACGTGGAGTTAAATGAGCTCAGTCATGACCTCCGTCTGAGAGCTGGATTTTTATCTGCAAACTTTTATCTCTGTTACGTTTGATCTCATTTACAGACATTATGTAAATAAACACTTAAAGAAAGGTGAACTTTACCTGTTGAACTCATCTTGTTTTGACCCTTTTTTTGTTCTTTTATTGATTCAAAAGGAAAACAGACGACAAACGCACCATCACCCTGATCAAATTTATCCCAGAGTTCGAACTTTGTTGGAAACATTTGAGTTATTTAATGTCACTCTTTTTAAAAATATAACCTCTTCATCCCCAGATTTTTTCTTTGCAGATGATTTCAGTGTTTCTGAATTTGATTTTAAAACCTTTAACCCGTTTCTTTCTCTCTTTTATGAATGTTTTGAATCCAACGTGCACAGAAACGATCGTAAAAGCGGGTGAAACCGTCTGGGATTCGTTAAAAACATCTCTACAGTCGTTTTTCACACCTTTGAGGGGGAATGCGTGGTAAAGATGGCGGATTGTTCCTGTAGTCTCCACGCTCAGATGCTGAATCAACCCGAGCATGAAAGCTTTCTGCAGAACCATCGTGTTTCACTTCAAATGTTAGCGTTTGGATGTTTGGATGTGATTGTTTGCAGACAAAAAGACATTCATGAAGATTATGTGTTTGCCTTTCACCACACAGAGTTTCCCTCTCTCTCTCTCTCTCTCTCTCCTTGAAGCCTGTGGCTGCAGGGTATCATCAGTGGGAGGGGGGCAGGGGGTGTGTGTTGGGGCGGCCCCCCCCCCCCCTCCACACAAACAGCTCTGAAGTCACATTAAAATGTGTCTTTTTGTCTCTGTGGTGGCCCTGCATGCATGCCTGCAGGAGCCGGAGAGGAGAGACAAAAGAGGGCCCCGAGACCACCTGGGTGTGTGTTAGTTTAACAGAGGGCCTCTATCACACACACACACACACACACACACACACATGCATGTATAAGAGAGGGACTCACATCTCCTCTGTGCATCACTCTGCTCCTCTCTCAGCTCAGGATCTCCAGAGGATGTTCCAGCCCGGCCTCAGATCTGCTCCTGGTCAGACTCAGAGCTTCAGAAACATCGAGATGAAGCAGGATGATGACACAAAGCGTTCCACATGCATCTCCTCCTCCACTCCGTCACATTCAATCAGACTACCTTACATCTAAGTCAACGAGTGAACTCACACCGATGTTTGATGGATGCCGGAGCGCTGACACATCAGTTTATAAAAAAACACTGATCCAGCAGGACAGGAAGCCATGCCCAGAATCTACATGAAAACACCTGATGACTGTCAAAATAAAACAGAGCATGACAAAATCAGAGTCTGAAGAGACAGAGCATGATCAGACGGTGTGTAGAAAGAGTGAGTTTAGGGAGACGGACAAAAAAAGAAAGTGTAAGGACACAAGACAGAGCTTAGTGAGACGAGATTTAGTGTACAGAGAAGAGACGTAGAGAGAAGAGACGTAGCGTAGCGTAGAAAGAAGAGACGTAGAGAGAAGAGACGTAGAGAGAAGAGACATAGAGAGAAGAGATGTGGAGAGAAGAGACGTAGCGTAGCGTAGAAAGAGAGACGTAGAGAGAAGAGACGTAGAGAGAAGAGACGTAGAGAGAAGAGACGTAGAGAGAAGATCTAGAGAGAAGAGACGTAGGGTAGCGTAGAAAGAAGAGACGTAGAGAGAAGAGACGTAGAGAGAAGAGACGTAGCGTAGCGTAGAGAGAAGAGACGTAGAGAGAAGAGATGTAGAGAGAAGAGACGTAGCGTAGCGTAGAGAGAAGAGACGTAGAGAGAAGAGACGTAGAGAGAAGAGATGTAGAGAGAAGAGACGTAGCGTAGCGTAGAGAGAAGAGACGTAGCGTAGCGAGAAGAGACGTAGAGAGAAGAGACGTAGAGAGAAGAGACGAAGTGAGAAGAGACGTAGAGAGAAGAGACGTAGAGAGAAGAGACGAAGTGAGAAGAGACGTAGAGAGCAGAGACGTAGAGAGAAGAGACGTAGAGAGCAGAGATGTAGAGAGAAGAGACGTAGAGAGAAGAGACGATGAGAGAATAGACGTAGAGAGCAGAGAGGTAGAGAGAAGAGACGTAGAGAGAAGAGACGTAGATAGAAGAGACGTAGAGAGAAGAGACGAAGAGAGAAGAGACGTAGAGAGAAGAGACGTAGATAGAAGAGACGAAGAGAGAAGAGACGTAGAGAGAAGAGACGAAGACAGAAGAGACGTAGAGAGAAGAGACGTAGAGAGAAGAGACGTAGAGAGAGAGACGTAGAGAGAAGAGACGAAGAGAGAAGAGACGTAGAGAGAAGAGACGTAGATAGAAGAGACGAAGAGAGAAGAGACGAAGAGAGAAGAGACGTAGAGAGAAGAGACGAAGACAGAAGAGACGTAGAGAGAAGAGACGTAGAGAGAAGAGACGTAGATAGAAGAGACGAAGAGAGAAGAGACGTAGAGAGAAGAGACGAAGAGAGAAGAGACGTAGAGAGAAGAGACGTAGAGAGAAGAGATGTAGATAGAAGAGATGAAGAGAGAAGAGACGTAGAGAGAAGAGACGTAGAGAGAAGTGACGAAGAGAGAAGAGACGTAGAGACGTAGAGAGCAGAGACATAGAGAGCAGAGACGTAGAGAGAAGAGACGTAGAGAGCAGAGACGTAGAGAGCAGTATAAAGCACAGCTTCACTCTTCACACTTTTCTACCTGTGAGCAGAAATCCAGGCGTCATGTCGTGAATTTGGCTCAGATTAAGCCTGGAAAGACTTTTTTTCTTTTACTTGAAACAAAACAAAATTTCTGTTTGAGTTTTTGCAGCAGATTTCTTCTTCCTGGGGCCTGTTTTTGTCTTTTTTTAAATTTCTGATCGCACACTTCGCAGACTAAGACCAGGTACAGGTGGGGTTTTGCAGGTCTGTTGCTGCCTCGTTGGGTTGCCTGGTCTTGTGACACGTTTCCCACATAGAAGGTAAGGAACCAGTAGATCTGGTGGAGATGGTCTGGAGTACGAGTACAGAAAAACTGTACCTGAATAATTCTGTCATTTGAAGACATTTTCAGGTGTCTGAGACGTTTTCTGATGAAAATCAGTGAAGTTCTTGGACTTCAGGAGCTGATGGTGATCAGAAAACACGCAGGGAAAGCAGAGAGAGAGTTGATCCAGATAAAGCTCACCTCAACTCTTTCTCTCCTCCTCCTCCTCCTCCTCCTCCTCATCTCTCCCCCGTCCTCTCTCCTCTCCTCCCCTCAGTCCCAAACATTTTAATTGCAGCCCACAGGCCATTTGATGCCTCGCCAAATCACTGTGAAGAGATCAGCCATTGTCCACTTCCTTTGTGTGTGTGTGTGTGTGTGTGTGTGTGTGTGTGTGTGTGTGTGTGTGTGAGACGATCTGTTACCAAATGACGGTTACACTGCAGGTCGGTGTATGGTGGACCTGCTGAATGTGTGTGTGTGGATTTAGAGAGTTAATCCCTGAATAGAGAAGCCATTAGAGAGAATTAGGCAGGTTAGACCAACCATGATCCCCCTCTCTCTCTCTCCGTCTCTCCCTCCTGTGTGTGTGTGTGTGTGTGTGTGTGTGTGTGTGCAGGACAGCCGTGAACGCATGGCATGCGTCAGGGTCGAGGCCCCTCAAAAAGAAGTGAAGGAGGCGCACCAGGGACAGAGGAGGAGGAGGAGGGGGGGTGAGGTAGCAGACTCTCCTAATCTTGCCAATCCACCCCTGCTGTGGACACACACACACACACACACACACACACACACTGGAGTGGAGTGGGTTCATCCTGACACTCTCTCAACAGATGGCAGCGCAGAAAGGCCGACGGTAAACTTGAGCAAAACCCAAACCAGACAGCTGACCCCCCCGAGAGTCTACGGCTAATCACAGAGTCCTCAGCACACCACACACACACACACACACACACACACACACACACACACACACACAAACACTCTTCATCAGGAGGAAACTGAACATAACTCATAACACAGAGTGTGTGTTGGTTGAAGTATCAGAGCTACAGGTGAACTTGAACTCATCACTGAAGCCTCACCTGCTCACCTGAAGGGGTTCTAACCCTCATCAGCACCTGCTCACTATCCACCTTTTTCCTGACTACCCATAGTTCATAGCGATTGCTGATTTTGCTCTTCCGGTTGAACGTTCTGTTTCAATCAATCAATCAATCTTTATTTGTATAGCGCCAATTCATAACAAGTGTTATCTCAAGACACTTTACAATAGAGCACAAAGTTCCTCATTTTAAGGATATACATATATGCACAGATACATATATACATATAAATATACACATATACATATATATATACAAATATATACATCCAACACCCAACATGAATCCATAAAGCCAATCATGAATCCCTCCATCATGGCGGCAAGAAAAAACCTCCTGTTAAGCAGCAGGAAATCTCGAATGTGGACCCCATTACGTTGCCATGGAGACCACAAAGCTGGTGATGTTAGCTTAGCTGTCACACTCACTCTAATAACTGACTTTTAACAGCAAGAAAAGAGACAAAATGAAAAATAATCAGAGGTGGAGTCAGAGTGAGGATGTTTAAAAAGTTTACAGTGAGCCCTGTCGAGCTTTAATGATGTCACATGAGCTGTTTTAAGTTAGCGGCAACCGGGAGTCGATAACTGCCAGTGGAAGTCAACACCCATCGGCTCCTGAAGAAACAGGTGGAATGATTAACCCTTTATTATAAAACAGCTTTGGCCGGACGAGCGTCATGTGAACTTCTTTGGAAGAAAAACACTTTATTATTATTTATTTAACAGAACGGACTCAGTTTGACATCCAGCAAAGAGGAAGTGACACAAAGCGTTGGTCACATGATGAAAACTTTAGTTTCATGTCACTGTTCAATTCTACAACAAAGGATGAGGATCCAGATTAAGAAAGTCAAGTTTATAAGTCAAAATAACCAAAACCTAAAGTCAAGACACTGAAGTCCTGACGTTTCTGGATTTAAGGTGGAATGAAATCATAATGTGATGAGATAAAACTCAAAGTCAAGTTTTATTTTAGTGGAAATGACGTATTGTTCCAGAAAAACGTTGTAAGACCGACATGTTGAAATCAAGCAGCAACCTTCAGTCTGAAAATATGAGGCAATGCTGAAGTGCTAAAGTCTGCTGTTCCTCGAGTGTCCGCTTGAGGCTGGAAGTCACAAACACACCAAGACAATAAAAGACGTTTTCACGGCCAAAATAAGCACATTTACAGCCTGGTACAAAGAATGTCTCCCGTCTGAATCGCTGATTTCACTAACAGCACGCACTGTAGGGGGGTGAATTTTTTCTAATTCAGCATATTCGACAATATTAAGCTCTCCAGTTCGTCCAATCAGAGGCACAGCTCAGATCACGTGACTGTGGAGCGTCCTATGGTTGTTACTGTGGAGACTCACAGCACGCCTCATTTCCAATATGGCCGCTCCGGCCGTTTGGCTTCAGAAGTCCGTTTCAGAAACAGACGGGTGACGTCGCGGAGACTACATCCATTAATTACACAGTCAATGGTTGAAATTAATTCCAAACGTTATGAGATTATTGGTAAAATTTAGTCGGCGTATAACGCTACAAGATTATTGAAACAGAGTCAGCACATGATGAGATTATTGTTGAATTTAAATTGGAATGTTGTGAGATATTAAGAGTTTAATGTAAATAAATCTGAATTTTTGAGATTACTGTTGAAATCAGTTCTGAGTTTAATCTTCAAATTTAACAGCTTCAGTCTCAAAATCGTTTATTTTTCTTGGAGTTTATTTTTTTTCATTCTTTTATTTATTTATTTTCTATCTTATTTTATTTTAAGTTTATCTTATTTTATTATTATTTATTTATTTTCCATCTTATTTTATTTTAAGTTTATCTTATTTTATTATTTATTTCATGTATTTTTACTGATTCTTTGGTATTTATTACAGGTTATATTGATTTTATTGCACTGTTTTTGCTTTTACTATTTTTAGAACTCTTCTCACTTCCCGGTGATTGTCCAGTGTTTTTAGTTTTGTAAAGCACTTTGAACTTCATACTCATACCATATAAAGTTGACTTTGAGTTATTCTCTGTCTCCATTCCAAGTGTCTGAGAGTTCACCATGAAATCCGTCTAAGAAGTTAAGTTCAAACTTTCCTCTCAAGGAGAACATTTGGTGAAAACTGTTATGAAACTGATAAATAAAAACTTCTGCTGACTCAGAGAAGCTCAGAGAGAGAAAAAAAACATCTTCTAAAAACTTTCTGTCCTCTTCTTTTTCTTTTTTCCAGCCTGAGTCCCGTCATGTGAGTCTGTTTCAGCGCTGCCTGCGTCACTTTCAGCCAGAGACGAACGTCAGTTGGAGAAACTTTCAAAGAAAAGGAGAATAAATCAGTTTTTTAAAGCACTCAGAGAAACACGGAGACCCAGAGGCTTCCCGCTCACGCTCTCAGGTAGCCATTAAAACTTCAGGACATAAACATGTTCCAGTAATATTCCAGTAAACAGCGGAAAGAGCCATGAGTCACCGCATGCGAGGGAGATAACACACACACACACACACACACACGTTACCCCCTGTCCTGGTGGATTCCTCTATAACAAACCTCATCCTCAGCGGTTTGAATGAGCTCATTAATACAGACTCTGTCTTTGTCATCTTTGTCTGTCGCTGTGACGCTCCTCTAAATGCAGGAACCTCCATGTTTTTTACGTTTTTTTCTTCCTTTTTGTCCTGAAAGTGTGTGCAGACAAAAAGAAAGCAAATGTGACTAAAATCAGTTTTATATTGGTGCAAAGAAGCTGCGAGAGAACGGCACTCTTGAAGACCAGACTTTAAGAGTTATTTTCATCTTTTTCTTCGCGTGAGGCTGCAAAAATCTGATAAATAAATCCAGAATTGCAGCAGTTTGTTCCCTCTCTCCTCTCACTCCATCCCTCTCTGACTTCTCTCTCCTCTCTTGTTTCTGTTCAGGTCAAAAACACACATTTAGATTTTTATTAGCGACTAAAAAAAAACAAAGAAAGGGAAATGTTTATGAAGAAAGAACGTCTGAAACGTGAGTCAGAAATGTTGGTGTGAGGGTAGAGATGTTTGTTGGAGACCTGCAGAGAAGTGTGTGTCCTCCTTAATGAAAACAAACACTCAATACACACACACACACACGCTGTTATCTGTTAATGTGATGGTAATTTGTTCCCACACCTCTCATACTAAGAGTCCAATTAACACTTTCACTAATGTGCTCACCCTCAGCTCACACACACACACTCACACACAGAGCTGGTTAGAGACTGTTAAAGCGGCGTTGACACCAGGATTTTGTGGACACCTCAGACCCAGTGCAGCTGGTCTTTGAGGGTCTGGCTCAGACCAGCAGAGGATGTTAAAAACCGCTGCAGGGGCCTCCTGATATCCAAAAACAAACACACAGAAACCTGCCTGTGTGTTTGTTAAAGATGCAGATGTGTTAAAGTTTGCAGTGCGTTTGCTTAGAGGTGCTACAAATGAAGCAAACACACACACACACACAACGGACACACTCCTCTGCTTAATGAAGCAGAATGACGTGAAACAAAGAGCACGCCCTGCAGAAAGTGGGTCACCGCGGGGACCCGACACGAGGAGGGTCAACGGACAGAAAGCGCAGCTCGACTCGGACGCTGATACTCCAGATTTAAAATCAAAGACGGAGACTCTGTGAGGGGAGATAGAGAGGAAGTGAGTCTCTCTGAAGATGAGTTCCTGTTTGGTGTGGACGTCTCTGATTGGCTCAGACGTGTCGGAGTCAGCAGCCGCTCAGCATGCTCAGCTGTGACGCCGCAGATTCATCTGCTCTTTAATTGTCCCTGAACGCCTCGTGTTCATCTGTGTGTGTGTTCATCTGTGTGTGTGTGTGTGTGACCGGTCATTAGGGGGTTAAATGGGCCCTGTTGTCCCCGTGCTCTGCTGATTAAGCTCGACCGGTCAGGGCTGGTGGGCACCTGCCATGAGCAGCCTCAGCCTCATCCATCACCCGCTGACCTGGCCGCATCCTGGCCCCCGGACACCGCAGAGGCCCCCGGGGCGTGGAGGCTCCTGAACTGACCACTACCATTACCCCCGGTGCCCCCGCTCCTCTTTAACCTCAGCTCACACTGACCCTCCGGGATGACCACCACCTTACCCCAAACTGCTGACCAAGACCAGAGCTCGTCCATGAAACAGTGAGGGTCCTCTGAAACCGTGGCTCCAACCAGACTCCATCCTGACCTGAGGCTGACCAACACGATTAACCCCAAACTTAGAGCTGAATACACCTCTACATGACCCCTCACCTCTCTTAAACCCAACCCTCCAAACTGACCACCAAAGTTACAGAGACAGTTTAGGTTCGAAACCCACAGAATACAGACTAAGACTACGACCCAGTAAAAGTGACGTTAAGACCAGAAACGACATCATTTTCATTTTCATTCATTATTTTTCATTCTGGAGTTCTTTCAGCGACCATGTCGGGTTTTTCTTTCTTTAACTGAAGGGCACCAATAACTTTGACCACACGTGTGTTTACCACAAAGTTAACTTGTGCTGTGTATTACCCATGATTCCTCTCTGGGCTTCGAAGTCAAACACAACCTTTTTAAATATCAAGACTTGAAGCTTCTGTTTTAAGATGACGGTCCACACAACGCTAACCACGACTCACCACCATGTCAAACTAAACTCAGCTTCAAGAGGAACCAAGGTCAATACTGCGTTCCTGAAAACATCAATCTTTGTCACTTGGCTTCCAGTCCTTTAACGTTTTGTTCCTGGAACCGTTAATAAAGCTCCGATCCCATGAACTGACTGATCTTGGCCTGGCCTTGTTGGAGTTGCATCAAGACTTAAAGTTGACGCCAATCAAGCGTTGAATATTTATCTTCTTGTTGGCTTTTGCTCAAAACACAAACTTTGAGATACTGATGCATTAAATCCAGAACTGGGCATTAAAACACCTTTTCTTCTCTCTGGATGGTTCAAACTTTGGCCTCAACAAGCAGCACCATGACCCCTGAGGCGCTGACTGCGACTGTAAAGGTCATGTGTTTAGTGAAGGTACTGCCTGTATGACAGTATTTCTGTGCCATCAGAGTTTGAATATGAATTTCTAACACTGATTGTTTTTTCTACCTTTGATTTTTCTAAATGTTGAAATGAATTCAGTGTAAAAAAAATATGATGTCTCAAAATATTCCGTCTCTAAAATTTTGGCATGAAAAAAACTCAACATCCCAAAAAATATTGTGCATAAAAAAACATAAAAAATTACAAAAATTCAATCAATCAAAAAAAAAAAAAAAAAAATTAGTGGAAAAAAATTCAATTGATCCCTGTCTCAAGTCATACAACGTCCAGCCAATCAGGTTACACTCCACTGGTCATTAAGACTTCTTCTTCTTCTTTTTCTTCTTCTTCTTTTTCTTTTTCTTTTTCTTTTTCTTTTTCTTCTTCTTCTTCTTCTTCTTCTTTACTTGAAGTTGAATGAACAGGGATCGGTTGCATCTCCTTGGTTACCGGGATGTTGACACTGAATTTTTTGACACTGAATAGTTTGAGATTGAGTTTGGAGATTGATTTTCTGGAGACGTTGAATTGTTTTCCACTTACCTTTTTGTAGATTTCTTTAAGATGTTGATTTTTAAAAACTGAATATTTTGAGGCATCAGTTTTTTTTTGGTAGAAAAAAAATAAGAGCTGTGTTTTATTTATTTATTTATTTATTTATTTATTTATTTAATTTTATTTATTTATTTATTTTTTTATATATTTTTTGGAAAACTTTATGCAGATATGGCCTTTTTTTTGGGGGGGGGGGGGGGGGGGGGGGTTATATGCGTATATGTCTACGATTATGTATGTTTGTAAGTACGCATACCTTTGTTCTACATAATGTTATGATTTTCCAATGCAAAAATGCACGCATTCATTGTAATGAATGGTAAATTCCTGGTAACTATGTGCCAAAAATTCAATAAAAAAGAATGTTGAAAAAAGAAAAAAAGTGATGTTTTTTAAAATTTAATCTGAGTTTGAAATAGAAAAAAATCTGTGTTAGAAATTCAAATTCAAACTCTGATGACAGAAATACTTCCAAATGCCTGCAAAACATTCATGCAGTAAACTTTTCTGTGTTAAAAAGAAATATTTAAAATCATCCAGTTCTAGATTTTATCAAGTTAATGCAAATAGATCATGAGTTTGCACAATCATTTAACCAAAGTGATTCGTTTTAATCTGTTTAAAAACATCCATGGATGCACGCCTCTTTGAAACATCACTTTACACCTTCTCTGTTCGAACTGATCACTGAGGCCGAGGGTATTGCCTTGAGCTGAAAACATATTGAAGAAAAATCAGCTGGTGCAAAGTTGCAAACATGTCTTCCGTCAACTGAATCATTGGAAAAAAAAGATTTTTACTGCCCAACAAAATCATTTCCATCAATGTGACGGATTTCAGACAGACGCCAACAGAGCCCCATCGTACCGATTGGGAAGTTTTCATCTTTTGTTCCTTGAAATGTTCCTCTTTTTGTGTTTGCTGCTGTTTGAAGCTCAGACAAACAGAAAAATTTCACAAAAGCAGATTTAAAAATACGTCCAAACCAGACAGACGATCTCAAACCTTCACCTCTTCCAGACTCCTTTCTTTAATACCGTCCGCCTCTAAGACAAAATCAATAAAAAATAATCAGCCTGTGTCCTTCACAGGCCCAAGCTGTCAGCTATAAATCAAATTAATAACCTGATTCATAACAATACCTCCAAATTAAACTGACTCTGCTTTTGTTCCTCGAGGAACTGGGACGAAACACAGCAGGGGGTCCGAGCAGAAGAGGAACCAGCGAGAGGAGAAAGTCGGGTTGTTTTGGACAGAGAGGATTTGATAACAGCTGTCCCAAAGAGGTTAGAGAGACGGTTAGGGGTCAGATATTAGGGTCGGAAAAAGCTCTGGGATCAGTTTGTTGGATTTCTCTCTTGTTTGGTCGGAGCTGAAGCAGGTCTGGGTGTGGATGTAGGTGTTCAGGAGTTATCTGATCAGGGGCCGGGTTTCACTGGTTCATGGTCTGCTGAGATCTGATAGAAGATCTCTCTCTCTCTCTCTCTCTCTCTCTCTCTCTCTCTCTCTCTCTCTCACACACACACACAGACGTACACACTGCCTGTGATCTGTTATCAGGGTGCAGAGGAGCTGCGGTGCAGGTAACACTAACCCAGTGACCTGCTGGCCTTGAAAAGTGAAATGGTTTTACTGCTCCTCTGTTTTTAGCCCTTTCTTCTCACACTGTTGTTGTAGTGAGGTTTTATTGCTGCACACAGGTTGTGAGTGTGTATGTGTGTGTGTATGTGTGTGTAGTGAAATATGTAACAGATCATTATGGGATTGTCAAGGCTGGTGCTGAAGTTGAGAAAGAGTCGATGTTCGCACTCACTGACTTTGAGCTGCGTTCCTGATAGGTCCAGTTCCTGATAGGTCCAGTTCCTGATAGGTCCAGTTCCTGATAAGTCTTGCTGTTGTCCCAAAGTGACATTTTTATCTTAGACTTAGCATGAGTGAATTACCCATAGTTCATAGCATTGTGATGGGGAAACACAGGATTTCTAAGAGAAGCATGGAGTGCCGCAACACAAAAAGGAAGCATGACAGGTGCAGCCATTGTCAATAAAACAATATTAAACAGCCACAGAAGGGGTATTGTGCTTTTTTAGTCTTAAGTTTGTCCCTCTGGTGCCCCCATAGTATCTTTACATGATTTACAGCTCAATATAATCTCTGTGTTTCTCTCCCTGGTGTTTTATAAACCCGTATTTCAGCCTGTTTGAAGCCTTGTTTTAGCTGCTGTCTCTTTAAGACTCCCGGCTCCACAGACCCCCTTCATCGAACTTCACCTAAAATATTGTCGAGATTAGCCTCGTTAAAGGAAACCGCTCTAATCTCACAAGATTCACGTCTCGACGAATGGAGCGAGTTATCCTCACAGATTAAATCAGAAAAACATTCATAAACCAAAGCAAAATCAGGTCTTAAAGCTGGTAAAAAGTTGCTCCCTGCTCTCTCTTGCAGTCGGATACTTCCCCTCATGATGTGTTTTCAGTGACGCCCACACATGAGCGTAAACTCTGTCACACCGGAGCCTTACACACTCTTATCTGAAGGTAAAGAGAAGAAAGAGAAAGGAGGTGAAAGATGACAGTGACACACATTCTGCAACAAAACAGCTCTGAGTACATGCGTGTGTGTGTGAGTGTGTTTGTGTGACTGAAGTGGGACACTTCTCAGCACAAAGAAACTCGTTCCAGGTGCGTTTGTTTACCTGTGTGTGTGTGTGTGTGTGTGCTAAAATAGGAAAGCGTTGAGGATCACAGGGGTATAAGGTGACAGAGACTGAGAATATACCCTCACACTCTCTCTGACGTCCACTTCTTCTGACATGACCCTGTAAAGATCACAGATTCATAAACCATGTCCTCTCCTAATTCACTGGATTGTCTTTTTATTTGTTTTTCCAAAGATGTTTCCAATGAGAGATAATTGCTTCCTGCAAACATGTTAACTGGCAAAGTTGATCTCCTGTGAAGAAAGATCCAAGTTTAGAGGAAGGTCATGGTTTTGGTTAAATATTTAAAAAGTAAAAACATCCTGTCGTACTGTTCCAGTTAAAGTTTAATTTTTATTATTTAACCAAAGCCACAACTTTTTCCTGAGCCTAACCGCCGGCTGAGGGCGCCGAAATATGATCAAAAGAGACTCCTGTCCTCCAGGAAGGGCAAAAACTTTGCAGATATGTTCTTTGACATCTCTTTCTAGAAATGTTGTTCAACCAGCAACAAAGTGTTCTTGATGATGTTTACATAGAAACAACAGAAAAACATAAAAACAAATAAAAAATAAATAAAACCCTCGACTGTTTTTTTTAATAGATTTAAAAGGGGATTTTTCAAAGTTTTGTTTTTCCTCCTTCAAACTCTGCTCTGGCTCCTGTTTAAGACTCTTTAAGAGTTGATGTTAAAGTCCTTGTTCTTGTTTTTAAAGCTCTACACGGCCTTTGTGTTGCAGCTCCACCAATGAGCTTCTAGAATGTTCATCATCAAAGGCAGAGAGCTTCCTGCCCTTGATGATGTCACAACATTCAGGAACTCTCTGAGCTCCACATGAAACCGCAAGTTTATGTCACTAAAAACAATCTGAAGACTCCGGCTAAAGTGAAGATTTTGGAAAACTCCAGTTTTGTGGTTTCATGTCTTTTTTAAGTCTTTATTTTGTCCCTCTGGTGCTCCTGTAGTATTTTTTTTCTGCTGTCTCTTTAAGACTCTCCGCTCCACAAACCCCCTTCACTCTGATTGGCCTGCCTGGGTGTTTAAGGCTCTGTCCATCCAGCATGTCAGGAACCAGTCAGGAGGTCCTCATGTGATGACCTCATCATTTCATCACTGATCTGCTGAAGCTCTGGTGCCGTTTTTAGATCAGTTTACATCATGGACTCACATCATGATTGGGGTTTGCCTTCCTGGGAATTACTCAGTTTATAGATATCAAAACACACACACACACACACACACACACACACACACACACACACACACACACACACACACACACAAACACACACACAGCAGGCTGTGGCGCGTGGCTGTTTCTGCAGGATGAAGTTTGGCTTTAGTCTGATTTCTCTGGCAGTCTGCCAAGCTAAACACACACACACGCACACACACACACACACACACACACACACACACACACACACACACACACACACACACACACACACACACAGAGCTCGTCAGCGCTTAGCGGCACGCTCAGATAAAGGCTTCCCCCGATCTGTCTGCGTGGTTGATCCTGTCTCTCTCTCTCTCTCTCTCTCTCTCTCTCTCTCTCTGTGTGTGTGGACAGAGAGAGTGGATAGGGACGTAAAGTTTAAGTACAGTCAGACAGGAGAGAGTAAACACTGATAGGTCCCAGCTGCATGTGTGTGTGTGTGTGTGTGTTTCCATGTGTGCTCGCCCCCCAAACACACACTAAAACACTTCCGAGCCCCCAACCTTTCCATCAAATCCATCGTCCCACACACACTTCCACCACTTTGATGAGGTGAAGGAGAGTGTGTCCTTCTTTAATGTGTGTGTGCGTGTGTGTGTGTGTGTGTGTATGTGTGTGTGTGTGTGAGGGAGGGAGAGCCTGATCTGTTTTGTGTAAAGATCAGAGGAATCGGCTCATGGGCAAGACGGAAGTTAAAGCCACACTTTGGAGAAACCAGAGGATGAGGAGGAGGATGAGGATGAGGATGAGGAGGAGGATGAAGAGGAGGATGAAGAGGAGTGTGGGTTGGATGGAGAAACCAGCAGCTTTGAGAGAAGTAAGCCAACACCACCAAAGATCACTGAAACATCCCTGAAAAAGACGTGGCTTGGATGGCAGCATATGTTGCTCCAAAACCTTCACAGATGGTCAAGTTAGCCATGCCATGGGCACTAACACACCCCCATACCATCACAGATGCTGGCTTTGAGACTTTGACCTCAGAACAATCCAGATTGTCCTTTTCCTCTTTGGCCTGGAGGACACCACGTCCATGATTTCCAAAAACAATTTGAAATGTGGACTCGTCAGACCACAGCACACTTTTCCACTTTGCGTCAGTCCATCTCAGATGAGCTCGGGTCCAGAGAAGCCGGTGGTGTTTCTGGGTGTTGTTGATATATGTCTTTGTCTTTGCATGGTAGAGTTTGAACTGTCACTTGTAGATGTAGTGATGAACTGTGTTAACTGACAATGGTTTTCTGAAGTCTTCCTGAGCCCACGTGGTAATATCCTTTACACAATGATGTTGGTTTTTAATGCAGTGCTGCCTGAGGGGTCAAAGGTCACGGGCATTCAGTGTTGGTTTTCAGCCTTGCTGCTTACGTGCAGAGATTTCTCCAGATTCTCTGAATCTTTTGATGATATTATGGACTGTAGATGATCAAATCCATCAATTCTTTGACATTGAGAAACATTGTTCTTAAACTGTTGGACTATTTGCTCACGCAGTTGTTCACAAAGTAGTGAACCTCACCCTCTGAGCCTTTCAGGGATGCTCCTTTTATACCCAATCATCACATTCACCTGTTTCCAATGAACCTGTTCACCTGTGGAATATTCCAAACAGGTGTTTTTGGAGCATTCCTCAACTTTCCCAGTCTGTTGTTGACCCTGTCCCAGTTTTTCAGGAACTTTTACGTTTTACACAACGTCCAAACTTCACTGGTGTTATAGGTTTAAAAACAATTTTAAAGTAAATAAATTTATTAAATCAAAGTTTCTGGTGGAACAAATCTCGGCCTATAGATAACAAGCAGTTGAAACGTAAGAAGCTTTTCATTTTCTTGCAGTCTCAGCCACTGTTGCCTCGTAAATTCACTCTGCGGTGTCTCCCATGACAAAGAGAATCATTATTATGCTGAATTATTCATTTAGACGTATAAAAATGGACAAAAAAGAGAAGAATTTGAGAGAACAAGATTTTTTTGTTTGTGTTTTTTTTAACTGTAAAATGTTCATAACTGATGTTAAATATCCGTCGGCTCAGATTTACGTGTGAATAAAACTCGCTGACAGATTTTCTCTGGAAACTGATTTCTGACGGCGCTCTCTGCTCCTCATCGCTCTCTTCTTCTGTTTATCTCCCGCTCTCATGTTTTCAGGCTCCACGGCGGTCGACCTGATGACACACAGCTCTGTCTGGCCTGTGGTTAGAGCTCAAGTGGTCCACAGACCCCCCCCACGGCATGCACACACACAAACACACACTCATACACACACACACACACACACACAAATGCATAAATGCACAGAAGACAGGACAAACACATCCGGGACACAAACTGCTGCAGACACACACCCACACACACACACACACACACAGGATGAAAACATGCTGCTCAAGAACAAGCTGAATCACACGTGCACATCCACTCCCACACACGCACGCCCACACACACTCACACACTCTTACACGTATGCACAAACAGCTGTTTCCAACATGCTGAGGCGGTCTGGAAACCACTTCCTCTCAGCGGCTCCAACACGTTTTATCCATTTACTGTTCGCTCAGACCGGCAGGCAGAGAACTTTCACTGCACACATGCACGCAGTGTGTGTGTGTGTGTGTGTGTGTGTGTGTGTGTCTGCATGTGTGTGTGTGTGAGAGAGAGTAAAGAAGTGAGAGATGTGTTTATGCATGTTTGAATGAAATTGAGTGTGCAGCTTGAGGAAACTTTTTTATGATGTGTTTGCACAAATTTTCCACATTTATGATGTCTTTGCATGTGTGTGTTGTGTGTGTGTGTGTTTGTGAGAGAAAGAAGTACGTGAGTGTGTGTTACAGATTGCACTATGTGTATTAACTGTGAGAACGTGTGAAGTGTGTGTTTAGTTTTCTGCAGCAGCGAGTCTCAAGCTTTGTCTGGGATAATGTGTGTACTATCTAAAACACACAAACACACACACACACACACACACACACACACACACACACACACACACACACACACACACACACACACACAGAGTGATACACACACTCCTTCACGTCGTGGCTGGTGGCCAGAGTTTGCCTCACTCTGATTGGCCGGAGCTCTGTAAATATTTAGAGGAAGCGGAAGGGTCCACGGTCCGGGCTGTCGCCACGAGAGACAGATCGCCTCTCATCCCTCAGCCCCTCCTCAAACACACACACACACACACACACACTAACACACACAACCACACACATCTCATGGGTCTACAGCCACCAGGTTGGACGGATCAATCACACACACACACACACATTTTGGAGGGTGGATATAGGACAAGGTGTTGATATCTCGACCCCTCTCTCTCTCTCTTCAACCCCAGGATGACCTTTCACCTCACCTCTGTGTCACTCCAGCCAATCAGAGGTCACCTCTCTCTCTTTTTCTGACCCAGTTGTTCTGTTTTATTCCATGAATACACACACACACACACACACACACACACACACACACACACACACACACACACACACACACACACACACACGCCTCTCTCTCTGTTTTCAGGCTGCAGATTGTCGTTGACAGACTTTAAAGAGATTTGTTTTCGTGTATCTTCTGTTTTTCTGTGGCTGATCTTTGCAAAAATCTGCACCCAAAGTCCAGAAAACATCAGGTTTCTTGTTCCTTTTCTTTTCTAGAATCTTATAAACAGCTCAGACTTTAATGTATAAAAAATTTGAGCTCATGTTGGGGAAATCTTTGTATATTTACGGTTCAAAAATCAGCATCTTCGTAGCTTCCTTCAGTTTGAAGACACTCTGAAAACAAAGTGAGGACACTCGACTGGAGATGCTCTTCCTCCCTCACCTCCACCTCTATTTCTTCACTCATTCATCCCTTCATCATCTCTCCTCCTGCTCCATCTTTGAAGTCTCTCCTGCTCGACTTGTTCCCCCTTCATACGAGACGCACAATGACTCTTTCATTACGGCGAGGAGGGACGGAGGGAGAGAGGGGCAGAGGAGGAGAGAGGGTAGACCGGGGTCAGAGCTGACGTTGGGGGGTTGATGTGGGGTCAGCATGATGAAGCAGTAATGGAAGCGCGAGGAAGTGTGTGTGTGTGTGTGTGCGTCAGAAGATGTATGGCTGGTTGACAGAGGAGGGAGAGACAGAGGTAGATTGCAGCGGAAGGTGGAAAGGTAATGGCCTCGATGTGGGCGTGTTCCTTGTGTGTGTACGTGTGTGTGTGTGTGTGTGTCCTCGTTTATTCTCCTCTTTGATTATTCAGCGTCTTTCACTTCCTGAAAGACTCAGAGAAAAACAAACCTGCAGGTCAGAGGTCAACAAAGGTTCAATCAAACCTGAACCACTCAGACCCCTTTTTTCCACCAGGTGATTGATCGGTGCTGGTTCTTGGTTGGTTCTACTCAGGTTCTTCCAAAGAGCCGGTCTGGTTTTCCATCAGCAGTGAACCAAGTGAGACTTGGTGGGATGTTGGTGAGAAGTTTCTACCAAGCGGACCGGTCTGGATCAGTACAGTTTGGAATGGACCGGATCGGTGAAGCCTGATCCTGTTTGTGGCTGTGGAGGAACAAGGTTCAAAATGAGTCTCATCCCTGGTCTGAAAACCTCCTGATACGAGTGTTTCACACATCTTCAAATAAAGTCTAAAATGTTCATGACGTACAGGTGAGTCTTACCTCTTACTCTTCACTTCTTCTTCTTTTGCACGAATACTTTCAGAGTTAACCAAAGCTAATACACGTTCTGTTGATTTCATCTGATCTGCACATTGGTTCGATTTTGATTTGAAATTCTGTTTTTATTTACTGTTTTTAAGGTCATAAATAATGAACTTTAATTTTAGTACTTCCATTCAGAGTACGTCATAATTAAGGGTCTTTGTTTGTCCCGGTCGTGTTCAGTGTCTTTTCACCTGATGTCACCCTGACTCAAAGCTTTAAAACCCCTCTTCTGTCTCTGTGGATGTTTCCTCTCCCTCCCCCTTCGTCCTCTTCATCTCCTCCGCCGTATGAGTCGCTGTATGGAGGTTAAACCTGTTAGTCGGCGTCGCGGGGAGTTTGATGTCATCTTTACGAGCTTGTCGGGGGCATTCCTGACCGCTGTTCTGCAAGTTTAACACACCGCTAATTAGAGAGAGACAGAGGAGGACGGAGAGAGGGAAGAGCGTGTGTGAGTAAAAGGGCGGGGAGGAGAAGAGTGAGTGTAATAGCTCCTATTAGCACATACCTTCAAAGAGGAACATGTTTTACAGACTGACGGCACATCATAACGTCTGAGAGGAGAACAGAGGAGACGAAAGGAGGAGGAGGAGGAGGAGGAGGAGGAGGAGAGACGCCGACAACAACAAACTCACTCAGCCGAAGTTTCTGCTGCAGCAGAAAGTTTGTGTAAATACATTTTAATTAACGAAAGAGGGAAGAATTTTTCACGTCTGCAAAAAATAACCAGAGGAAGTTTTTATTTTGTTTTGGTGCTTGGATCAGACTTTTAGGACACCCAGTGATGAACGCATGAGCGTTAGAAAAAGCTAAGAAAAGGCCAGAAAACAACTTTGACTTCCATCAAAGTGCAAAAACTTCACATTTGAAGTCCTCTTTCCTCATCATGATCTCTGGCCATGTTTTTTAAGAGATATATCCAAAGGACGAGCTGTCTAAAATGATTCATGGATGAATTTGTGATTTAAATTTTAAATCATGTGATCCTGAAGTGAAAAACGAAGGTGGATAAAGGAGGTTTCATAAGAGAGAGAAAGAGGAGATAAGAGTGTGAGAAAAGAGGACACAACAGAGAGTTAGCGTTAAGGTTATCAGTCACATGCTAGGTGCAAACACCAAAACTGCAACTGCTGTTGTTCCTGGACCCCGATGTGACCTCTGGGAAATCTTTAAACACACTCAGAGGAAGAAACACTTTTAACCCCAAAACTCTGAGATGGTGACTTGATGAAATCCCGTCATCGGCTTGTGCAATTGTTGTCTGTTTCTGCTCAAAGGCGTCAGTTATATGATGACAAAATTCAACGTATGCATGTCTGCTGCAGCCGCTCAGGTTCCTCTCATGCACCCGACACCGACCGCAGTTTGGGATGTGATACTTTTATACGTTTGGTGAGGAAATCTGAGGTTTCAAACCAGCGAGTGAAAGATTCACTGACGGACAGAGGTTTAGTTTCTCTTCCTGTGAAAACAAGGTCAGAGAGAAAGTATGAAGGTACAGACTGCAAAGTCTGTGACCTGAAAGACATTTAAAGGTGCAAATGTTTCAGGTGAATAAACTGATAAAGAATCTAAATATTAAAACACTGACTTAGTCTGACTAGTGTTAAAAACCTCTCTGGAGCAAGCTAAGAGAGCTAACTGTTGGCTGAAAAATGATAAAATCATTTTTATTAAGGAGTTAAATGAACAAATTAAACCTCTCCAGGAATCAGCTTATAGTAAGGTAACAAAAACTGACCGTAAAAACCCTGAATCTGTCTGTGAACTGATAATATGTTGATCCAAACGCAGCACCAGATCTTCATCAGACTTGCTGAAAGGATGAGGTCATCACATTAGGACCTCCTAATTCATTCATAACACACTGGAGGCAGGGCCTCAAACACCAAGGTCTACCCATAGCTCCACCCCCAACAGGCCTCCAGAGAGCTGGCCAATCTGAGTAGAGGGGGTTTGTGGAGCTGGGAGCCTTAAAGAGACAGCAGCTAAAACAAAGTGTTTCAGACAGAGGCTGAAATAAAGGTTTATAAAACAGTAGAGAGAGAAAAATAGAGATTTATAAGATAATTCAGGTGCACCTCAGGGACAAAATAAAGACTAAAAAAGGCATTTATACCCACTCTTTTAAGTTAGATTGGGTTACTTTGTTACACTCACTCACTTTGTTTCAAAGTTTGTGCATTGGCCTTCCTGTCAGGATGACGAGAGTGGGACACAATTGTTTACTGCAAATCCACCTAAATTACAAGTGATGAAAGTCAAACAAAAAGACCAGTGCTGAACAGCTGAATCAAAAAATGGGCTGAGGGGTTTGAAGGGTGAACTGAGAAGGTTTGGGCGATAATAAGGTAAACAAAGTTACTATTCCGCAGTGTTGGGAATAACGGTGAATAGCTAAAGGTAGAATACGGTTTCATGGCAAGCCAACTGGAGCCAGAATTCAGGTTGCTGTTACTGTAACAGCCACATAAGAGAACTACATGCAACAACGGCAGATGATGTAACCAAGTAGGAGCAGTATATGCTGAACAGGAGGGGACCAAGCACCGAACCCTGAGGGTCGCCTTGAGCCAGCGGAGCAGTTTTAGAGTTGCAGCTGTTGATGTGAATGAACTGTTGACGGTCAGTGAGGTAGGACCTCAGCTATGAGAGTGCAGTTCCAGTAATGTTGACAGTTTGTTCCAGGCGGGAGAGAAGAATCAAGTGGTTTATTGTGTGAAACGCAGCGGTGAGGACAGGAGAAGGTCATTTGTGCTGTTTCTGTACTGTGCTGGGATTGGAACAGTTCAGAATGAATGGTATTGGTGAGGTGGATCTTGATTTGATGGGTGACAACACGTTTCAGGATTTTTGACAAAAAAGGGATGTCGGAGATGGGCCGGAAGTTACACATACTGTCAGGATGGAGTCCAGGTTCCTTTAGGATCAAGGAGTTTGAGATTTTTAGGGACTGAACCAGACTTGAGGGCAGAGAGGCGGACAGTTTTTAACCAGGTTGGTTGGGATGGAGTCGAGAACACTGTGAATTTTTCATTCCTTTTATTCCATTTTTCATGTGAGGTCTTCATGATGAATGTGAATCTGAATTATTTTACATATTTGGAGGTTTTTCAAGAAAAATAACACAATAATTACCCTCTATGGTAACTAATTACATACATGAAGGAGTAATTCAGTTACTAATTCAGTTACTTTTTGGGAAAGACACGCCCTGAGACTGCAGGTGAGATGGTGAGTCAGGACAGAGCGCCGGACTCTCACACATCTTATTCTGCGTTTAACCTCAGGTGCTTATTTGTTTTATACTTCCATTCCAGAGTTAAACGCGTCATCTTAATAAAAACACTGGAAAAATTGTGCTGTTCTAAAACGACTGACTGGTAATGTGTTTAAAACAGATTAATGAGGCTTTCAGGGACGCAGCGTTTGTTTGTTTGGCAGATAAACATGCGAATCAGAGAAAGTAGAGGTTTTCCTTCATGGGGCCTTCAGGGAAAAGTTTGGGCAGAGTCGGGATGGAAGATGTGTTTGCATTCACACATGCAGCTAACCCGGATAGTTCATATTTGGTCTTTTAGAGTTTAGTCCATGAATGAAAACAAAACTAGCCTCAGATCTGTTGATCGGTCTCTACAGGAACGCTTCACATCCAACAGATTCTGGTTCAGCTCGTTGTTGTTTGAAATGGTGACGGTAGTTTTGCCTCCAGCAGCCCAAAGCCGACCCCCGTCCCCCTGAGGACTGAACGAACCCCTGACCTGTTACCAAACAGAGCCCTGGTTACTGAGTAACCCTCAGCCTCACTTATCAAACACCTTCCTGTGGACACCTATCAACACCAGTAGCACGCTAACACTGAATGCTTCCTCTCTGTCTTCCTCTTCCTCCCGTCCTGTCATCAGTGCCCCCCCCCCCCCCCTGGCTCCATTTCCCTGCAGACAGTCCTTATCTGACCTTTGACCTTTGATGAGCAGAGATAGAGGAGACAGTCCTCACTCTTTCACTTCAGGAATAACAAATCAGCTCTTAGCATGACTAAAGCTTCAGGTGATAGAGCTAATGTTTGTGTTAGCGTGTTAGCTAAGAGTGAAGTGTGAGTGATCAGCTGATCACAGGGTCGATAATTCTCCTGTAGTGGAAGTTTACTGAAAAGGTGTGTGTTTACGGTGTGTGTTTAGGCTGTTATTAAGTCTTAATTTTGTCCCTCTGGTGCCCCCGTAGCATCTTTCCATGATTTCCAGCTCAGTAAAATCTCTGTTTTTCTCTCTCTGGTGTGAAATCGTCTCAGAAAAAAGTCAAACTGAAGAGAAGACGAGAAGTTTGACCTCAGCTTGTTTACAGATTTTCACTTTTGTTCACAGAAAATAACATTTCATGAGTCACGGCCTGGTTCAGCGAGTCGATTCGGTGGATATTTATTTGTGGCAGTGTCTCCTAACCAGGGCAAAGGAGCGTGTGTGTGTGTGAGTGTGTGTGATCCTCTGTAATTTGTCCAGGCCTTGCAGCGAGCCTGTAATTACCCTCCTGGCATGCTCACACACACAAACACACACATTTAAACACACACACACACACAAATTTAAACACACACACAGCACGACTGCAGGAAGCGTCTCACGACAGCCCACGTGAAAGAGGTGCAAACAAACAGCACACACTCTCTGCATGAAGCAAAAGTGACACACACACACACACACACACACAGGTGACAAGGTATGTGTTTATAAACCTGCGGAAACAAGTATTTCAACACACACACACACACACACTGTCATGGTGATAAATAATACATCCTGATAGTGGCTGACTGTCCTCAGCATGTTAATATTTAACTAACTGACCAATCACATGAGGCAGGAGTGTGTGTGTGTGTGTTTGTGTGTGTGTGTGTGAGAGAGGAGGGGAAATGAGTAATTAAAGAAGTATTTGATAATGTCACAGAGCTAATCTCTGCGCGCTGATGTTACAGAGAGCCCAAAACAAACAGGTGTGTACGTCTGGCTCCAGAAACACGAAAACACAGCGATTAATCACGTCACACACACACACACACACACAGCGACCATCGACACGTGCACGATCAGATCCAGAAGTGGATTTAAAAAGTGATCAGTTCAGAAAAGTTCCAGTTTTAACAGGACTCATCAAGCTTTGTTGCTCTGAAAGCAAAGATCTGCAGCTTTAAAGTGAAGAGGTCGACGCCGCCGTGACCTCACCCGGTGGTTTGTGGACGGACTCAGCTGAGAAGTGACTGAATTGGACGAGAGCTCAGAGCTGAAACAGAGGTTAGAAAATGAAACAACCCGGCACGGAAAGGGAAAAGGAAGGACCATAAAACCAGTTATTGGAGGTTAAAGAAATGATGATGTCACGTCTGGAGGGTCTGACATGTATGTGCTCCATTTCCACCATAATGAGTTTAATTTGTAACTCATAAGTTTTGATGACTGTTTGTGGAGCTCTGTGTAAAGGCTGGGTTACGCTTTCTGCACCAGAATGACGTACGGAAACGAGACGTGTGGAATCAACACAGGAGAACGCTCGTAGCTTTTAATCTTTTTAACACTCCACAGCTTCCATTGGCTTTGGTTCCCAAACTGCAGGGGGCGATGTGTCGCAAACACACATCTACGACAGTACCAGGCTGTTTCTCAATACGTGTACTCCAGCATCCTTCCAGACTTACGGACTTATGATACATCAAAGCCAAAGTTCGGTTCCAATTCAAAGTCTGCATCGAAACAAATTTGGTTGTAGTACCCGAATGTGGACTCACCCCGCCCCTTTTACCAAGTCTGCTGCTGGACGTAACTTGAGCACTTGCATTCCTACAATGCAATTCAGCCTCAGAAACGTTGGATGAGTTTGGCAAAATAATGCTTCAACAAACCGACGGCAAAGCAACCGGATGTGACGTGAACGTCCGTACGTAAGTCCGGTGCTGTTCCAATAGTAGTAGGATTGTTCTCCGGGCTCCTGTACCTCTGAAGTCTGAACTCTGGAACGAACTCATCAAGTCTGAACTTCCAGAGGACACAAGTTCAAATTGAGAAACAGCGAGCAAGCAGAGTAGAAGCACTTCACTTCATTTTTTCCACCAGTTCCTCTTATCTACTGAGTTTGACCAGAATTTCACCCCTAGAATAGTTCATCACCTGGTTACCACGGTGATCTCTGTGGTAAATCATATAAATGACAGTATTTGTGCACTTCGGACGCTAGGAGCTCCTGCTCGTGTCTCCGTGTGTGAAAGTGAAACATTTTGGATGTGTGTAACGTGGACCTGTGAAGAGGTTTTCTGAAGCTATGGATCGTCTTTGTTTCTGACGCTGGACTCAGTCTTTGTTTCTTCCTGTCAGATGATGAATGAGGTCTGTTGGTGTCGCTCCCTCGGCCTCTCCCGTCCTTCAGCTGGTTGTGAAATCCCTCCTCAGGCTGCTCTGTTTGCTCGGTTGCTGCTGACGCCTCCGAGCGATACTTCAGCGTGTGTGTCTCGTTTTTATCTGAGTTCAATGGCTCAGATTGTTCGGAGTCACTAAACTACTTTCTCAGCGAAATGACGTCTTCAGTCTCACGACGCTTCATTTAGACAAAGACAGCAGCAACAGTTTTTGTCCACATGGAGGAAATTTATTTAAGATGTGTTTGTTATTTTTCTTTTTTTTGTTATATATAAAGTTACAGCTCATGTGTGTGTGTGTGTGTGTGTGTGTCCTGATGTAACCCCTCTCTCTCTATCAGCCCTGGGTTTAAACCCACAGGAAGCCGCACCATCTCTGAACCCTGCAATCATTAACCTGCATCACACACACACACACAGACACACACACACACGTATGCATATCACACACACACAAATCCACGTGAACATGCCACCACAAAACCTGGTGCATGAACACACATGCAGAAAAACACACAGATTTACATGCAGACACACAAACACAGGAGCTTAACTTGGAATGTGACCCCCCCCCAACACACACACACACACACACACACACACACACACCCCCCACAAAACAAGAGTGAGTCATGCTACCAAGCAAACCAATACCACTAGTCATAGGGTTGTCAACACACACACACACACACACACACACACACACACACACACACACACACACACACACACACACACACAGCAGAGATATGGAAGCTCGTAATGCCCAAGTTGAGGGCAGAGTAATCAATCACTGATAAAACACAGCAGCTTTATGGAACAAGGTGAGCAGTGTTTACACACACACACACACACACACACACACACACACACACACACACACACACACACACACACACACACCTATATATATTTGGAGGGTTTGTGAAATAGAAAGTATGGAGGCCAAGGGCTGGCCCTCCAACACCCTGATAAAATATGTCAACAGGTCACCATGAGCCACACACACACACACACACACACACACACACACACACACACACACACACACACACACACACACACAGGAACAAACAGAAATGTGGATTTGGTCCCATAAAACCGTCTCCTCTGACCTTATTGAGCAAACCTGGAAACCTGTGACCTGGACAGAAACCCTCCACTGTGGTTTCCTCTCATCCGACCTGAGTTCAAGAATAAAAAACACACACTTCACACACACTTCACACACACTTCAACACACGTTTTCAAGATCCGACAGCAGAATCTTGCTTTCCACGAATCCCAGTCTAAAGCCCTGTTTCCAGCGAGATCTGGTCAATGGACTGCGTGTTTCTTGTTCCACCTTCTGGGGTCAGATCGGTTTGTTGGCCACCCCAACAGAAGGGAACCAAGAAGTGGGACGGTACGGGTCGGTTATTTAGGGACCTGTCCCGGTTTTAAGAAACGCCACAAAAAGACGAACTGAACTGAACCGCTTGGTGGAAACAGCGCTTCAGACTCCTGATGTTAAAGTCTCCAGACTTTCTCAGCTTTGGGCCGTCAGCAGCAACCTACGAAAAGAGGGAGCTTCAAGACTCCCAGACAGATCTAGAAGAAGAAGAAGAAGAGGGATTTTGAAATCTATTCTGGACTTTCATTTGAAGGCGACCCACGTGGTTTGAGGTTCATCAGCTCATTTTCATCATTCTCATCTTGGTGAATTACAGGCGAACTGAACGTCTTTTTTTAGGGCTGATGAGAAAGTATACCAGAGAAGTCGAGCTCAACTCAACAAAACACAAGGAAAGGATCAATGCAGGCTCCGGAACACTGATAAACCAACAGATCGGCGATCCAGAGCTGATCGGTTGGTTTTTGGTTTTTGGTTCTTGGTTGTTGAGAAAGTCTCTGATTCTTTGTGGAAAGTTCTCAGGTAGTAAAAGAAAGGTCTGTTTGTGTTTTCCCTCCTGTCAGGTTAAAGCGGGGCGGGGCTGCTCTGAGCTCAGTACAGCTGATAAATAACAGAGTAATAAAGCACACACACACACACACACACACACACACACACACACACACACACACACACAGTGTGTGACAGAGAGGAGCCAGACACTCTGTCTCCATACACCTCTGTCATTTCTACTGTGTGTGTCACTCTCTTCATTACCTGTGTGTGTGAGTGTGTGTGTGTTATAGGGGGGGTTAGAATGTGTCTGTGTGTGTTCCTGTTCTATCTGTGTGTGGTGTGTGTGTGTGCAGAAGTCAATTAGAATCAATTTGTACCCTCAGCTGTTTGAACCCCGACAGCCCGTCTTCCCCCTGACTCCGTCTGTGTGTGTGTGTGTGTGTGTGTGTGTGTGTGTGTGTGTGTGTGTGTGTGTGTGTGTGTGTGTGTTACCTTGTTATTGCAGTGCTGGTGGCTCCCTTTTGTCACTGTGTGTGGGTCAGTTTGGTCAGTGTGTGTTCTCCATTGATGGAGACGGTTCATGTTGCAGTCACTAAATTACTGATAAGAACTCATTTTAACTTTAATACATTAAATCATGTTTTAAGTGACCCAAAGGATTCTGTTCCTGGGAGATTATTTCCATATGAGCTCTTAAAGTTAATCTAATTTCCTGTAAATAAACTTGAATCTCCTCAGATTGAAGTACAGTCTGACCGGGTTCAGGTAAAAACTGAAAACATGTTCCTTTCTCTGTCACCGGACATCATCTGCTCAGAGAATCAACAGAAAGAAGCTAAAACTACCCTCCATGCTTCACTACTTTACGGCTGAAGCTCTTCTGTGACGATAAGTGGTCCTAATGGGGCTTCAAGAGGAGTCCTGTTTGTGGTATTTACCACAGAGTCCATTTGGACCGGCCTGACGTTGTACTGGTGACATTTGGAGTACGTTTAAGTTAAAGTTTGTCAGTGTGTGTTTTTCTGTTTTCTGAACGTTTTTGTCCTGATGAGCTTAAATCCATCACTGGAGAAACCTGGACTTCCTTCAAACGCTTCTTCTTCTTCTTCTGAACAAGACGCAGCGTTTACGGTCCAAACAGCAGCCTCAGCAAATCATACGCTCAAATATCTCACTGTGTTTTATTTCCTGGAGCGGAGCCTGCTCGTCTGTTTGTGGTGAGTCTAAGTTTCACTGTTAACAACAGAGTTTAAATTAGAGGCTTCAGTCTGAGTTACTCAGTGATGGAACCAAACAACCCCAACAACCCCAACAACCGTAACATGACAACTTTAATCTGGCATAAAAACTTTAATCTCATCATAATATTACTTTACGTTAGCTACATTCTGGCTTCAATCTGATGGAATAAAGACATATTCTAATTTCCTTATATTCAGATTTAACCATTTTAACATTACAACTTTAAATTCGTCGAACTACAACTTTGATGACATAGCATTGGGATGTTCATCTCGTGGCATAAAGACTTTGATATCGTAACATTATTACGTGAAATTTATAACACTACAACTTTATTTCATAACTTTGCGAGTTTGGTTTTATAACTTTCAGTCTTTTGTCCTGTAACATGACTTTTACTACGTAACAGACTTTGATCTACACAGCGTTGCCAGACGTACGATAATTATCGTATTTGTACGATAATTTAGCCCTCTGTACGATGTACGATCAATAATTCCAAAAAAAGGCTAAATGTACGATAATTTGACAATTTCGTGTGGTTGTTACAAATCTACCCCAGTCTGACGGATTTATTTGTAAACCCTAAATGCATCTTATATCATGTGACGTTTCCAGCCAATCATAGTTTAAGTGTCATTCGTCTCAGAACGATTGACAGCACGGTCACGGTCGTAGGAGCTCCGTCAGGAGGAAGTCAGACAGTTGAGAGAAAAATGAGCACCGGAGCCTCGAGCTGCTGATCAAATGCTGCTGATGTGGGGCAGGGCGATGAATGCCTACAAAAGTCCCTGTAGGACACTAAACAGAGGGATCAACTGTGATTTTCACACAACAGTAAGACAGTTGTTTTGATCATTATCAGTTATTTTGATTATTTTGTTGGGTGTACGATAATTTCCCCCAAAATACGATAATTTTGAAGCTCTGGTACGATCATTTTATATTTCCCATCTGGCAACGCTTGATCTACACCTTTGGATTCGTAATACTACGTCTTTAATCTCACAACATGACAACCTGATGTCATAACATTGTGACATTAATCTCATAACATCACAACCTTAATTTCATGATGATACACCTTTGATACCTTTAATAATATTATGACTTTTATCTTCTGTCATTTTTACTTAAACTTTGTAAAATTAAAATTTCAATCTCATAATATCGCCACTTTCATTTTGTAACCTTTGGACTTTAATCTCACAAGAATACGACCTTAATTTCATAACAATCTGACATCATTATTACCTTTATCTTGTTTTATTATGACTCCGTTGTTGTGACGTTATGAGTTTAATCTCCACGCTTCTTTATTTTTCTTGTCCTCCGCCTGATAAAGTCTCTGAGGTCTGTTTGATCAGTTTCCATGTTTTCACCCTGAATGCCTCCTTTAAGCATAAGAAACATGTTCAAAGGAGCGAGTAAACCCTGTGTGACCTTTGTATCACACACATGCACACACACACACACACGCATACACACAAACAGTCCATTTGGTTGAGTGCCAGCAGCTTTTCCTCTGGAACGTTATCAGTCATTTATTCATTACACGAGCTGTAGTATTCACTGGAAGGCTGCCAACAGCCGGATAAGTGTGTGTGTGTGTGTGTGTGTGTAGCAGTATGTTCAAACAGTAAGAGTGGTCTCTCCATCCAGCAGTGATTCAGATCTTTAAACATCTCGTCTCCTCACATGAAAGCTGAAGCTGGTGTGAGGTCGAGTGCAGCTGATGTGAGTGAAGCATCTTCAGAAACTGTCTGCTCACCAAACATACGTCACTTCAGACTGACGCACTGACACGCAGCCTCTCTGCTGATAGTTTAGACAAACACGTAAAAGTTATTCTAAAATCATTTCTTAAAATAGAACGAGATTCTTAAAAGAGTCTCTGAAATGATGAGGTCATCAGATAGGGTTCTCTCATGAGACACTGGAGGGGTGGGCCTCAAACACTAAGGTCTGCCCGTAGCTACTCCTTGACAGGCCAATGAGAGCGAAGGAGGTTTTTGCAGTGTGGAGCCTTAAAGAGACAGCAGCTAAAACAAAGAGTTTCAGAGAGAGAGAGAGACGATAACAGTGATTCTAATAAAGCCGTCAGAGCTGATTAAAAAGGTCAGGCTCTTCAGTTTCCAGAAAGCTCTCTGCCCTCGATGATGAACATTCTAGAAGCTCATTGGTGGAGCTGCAGCATAAAGGCCGTGTAGAGCTTTAAAAACAAGAACAAAGACTTAGACATCAATTCTTAAAGAAACAGGAGCCAGAGCAGAGTTTGAAGGAGGAAATAAGGCTTCAAGAAAACACCAGAGAGAGAAAAACAGAGATCAGGGAGAGATACTACAGGGGCACCAGAGGGACAAAACTAAACAAAAAGACAGTGATACTTCTTTAAGATTGTTCATGATGGAAAAACAGGGAAAAATTTTGGCCCGATTTGAGAAAATTTGTGTTTAAATTTAATCACTTTTGAACCATGAGGTGGAGGATGAGTTACTATTTTAAAAGAAGAAGAAATAAATAAATATAATCAATACATCTATGATGGTAAATGTATGTGTGGATAAACGTATGTTTTGCTAAGCTAACTAACTCTATGGCTGTATGTGTATGTGTGTATATGTATGTGTGTGTATGTGTGTGTGTGTGTTTCACAGTGAGAGTGACAAAGAGGTGCGAGCCATTTAATTACACAACTGACATATGTAGGAATGTAAGGAGTGGTGTGTGTGTGTGTGTGTGTGTGTGTGTGTGTGTGTGTGTGTGTGTGTGTGTGTATGTGTGTGTGTGTGTGTTTGTTTCAACCCCGACCTGGCCCTGACCTTGTGCCTGTGAGTGTGTGTGTGTGTGTGTGCCTTTATGAATGCTTTTAACCCTCTTTGTCGGTGTGTGAGTGTGTGTGTGCAAAATGCAAGGCGTCCCAGCCATCCAAGGCGGCCGTCCGTTAGCTCGCTCACCTGTCGCGCGGCACGAAGCCCAAAGCAAGCAGGACGGCAGCTGATGGGGTCAAAGTGCAGCAGGAGTGTGTGTGTTTGTGTGTGTGTGTGTGAGTGTAAGTATCAGCTATTGTTGTTCTTTCTCCTCTTTTTCACCCCACCTTGTGTTCAGTAACTCTAGTCTTTTTATAGCTGCCAACAGACACACACACACACACACACACACACACACACACACACACACACACACACACACACACACACACACACTCATAGTGATGGCAGCAGTGAAAGCTGCAATTTTCAGTCCTCTCTCTCTCTCTCTCTCTCTCTCTCTCTCTTTCTTTCCCTCGATTGGCCACGGGGCAGATCAACTTTCACACCTGCCTGCTCACTGCTTAACACCAAAGCACCTTCACTTTACTCCACTTCGCACACACACACACACACTCTTTGCTGTGTGTTTTTCTCATGTGTTGTGGTCTTTGCTGTGTGTTTTCTAAATGTTGAACATGTCTTGTCAGATTGATGAAGATGTTTTCTTCATTCGTTTGTGTTTTTTCTTTCTGCGTGTGTTGTGATCTCTTAGGGCCACCGTAAGTGCATCACTTGTACCTCCATAGATGGATCCCAGGTAGGGCTGCCAAGATTAGTTGACCAACCCTAACTTTATTTTTCCCTCCAAACTGCCGCTGTACTTTCACCTGTCTCGTCTGCAGTTCTGTCCTTGACGCATACGCGCAGAAGTGGTAACCGGGGTAACCCGTGATGTCACCGGAAAAGTTATGCTCAACAGTATCATGGCTAGCCGGCAACAGAGCTGGAAAGTTTGGGAGCATTTTTCCAAAATAAAGGAGAAAAGTGTGCAATGCAAAATCTGCAAAGCAGAAATGTCCTTCCATGACAGTACGACGGCGATGCACGAGCATCTGAAAAGACAGCACGCCGTGGCTGATTTATTTTCTGACCAAGAATGACAATCTCGGTAAGCTAATTGGCTAGTTGGCTGCTAACATTAATGTCAACAGGAAGCTACCTACTTAATAGCGATGTCATGTTTGAATAGAAAATTGGTCCATTAAAAAAAATGTCAGAAATGCTGCTACAAGCTGCAAAGCTCATTAAAAGCTGAATGAACTATGATATTAACAGTCTTCATTTTTAGTTAGCACATACCTTAAACACTTGAAGCTGGAAGCTAATGATGTTAGCTGTATGCTGGTGCAATAAGCTGCAATTTATGTATGATCCGAATAGTCGACTAATCACAAAAAATAATCAGTGACTAGTCGATTATCAAAATAATCGTATGTGGCAGCCCTAATCACAGGTGAGGAACTTCATCTGTAATGGAGACATTTTTAGCCATCAGTCCCCATAAAGTTGAAACTAAACCTTTAAAGGTTGAGGTGGACTCTAAAAACTGCAGATTAAACACGGACGTGATAATAACTCTGATTGTTAATAACTTTGAATGAACTGAGGTTAAACTTTCATTGATACACTTTTAGAGTGGACCCTCTCTGTGACACTTTTAGCTGGACAAATGTTAAAGTACCAACACACACACACACACACACACACACACACAGGGAGACAAAGGACAGGGTGTGTGCGACCCCTGACTGCGTCTCTATTCCTGCCTGCAGCGGGTCAGAGTTGACGGCGGTCTTCGTCCTGCTTTTACAGGCTGTAAAAACCTGCAACTGAATACACAAGTCAAGGTGAAGGGGGGGGGGGGGGGGTCTGTTTAAAGACCAAAGACCACAATAAATCACCAGACAGTCAGTCTTCTTTATCAGACACTGTTTGTTATTAAATGATGGAATAAAGTGAGGTGCAGCTCATCTACAGATGGTTTTATGATCTCATCTTTGTCCATAAAGGCCCACAAAGCTGCTTTACTGTCCTCAACTCACTCTGGAGGTAAAAACAGAGTCATGTTTCATATTTTCTGTACTCAAAGACTTAAAAATGAGCCTTGGAGTGAAGAAACGTGCTGGAGATGTGAGGAAGAGCGAAACAGAAAATCGGAGATGATTTATTTCTTGAAAGAGAGACTGAAAGAGAAGGAGGAGAAGAAGAAGAGAGGAGGAAAATTCCTCAAGCTCTCGTCTTTGTTTTGAGGTGTAAAAGGGGAGCACACACATATACACACACACTCACACACACACACCTGTCCGAGCAGCAGCTGTCCTGGGAATCGATCTTTCACTCCTGAAGCGTGGCGAGGATGATCCGCCTTTGTGTGTGTTTGTTAGAGGAGCAAGTTGTGTGTTAGCGTGTGTGTGCATGACTGAGTTAATGCGTGTTAATTTGTGTGAAGTGAAATAGTGTGTGTGTGTTGAGTGATGTGTCTGTGCAGGGTTTTGAATTTGCTGCAACAGCTAATTTCCACCAGATCCATGTTGGGTCCGTCTCCGCTCTGGAACCAGAGATTTTCATTCAAACACATTTTCTTTCCCCATTACGTTTTAATTTACGTTTTAAGAATAATTCAGGCGTCGTTTTTGTTTTTTAATGTCTTGAAATCAGACATTTTCCTGGACTTGTCAGGTAAATGTGGCTCATTTGAAGTCTTCCACTTCTTGTTTAAGTACGGCGCGTTGTTGTGTAGTCCAATGAGTAAGGAGCTTTGGGAAATTTAAGGGGGGAAATTTCCAGAAAATTTCAGGAGTATGTTTGAAAATGAGGCATTAGTTTAACTATTTATTCACCAACTGAAATCTAATTTATCACAGCAGTTTGAGTCTGAGATGAAGAGTTTTACTGTTTTCACTGCTGCATACGTAAATTTAAAGTGTGAAGGAGAAAAAGTCAGGATTTGTCGGGTAAGAACAGAGAATCGTTTGAGGTTTCAGCATTCAAAACAATGACATTAGTGTGATTTTTTTTTTTTTATCATTAATAGGACAAATAAACGACATTTAAAATTGTAAAATTTCCAGAAAATTTCAGGAGTAAGTTTAACAAGTGAAACAACAGCTAATTTTTTTTCTTGAAGTCAGTATTTGTCAGGTTTCTGCAAGACCAGAAAAACAGAAATGAGCAACTGATCTGATCAAAAAGTCAGTGTGTGTGTGTGTGTGTGTGTGTGTATGTGTTTATCCCATAAATAACAGTTATATTTGTGTATCTATTCATGTATCTGCAGGGATGTGTGTGTTTGTAGTCACTCTGTACGTAAACACTCCTTTCTCCAACACACACGCTCTCAATTGTGTGTGTGTGTGTGAATCCTTCATGTTGTATTTGCACACACACACGTGTAATACCTGGTGAGGGATGGTGTTTAACAGCCGGGGTGATATGTGTGTCATCTGTATTGGAGCTGTCATGTTCACAAGGCCACACACACACACACACACTTACACACACACACACACACACACACACACACACAATGCCTGACAACCTGTAGCATGTAAACGGATGATGGATTAAGTGAGCTGACCAGATGAGTGTGTGTCTGCGCATGTGTGTGTGAGAGGGTCTGATTGGGGCTCTGATCACTCAAGCTGAGCCCCGCCTGTAAATCACACACACACACACACACACACACACACACACACACACACACACACACACTGCTCCCCCCAATCCCTGACAAAAACAGCCTGATTAGTCTCATCCGACAGTTGATAATGAAGTCTAATTAACAAGGACAGTGTGTGTATGTGTGTGTGTGTTGGGGGGGGGGGGGGGTATAAGCCCCTCCCCCTCCCCTCTCAGTCACCCCCTTGGGAAATCTGTCCCTCTCTCTCCTCCTGTCTTTATTCCTCGCTCGCTCTCAGCTCTCGTCTTCTTTTCATCCTCGACTTTCTCTCCAACTCTCCATCTTTCCCTCGTATCCCTCCTCCTCTTCTTCCTCCTCTTCATCCTTCTCTCTTGTACTTCTTTTAACGGCACTGCAAACCTCAGTATTAGCGGTATACTCCTGACATTTTCTGGATCATTCTGGGAAATGAACCTGCTGCACGCTGACATCAGCTTACAGCTTACTAAATCTGATTACATTCACGCATTCGCTCCACGTCAGCTGTTTGAGGACATTTTCATGAGCAAAGTGAAGTTACGCAAACACACTGAAACATTGTTCAGGTGATACACAAGAAGCTTCAACAACAGTTTACGGTGAAGCTTGGCTCTCAACATTGGACTGAAGTGAAAAATCAGCCCTCTGGAAGCCTGAGCTATTGGGAGACCTTGGTGTTTGAGGCCCCTTTACACTACAACCCTTTCATTTTTATGCCATTAATCAGAGAGGATTTCAACCCAGGCCACTCGGGTAAAGTTTAAACAGATTTTTTTTCACTGGGTTTTTTGTGTTTTCAGGTGAAACGTTGTTGTATAAACAGCCCCTAAGGCCCGCCCCATCCTTATGTAAGTCTCGTAACGTCTCGTAAGATCTCATAAAGGATTTTGTAATGGTCCTGTGAAGATCTTCAGAAAATCTGGTAAGGATCTCTTGAAGATTTTGTAAAGATCTTGAAAAATTTTGTGAACATCTCGTTGAGATCTTGTAAAGATTTTTAAAATTCTCTGATGTTATTTTTAGAACGGAGACTCAAGATTCAAAGATTTGTAGAACATCTGAACATGTAGAGGTTTGAAAATCTGCACACGCTCAGTCTGAACATCCAGGATTGGTACTTTAAATCCTTAAAGGCTCTGGTGTCACCTTCCTCTGAACTCAACTTTCTAAGTCTGCATTTGGTGTTAACAGATGCTGCAGTAGCAATGAGGAAAGAGAACAAGGAGGTAGTAAAGGGGGGTGTGAGGAAGTGAAGTAACCTGTAAATTCAGAAAGCTCAGGATGCAAAGAGCGGAAGTGAAGCTTTCAGCGAGAAAAGTCTGATTTATCTGATCCTCCGTAAAGCGCCCAATCCATAGAGTGAGAATAAAATGATATCATCTGCATAAAAAAGGACCAAAAAAAATCAAACAGTTCATTCAGTGTGACGTAAACGAAACAACTTTCCATGTACGGAGATCAGTTTGAAGCTGAACACGGGAAAAAGGAAGAACTCAGAAATGATGTGGGATACTGAGCTGTTAGGAAGAGATGAAGATATGCGGGGAATGTGTGTGTGTGTGTGTGTGTGTGTGTGTGTGTGTGTGTGTGTGTGTGTGTGTGTGTGTGTGTGTGTGTGTCCAGCAGGTTTAATCAGAGAAGGCCTTGTCCAGGATAAATTTGTGGCCCCCGGCCTCCTAATTCATCGTCAGCCTGCTGGCCTTGGTGCACTAATGAAACCTCACCAAGGTTAACCATCTACAGTCACACACACTCGCTCACTCGCTCACTCACACACACACACACACACACACACACACACAAACACACACACACACAACTGGACACAGAAGAAAGCAGGTGAACACATTTTCTACATGGACAGAGATGGACGAAGCAGTAAAACGTAAAACTGTATACACACACACACACACACACACACACACACACACACACACAGGGTAATCTGCAGGGAGTCCATCATCTAAATACTCCAGACCCTCCTTGTCCATCACAGATGACTGTAACAGACCTGAAGTCTACCTGAGGTGTGTATGAGTGTGTTTGCGTGAGAAACCGTGTTCACCTTCACTCACAACCATCGAGTCCGAAAGCCGACGTGAAGCGATCATGTCAGCTTTAGCGTCAGAAAGATCGAGAGTGTTTGCAGAGCCTCTCTGCACGGAGCACGGTTTAAAGACCAGGGAGTTCACCGAGTTTGTCCTCTGAACCCAGGTCCCCCACCTGCCCCCTGAGACCCTCTGGAGACGCTTATGACGGAGGATCATCCACCTGATGCTGCCTCATAGTCTGACAGACAAAGCTCCGAGCTCCGAGCTTCAGCTTCAGCTCACAGATGGGACGACGCTCTGTCCTATGATTTCCTCAACCTTCACTGAGTTCAACAAAACGTCCTCCACAGGATGAAGGTTTTCAGAGGAAACGAAGCAGCCGCAGAGCATCTCAAGTGCACCGCCATGCTTCATCCTCCCGCTGATCCAGAGGCCCAAAGAGATTCACTCTGGTTTCACATTTTCTGCTGCTTACTTACAGAATCATCTCAGTAAATCAGGATACGGTTTAAAAGATAGGAGGCTGGGTCTACTGGAGTCACCAGACATGGAGCTAACAAGGAGCTAGCTAGAAAATGTATAAACTTCCCTATTTGTTGCAAGATTTGGATGAGTTCGTTCACGTCTGCAGGATTATCAGTTTGGTCTTGTTCTGCATCTTTTTTGACATCTAACAAAATGCATCCAGTAAAATCTGGTGTATGTATTTTAATGCACGTTGAAGTGAGGTTAAAGTGGTCGACCTTTACTCCAGAGACAGTTGCATGATGCAAACTTGGGTGTGTTGCCATAAAACCATCTGAAGGTCTCCCTCTGTGCTCACAGCCTCCCACCTTTAATCTTTGGGAGGGGGGTCAGCGGGTTCTCGGGACAGTGCTCAGGGTGAGCGGGGTCGCTCTGCTCAACCTTTAGGGTGATATTAACCTGTTAATACCCGACCCTGAGCCTAAACCCTGCAAGGTCAGGAGGACTGCAGCATCCTTAGAACACACACACCCACACACACACGCAGAAAGTATGAATTTACCACATGAACACGCAGGCTTCCCCTGAGGATCTGCAGCTTAAGAAGATAACAGCTGATGGTCTGATCCACACCGAGTTGAGCTGGAGGTGAACCGGCTGGCCTTTCTCCAGGCCCGACCCGATTATGTAAGACGAGTGTTTGAGCAGAGAGCGTCTCGAGCTCATAAACCGAAGCTAAAAGGACGTAAAACGATCCCAAACAGAAACGTTCAGGAAACATTTGAAGATCCTGCTGAAATCCGCGTCTCAGATCTTGTTTACGGACTCGGAGAGCGCTCCGGTTACAGTCCTGAGAGCAATAAACCGCTCTCTCCAAATACAGAGAGCGGTTTGTTTTCTGCTGGACGGAGTAAACCCAACGAGCAGCCTTTGATGAAACACAACAAATCAATGTAAGAGCCATCTGTCACTCGTGTTTATCACTCATCAAAACGTCAGGAGCAGATCCAGCGAGGAGAGAGAGGAGAGCAGGATCCAAACCGCAGAAAATACCATCAGAGCTTCCTTTAGAGACAAGATTTCAGTTTTCAAACCCCAGTGAAACCTCTCAGTGGATCATATCAGAGGCTGCACTTTTTCAACCAGTATATCTTTTTTTTAAAAAAAGTCTGCTGGTGCAGAAACCTCTGCTGGAACACAGGAAATGGATAGAGGGATCATCTGTTCAGAAAACATGATGCATTTCACAGATTTTAACAACTTTACACAAAGGTTTGAAAAGGAGGAGAAATGCAGTTTATCTCACGTGATGAAATAAAGTTTATTTCAAAAATCGAGTCGTCACACAGAGGATTATAGAACATGAAGACAAAATGAACCTTTAAAAGTGTGAGTAAAACTGTACTGACACACAAAACTTCTGGAAATTTGGAAAAATGTTTCTATCACTCAATCACGGACAGAAATGAAGCCTCTGAAAGTTGTTTTTCTCGACTCTGAAGGTGAATTTTCAATGCCGTTCGGAACCTTCACTCCGCTTTCTTACAGAGGCAGCATGAGTGTCGTGCTGCTTTCCCATGTTGTAAACATGGTTATGAAATGATGTCTGGATGTTCAGACTGAGTGTGTGCAGATTTTCAAACCTCTACATGTTCATCTGTTGTAGAAACTCGTGAATCTGTTTGTAAAGTGATCAAAACGCTCTGTTCTCAAAATAACACCAGATCTTCACCAGATAAGCGACTACAATCATGGGACTGGGCCTCAGAGGGATTATGTGGAGGCTGAGACGTATGAAGGCTGAGTTTCCAGCAACGAGAGAGGCGATGCTGCAAGCATGCGAAGAGAGCCGAAGGCTCAAAGAGAGATGGCTCGAGCACCCCTCAACAAAATCCGACTGGGAGGCGGAAACGCCCGCACGGCTGGAAACTGCAGCAGAGGACGGGGACGACAGTGCAGGAGCACGCCGGGGTGAAGAGGAGAGTGACGACAAGTCACACGTTTAACACATGTTTGAAACCTGGAAAAAAGAAAAGCAACGCGAACACACCACGCCAACATCACTAACTAAATTAAAAACAAAAGACACTCATGAAGTATGCCTTACGTGGAACAAAGGACGGGTCATAAAAGGTCAAATACGGACACTGAAAGACAGTCAAGAATGATGTCATACTTCTGTAAATAGAATACAAATGTATAATAATCTGATGATATGTGAAAAGAGGAGACTAAATATTGAGAAAATGGGGACGTGACCGAAATAAATAAATAAATAAATAATGAGGTCAAAGCGTGAGGATCTCATGACGCGTTGGAGAGGCGGGCCTCGAACTTCAGGATTCTGATGGGTTAAATATCTTCAAAGCACCGTAGAAACAGAACCGGTCCGCGGTGAAATCTAGAGGAAGTTTCGGGGTTGTGTGTGATTTTTCTGAACCGCTTTAATCTCACGTGGATTTACGGCTCCGTCCAACTCTGCTCAGAGACGTTACTTAAAGAAGATCAAAAGAGGAAACAGACATCCATCTCACACACTTTCCCTCTGTGTCTCTTTTTATTAGAGTCTCCTCTTTTACTGTCTGTTCCTCCAAACACACACAAACACACACACACATGAACACACACACTGTACATGCAGGCTGCAGAGTGTGTTTGATTTATCCTGCTGAGTTTCCTCCATGGCTCATTTCCATAAATCACATGTCAGTGTGTTTGTAGCCAGAGGGACGTTAACAAGAGGCCGCAGTCCAAACACAGAGCGCATAAAACCCTGAAAACACTCCCGACACACAGCGCCGGCCAGCTCCACACACACATCCATCAACGCAGAGAGGAGGTCGGAAAAATTCATGCGGAGACGGCGAGGAAATGTTTTGTCATCTGAAGAGCGCTGTTGAAAGAGAGCATGTGTGTGTTTGAAGTGTGTTTGCGTGCTCCACTTTCTCAAGCCAGACCACATGCAGAGCTGGAGTACACACACACACACACACACACACACGCACGCACGATGAACTCCTCTGGGGTAAAAACTCACATACATGAAGTGTGAGGAGTCGGGCGGCGGTCCTGGTTTTCATGGAAACAGCCACTTAGACGCTCCTTCCTGTGTTGTTGTCCTGAAGGCGTGTGTGTGTGTGTGTGTGTGTGTGTGTGTGTGTATTTCCCACGCTGCAGTGATTGAATCAGCCTCAGATACCATCTACTGCCCCCCCCCCCCCCCCCCCCCCTCCTGTTTACTAACCACTTCCTCTCGGCAGCCTCAGGGGTCAGAGGTCAGCCTGGGGACTGGGTCTGGAGTCTGGCCTTGAGTTTGGCCTGAACTGGTTTTACTTGAAGTCCGGTCTCTGTTTGTGTTACAGCTTTGGTTAAAGCTGGACACACACACACACACACACACACACAGGGGGAGAAAGTTTAGACATGAAGATAAAACTAAACTGAAATGGAGGAGAAAAGAAAACCAGGACCTGGACTTTTAGAGGTGACAGGGGGGACAAAACGCTCTGACAGACGCTCTTTCTGGTTGGTCTTCATTCCTGCTGTTGAGATCCTAAGATTCTCAGACGGTTTTGGTTTAAAAAAGCCTCCCGTCGTGTGTTTTTAAACAAAAAAATGAACCTTTGAGCGTGAATTCCTTCCTCCCTGACTTTCTCTCACGCCTGATTGATGTTTACGTCTTTAAACCCATCAGACCTTTTAGATTTATGACGTGATGATGCGTTCATGTTTTAATAAACACATAAACAAACGACATGTGTTCAGATCAGTCATGAGCACAGGTGAGTCACATGAGGACACGAGTTCTTCTGGTCTGATGGGGACTGAAGCGAGTTACACAAAGGAAAAATCTGACCTGCTGTCACTCATTCGTGTCGTCCAATCAGCATGGAGATCCCTGGAGGAGGTTGACTTATTTATTTATTTATTTATTTAACTATTTTCCAGTCAGATTCAGGACTCGTTCCAGTCTGGTACCTGGTTTGATCCGTATCAGAATGTTTTGAAGGCGACCGCAGTGACACACGTCATAGTTCTGCTACTTCGCTAACTCACGAAACCGTCTGTGTTTCCGTAAACCGATCTGTGAGACGTCTTTAATGTTTAACTGAGCGTGCAGGTCGTTTCACGTCGTTTTAAAATTTCATCCGAACAGAAAAACAAAAAATCAGATTTTGGAGCTTTAAGGCGACGGTGTGAACGTCGACATCTGAGCATCTTCATCCTGCAGCATCACGCTCGCTTTCCTGACTGTATCAGACTCTTAATTTGATCAGGATGAAAGGTAAACACACACACACACACACACACACACACACACACACACTGTGTCTTTGAGGAATTGATTACACAGAATCACAAACTCAGGAGCCGCTCTGTGGCCCTGAGCTCCATCAACATCCTGACTTATTAACGGCCCCTGTGACAGATGTGTGTGTGTGTGTGTGTGTGTGTGTGTGTGATCCTCGCTGCGTCACACAGTCCCTTTATTCCCCAGAGTCACGCTGTCAGCTGAAAGAGGACAAAATAGAGAGAGCGGGAAAAAGGATGGAGGAAAGCGACAGGAAGTAAGACAGAGAGGAGAGAGGCCGAACAGGTGAGACAGGAACAAACCGGCAGGTGATGCAGAGGCTCCTCCTGATCCAGTGTTTTCCCATCGTCTGGGCTCTTTGGTGAGTCCTCCTCCTCGGCCGGTCTTCGTCTGGTCTTCAGGCTCTGATAGGAACTGATCGTTTATATCATCACGTCAGTTTTTGATCCGTACGCTGTGAATGTTTGTGAGGAAACACGTCGAGGACAGCAGAGCTGTTTAAGTAGCGTTTAACCCTTCGATCGCTGGTTTTTCACGGCTCATCTGCACTCGTTTGGTTTTGTAAAAGAAGTTTACAGCCGAAAAAAAGAGATGATGGAGGAGGAAGAGCAGGAAGTGAGAAAGAGTTTAAAAAGTACCTCTGTAAACGAGAGAGAGAGAGAGAGAGAGGGAGGAGAGATACAGAAAGAGAAAGAAAAAAAGGGGAAGTGATGGAGAGATAAAAGAGGGAGAGTTTGTCCTCTGTAAATAACACACTTCCTTTTTAAACCGAACTCGACTTTCTCACAGAAATGACGTCACATTCAGGAGAAAAGCTCCGAGCAGCACGTAAAGTCAGCGCAGCTGCAGCGGACGAGAGGTTTCAAATCTGTGAAAGTCCTTCAGACGTCAGAGTGACTAATTCTGACCACTGCTTCACAGAATTTTGAATAATAGAGTTTTTCTCCCCCCCCAGTTCTCCTCTTCTGTTCTCACAGCTCAGATTAAAGAGCCGGAGAACCACACCTGTAGTAAAACACCTTCAGCTCCCGCTCTCTTCAGGAGAGAGAGAGGGCCCGACCCGCCGCCCGTCCTCACTTTCTCGCAGGTTTTTAAAGTTTTACGTCCCCGACACACCTCCAAACACCTCGAGACTTCAGGAAGGGAAGGGACGGCCGACAGGTGAGGAAGAGGAGGAATCTGAAGAATTCACTCACACAGTAGAGTCATCTGTGATTCTCGGACATGCCGTTTCAAAAACTCGCCTTGGTTCTCACGGACGGGTCGTAAAACAGCAGCCTGTAGCTGCACTGTAAAAAAACGAGCATGTGGTGCTGTTAAAGGAGATTTTTCAGACATTTATCACAAACATTTTTTTCACGAAGGAGATGAATTTCCATGAGAGCGTGAGTAAGGTCAGGATGTCTGGATGGGTCATAAACACACAGACCTCTGCTCAGGTGTGAAGGAATAAATTTTGATGTGAAACGAAAGTTTATAGTCGTCTTTAAAGCTCCTGTTTGTGTCGATTGTGGTGCACCGTAAACCAGTCGCTTTTAACTGGTGAACCAAAAGTGGGTCACTGGTCTCCTGTGCTTTTATTTTGAAAGTGCAGCTTATCTTTTATTGTACCAACTTTTCTGAAAAGCGAGTGGACTCCTCATAACAGAGCTCAGCCGTCACTTACAACCCCAACAGCAGAGGGATGAAAGACGGAGAGACACAGTGATCGTCCAGAGCAAAGAGAACGAGAGTTATGATGCTACCAAGCAGCAACAGCCGCTCTGAAAATACGAGACGATGAAGTGAAGTGCTAAAATCTGAAGTTCATCGAGTGTCTGCTTGAGTCTGGCTTCAGAAATACAGGAAGTCATGTACAGATCAAACAAAAAAAGCTGTTTTCATAGGGGGGGGGTGAATTTTTTCTAACTCGGCAGTTTAGAAGATATTAAGATCACAAGTTCGCCCAATCAGAGGCACAGCTCAGCTCACATGACTGCCAGGTGCCCTATGGCTGTTACTGTGGAGACTCAGAGCCCGCTACATTTCCAATATGGCTGTGCCGGCCGTTTGGCTTCAAAAATCTGTTTCAGAAACAGACGGGTGACGTAGTGGAGACTACGTCCATTAATTAAACCGTCTGTAGATGCTACGCTAATTTAAATACAGTAATTTAAACACACTTATGGATGTTATATTCCATTTCTACCAAGTGTGCTGTGGTCAAAGATGCGAAATACAGTGCGCTGCACCTTTAACCCTTTAAAACCCAACCTATGAAAAAATAGCCAAATTATTTTTTTTGTTAGGTATTTATTTATCAGTTTATTTATTTATTTATTTATTAATTTAAACTAAGATGTTTATTAATACTGTTAACAAAACCCACATAAAGTATTGCTCTATCGTTTTGTTTATTATTTTTTTTAATCATATTTGATCAATTGTGTGGTTTTGGCAACTTTTTATAGTTTTTAGTAAATTTGCATTTTTTGCAGTGCAGGAAATTCTTACCTTTAAAAATGAGTCACAATGTTATTTTCACCTCAACTTCTTGAAAATTAGCGGTGATATTAATAATAATAAAAAAAAAAGTGTGTAGATGATTTCATGGGAGCATTTTGAAAAAATGGCCGAAATACAACTTCTGCAACAACTCTGCTCTGGTTCCTGTTTCTTTAAGAATTGATGTTAAAGTCCTTGTTCTTGTTTTTAAAGCTCTACACGGCCTTTATGTTGCAGCTCCACCAATGAGGGCAGAGAGCTTCCTGCCCTTGATGATGTCACAACATTCTGGAAGTCTATGTTTGATTACTCATCCTGAAAGTTTTGGTCGTCTTCAGGGGTTTTATGTCGGGATGATTCCTGATTCACTCCTGGTTTAAAGGTCGAGTTTTTTATATTGATTCGATGATCCTAAATTTGAAATCTAGAGCTGAAAAATTAAACTGGTTTCACTTTGAAAGACAACAAACGGTGTGCGGGGTTTGAAAAACCCTCGACAGCAAAGAACGGTGAACGCAGCCCCGTCAGACTCTTCAGGTCTCCTCCTCTGTGTCTGAACGAAAGGACACGAATGCAGCCTTTCCAGAAAGACGAGTGCAGGAGCAGAGAGGCGACAGGAAGAGGAAGAAGGAGGCAGAGGAGGAGACAGAAACTACAGCACAAACAAAGACAGAGAGAGTGAGACAGTCCAGGTGATATTTACCTGACCATGCAGCCTGTAATTTGTGCCCTGACGACAGGGCGGCCGACGGCGACGTTTCCTCAGGGACTGTCTCCTACGGTAACCCAACGGAGCCACGAGTCCACGCCCCCTTTGTCTCGCGCTTTGATCTCTGATGTCCTGGACCTTTTAAATTGTTGGTGTGTTTGCAGGCCAGGAAAACCCCCACGTGTGTGTGTGTGTGCATACATATGTGTGTGTGTCACCTGTGCAGGTAGGTGACCGCTCTGTGACTCAGAGTCATGGGAACATGAGTCAATAAAAACCACAGGGGAAGGTTTTTAACTCGAGTTAGACACCGCAGGAGGCAGAAAGCATGTGGAGTAACGTCTGATGAGAAATGTTTGGAGGAATAAAAGGAGCTCAGCTCATAAAACAAGATGTGGAAGCGAAATATTCATTTTTTTAAGATGAGAAAACGCAGATTTATGGTGTAAAAAAAAAGAGTGAGGAGGGCCATCAACCAATCAGAGATTCCTGCAGAAACTTGTGTTCAGCTCACAGCAGCAGATGCTCCTAAAACCAGGTTTAACCCACAAACAATCCAGGTCAGGTATTTAGGGACAGTGTGTGTGTGTGTGTGTGTGTGTCATACAGGCATCCCCCTTTCCCCTCCAGGGGCCACGACCAAGCTGTTGCCTCCTCCATCCATCACCGACGGAGGGAGACAAAAGAAAGTTAGGAAGTGTGAGAGAGTCATAAAGTACAGATGGAAACACACACGACGTCTTTCAGAGCCGTGAAGACTGAGAGAGGAAAGAAATGTGAATATTTAACCTTTAATATCAAACCGGTTAAAGAGGAGAGGAAGAAGAGAGCAAGGAGAGGAGGAGAGGAAACGAGGAGAGGAGCTGAACGTGATGACAGGAGGAGACGTGACGTGATGGAAGGATGAGAGGAGAGAGAGGAGGCCAAGGCTGCAGGGGTGAGGAGGTCAGCAGAGAGGATGAGGAGGAGGAGAGAGAGAGCATGTTCAGTTAGAGTTTGTGCTCAGATTAAAAAGAGAGATTACGACACCGAGCTACATAATCCTCATTTTATACGAATGTTCGAATTTGATGTGAGGAGGAATCAATCAGGTTTCATGACCCGTTTCTGCAACATCTCTCATTTTCTTCATCCCTGCTCCTCTTCGTCTTTTATTCCAGGATGGATTCCTGTGGGTTTGGCCTCAGTTTACAGATTTTTATTGAAAACATTATAAACAGCCTGTGATGTTGTATTCACACCAAACCTGTTTATGTACAGTTTGTTTACATTAAGTATGAACACATAAGCATGATTAGATTGATTGATTGATTGATTGATTGATTGATTGATTGATTGATTGATGATCTCAATATTTGATTTTCTAACCGGGTGATTATCATCAATAACAGTTCCTGCAGCAGCCCTGTGTCGGATTATTCTAACCAGGGGTTCTCAGCTGGTGGGCTGTGATCCAAAAAGTGGGTCAGGGACCTTTTTTCAGTGGCTTGCAGATCCATTTCTAGACCTGTTTTTAGAAATGTTGATGACCCATTTTCACAGGTCGCAGGCTTGTTTTCAGGTGGGGGGTTGGACCTGTTCATGGCCAATCACAGACCTGTTTTTTGGTGGGTCACAGACCTATCTTTGGTGGGTCACAGACCTGTTTTTGGTGGGTCACAGACCTGTCTTTGGTGGGTCACAGACCTGTCTTTGGTGGGTCACAGACCTATCTTTGGTGGGTCACAGACCTGTCTTTGAGGGGGTCATAGACCTGTCTTTGGTGGGTCACAGACCTGTCTTTGGTGGGTCACAGACCTGTTTTTGGTGGGTCACAGACCTGTCTTTGGGGGGGTCACAGACCTGTTTTCAGTTGGTCACAGACCTGTCTTTGCTGAGTCATAGACCTGTCTTTGGTGGGTCACAGACCTGTTTTTGATTGGTCACAGACCTGTCTTTGGTTGGTCACAGACCTGTCTTTGGTGGGTCACAGACCTGTTTTTGATTGGTCACAGACCTGTGTTTGGTGGGTCACAGACCTGTTTTTGGTGGGTCACAGACCTGTTTTTGATTGGTCACAGACCTGTTTTTGGTGGGTCACAGACCTGTCTTTGGTGGGGCACAGACCTGTGTTTGGTGGGTCACAGACCTGTCTTTGGTGGGTCACAGACCTGTTTTTGGTGGGTCATAGACCTGTCTTTGGTGGGTCACAGACCTGTCTTTGGTGGGGCACAGACCTGTGTTTGGTGGGTCAGAGACCTGTCTTTGGTGGGTCACAGACCTGTCTTTGGTGGGGCACAGACCTGTGTTTGGTGGGTCAGAGACCTGTTTTTGGTAGGTCACAGACTCATTTCCGGATGGTCCTTCTGTTCTTATCAGTGAACTCTGTGAATATCTGCTCAAATATGAAGAGACGGTTTCTACAGCAAACAGGAAGTAGTCATGTGTCACACACCCTCTTATAGTCTTCTTTTATTTTGAGGGTCATAAAGACGGGTTGTGATCACATTAATCTGTTTCACAGTGAGTGACTCTCGCTGACCTCACAGGTGGAGGTCAAAGTGAGTCACACCTTCGCTCCGTCGTCCTCTCACTCTCAGTTTTAAAGATTCAAAAGGAGAAACCGCTTTCTGAACCACCGACAGGAATGTGAGACATGCAGCGAGGGCGACACCTCCTACAGTCTCTGTGCCTCGGAGGGAGGATTCACCCTCACACACTCTCTCTCGGGGGTCCTCCTCCCCTCCATATTGCCGCCGTGCCTCTGGCGGGCTGTAAAGCAGCAGGTCTGTGAGCTTTCAGGGTGCGAACGATACCGAGCAGCGCCACGGCTAAATTAGCAAGATGGCCCCTCCCAGAGAGCGACATATGTTTTACTGTCTGTCTGAGTCCTCAGCCCCCCTACACACACACACACACAGACACACACAGACACACACACACACACACACGCACACACACAGGCTGACCCCCCTGCCATCACCTCCTCAGGTCAAACAAATCCCTTTCAAATCTGGGCCTGCAGCCGCCACACAGGGGGTAAGGCGGGGTGACCATGCACCAGGCATGGTGTGTGAGTGTGTGTGTGTGTGTGTGTGTGTGTGTGTGTGTGTGTTACCATGAGTTATATGAAGTTCAGTCAGGCTTTAGAGAGTCAAAGTGTTGGGTTTGAGATTCGTGCCACTAGAAACTGAATCTGAACGGCCTGATCTCTTTGCCAAATTTAATAATAATTCAAATTTAGTTTCTTGCAGCTAAAATCTCAGCTCATAAAAGTGAAACCAAACTCTCTACATTCAGTCATCAAACACACTGTGGCTTTATGGTTTAGCTCATGTAGGCCTCGTTTTTTATCAGGTTAGAGGGTCAAGATATACAAATTTCAGCTGTCGGGGGGTCCTGATACGAGCCGCACTGAACACGCAGCCGGTGAGAGAGCACGCAGTCAACACGCAACAGAGCGGAGACGGTCCGGAGACGTATCTGATGTGTTTCCTGTGTAAGTCTTCAACTATCTGGGCTCACGAGAAAACTCAAACAGTTTGTGAAAGATAAGAAGATCATCAAACCACCAACCCCCAACCATAGTCTGTATAATTAATGGATGTAGTCTCCGCGACGTCACCCGTCTGTTTATTAAACGGACTTTTGAAGCCAAACGGTCGGCGCCGCCATATTGGAAATGAGGCGTGCTGTGAGTCTCCACAGTAACAACCATAGGACGCTCCACAGTCACGTGATCTGAGCTGTGCCTCTGATTGGACGAACTGGCGAGCGCAATATTGTGGAAACTGCCGAATTAGAAAAAAATTCACCCCCCGTACAGTTCGTGCTGTTAGTGAAATTAGCGATTCAGACGGGAGACATTCTTTGTTCCAGGCTGTAAATGTGCTTATTTTGGCTGTGAAAACAGCTTTTTTTTGTCTTGGTGTGTTTGTGACTTCCGGTACTTCCGGAGCCTCAAGAGGACACTCGAGGAACAGCAGACTTTAGCACTTCCGCATTGCCTCATATTTTCAGACTGGAGGTTGCCTCTTGCCCCCAACGCGAAACGCCAAACCCAAACCCAATGAGTTAATGACAAATTTAATTTTAAAAAAGTCCAGGTGACCTGTTGGATTCTGGCAGCACTTAAACAGAGCCCATGACGTTCTGCTGCTGCCCATTTTAAAAGTTCTTTGAGAAAAATGTGACCCTGCATGATAGAAATGAGAAAAAGTACAAATTTCTCTTCTTTTTTAAATATTCAGTGTAAACTACGTCAGGTTTGGTGTCATCAGGGACTCATTTGTTTGAAGACATAGTGTTAAAAACAGGGTTTATCGGAGTCATCTCTGCAAAATTCAGGCTCCTGCAAAAAAAACAAAAACAAAACAAAATTTAGGAGCTTCTGAAACTCTTTTTGGTTGTTAGGATGGACACAGATCAGAAAACTGCTCAAAGGCTCTCAAGACATCCTTTAATGTTTGAAGGAAATGACATTTAGGCATCTCTTTCTTTCTCTTTCTGTGTGTGTGTGTGTGTGTGTGTGTGTGTGTGTTAATTAGCTGAACTAAGTTAATAATCGGCAGGGAAAAACAGGACAACCTGCAGAGCTCAGCGGCGTGCGACACATGCTACTGCAGCCGAAACAGACGCAGTAATCCCTCCCTGCTCAGCGTGTGTGTGTCTGTGTGTGTTAGTGTGTGTGTGTGTGTGTGTGATAACAAATCCAGCTCTGTTTCTAGAATTTACTGGATGAAACTTGTAAAGCAAACATTTTATCATTAAAACTTTAATTATTCGGTGCAGAATCAAAACTTTGAGCCGTTTTTGGTTCTTAATAAAATGTTTATTTCCTTCCAGATTCTCGTCTCACCTTTTGGCCAAATGAAACTCGTATTGGATACTTTATTGACCCGTAAACACCTTTAAAACAACTTCTGAGTGTTATCGTCTGCACCTTGCAGAAAGTAACTTGTTAAAAGTGGAGTTGGTGAATTTTCGAGTGTGGATGTACAATAAAAGTGATCCATGCATGAGCTGCAGGGTGAACACACACACACACACACACTCACACACACGCCCAGCCCCACCAAAGAGAAACCGGCCTCAGACTTCAGCGGATTAGCGTCAGATAAACTGTTTTCTCAGACTAAATAAACGGGGGGAACTCCCGTGCAGGTTTTCATCGACTCTGAGGAGGATTTTGGGCGGAGAGCGAGCGCTCCTGTACGTTCAGCTGTTTGAGCGAGCGGCACACAGGGGGATTTTGGGCTGCGGTCTGATTTCTCTGCGAGTTCACAATCAAAACTTTAAGACAGAAGGCTTTACGGAGATTACAGTGAGGAGGAGGAGGAGGAGGAGGAGGAGGAGGAGGAGACAGGCTGAAACTCAAAGGTTTGCTCCTCCAAGATGTACAAAAAGAAACATGAAATAATCTTCTTTTCTCAACACGTCCTCGTTTTCTTCTCTTTAACCTTTAACAGATCTGAACCCGGCCTCTCCGGTCTGTCCACCCCAGCTCCACGCCGCCCCCCCCCCCCCCCCCCCCCCCCATCCTTGTTTGGCTGCAGAGAGAGTCGTCTTTGTTTTGGCGAGTCCGGCTCTCCTCCTCTATAATCTGCTGAGGCCAGTTCACCGCCCAGACACTGGAATTAGACCAGTGGATTAAACTGGTGGAGAATTAGCCTGATGAGTTTTCTCAGTGAGGTAAACGGCCCCCAAAACTCCCCCGACCTGTAAGCTGATCACCGTCTGAGGAGCGGCTCTCGCTGTCTGGGACACAAACACTAAATGTTCTGAGCTGAGCGTGAAGCACCCCACGTTTTCTCTGAGTCCTCTTCTCACTCCTGTTCACTCAGTCTGACACCAGGCGGCTTCTTTTCAACCCCGGATCATTAATGTCGCTCATTTATTACAGACAAACAGAGCGCATAATGAGGAGAACAGAAACACTCACTGCATCGTTTCTAGAAGACGCTAATTTGCAGCTGTTGTCCTTCCATCGTGTTCACGCCAAATTGGAACGATGCACCAATGAGCAAACGTTTCCTGATCTTTTTCTTCTTTGATTCTGTGAATTTTGCAGAGATAAACAGCATTTTTAAGACTTTTTGCATGCAAAAATTCTTTGCATTCAACAATTTTTTTTTAGCACATGAACAGTTAACAGTTGGACTTCTTCATATCACATGAAGTAATGCTGTCGTGAAAAATAGATTTAAAAATGACAGAAAATATGACAAGAAACAGGATTCATCAAAAGTCAAAAAGACCCCGTTTACACCTCTACGATTCACAGAAAAAAATGCAGAACCAAAAAAAAGAATTATGTAAACGCAGCTCATGAAGTTGGTGATTTATATAGAAATGATACATGAATAAAATATTGGTAAAAGTCTGTTGGTGTTAGCAAAACGTTGTTTGCCAGCCGTGTTGAAGTCGTTTATGACGTCAGGTTGGTAAGTCAGGACCCCCCCCACACACACACACACACACACACACACACACACCTTCAGGACTCAGGGATTGCGCTTTTATTGTGGTTGTATGAGTTGGATGTCATTCGTAAATATGTTAGTCACGGTAGATGTTGGTTAATTTGTGACAGGAGCCACTTTCAGGATCCAGCACGACTCTGTGTTGCAACAGAAAGTCTCAAATACGACACAAACACCGGATTAGACGCTCCGACTGCGTTAAGATGAAGTCCAGCCAGGGGCGTCAGAAGCTTTTTTAATGTGGGGGCGGCACACTGGTATGGGTTCCGGGGGTTAATTAGATGACATTTGCTGCATTCTGATGTATTTTATGTTGTTTAACATCTAATTTTACATTTTAATTTTAAGTCCTCATTCAACTTTCAGCCTTTACCCCCCTGTTTTAAAACTCACTGTCATGCCTAAGATAATGAGATGGATATGACAAAAATTTATCACCAACAATGACTTTTTGGTTGCATTTCACTTTTTATTTTGTTTGTAGAGCTGTGTGGAGTAACGTGACGTCATCTCGCCCAAATCCATACTGTAACTACCAGCCCAGCACCGTAAATCACTCACCTCCGTGACTGAAGTCTCTGCACTGTCCCTCACGTCACAAGCTGCTGACCCTGCTCCTGCTACCGACTCAATCTCAGTATCTATCTGCTGTCAAAAGGGATCGGGATGAATTAATTAAGCATTGTTTTTTTCGTATCAACAACTGAAATAAGTCAGCTAACGTTTCCATTAGCAAAACACCTGTATTGTGGGGACATTTTGACTTACTTCCCGCTTCTTTGTTAGGAACTGTCTGTTGTTCATTATGTCTGGGGAAGGAGCAAATATTGCATCAGTTCATTAGCTTACTTCTAGTTTTCATTTCTTAGCTGAACATTAATATGACCTGGCCTCGTGTTAATATTGAGGGCTAACAAACGTTACCTCCTGTTTCGAGCAGCCCGCTGCTCCACTCACTGCCTGAGATGCTGTCACTCATTCACTTCATGCTGCGGTAGTTGAAGGTTGTCCGGAAAACACGGAGTGGATTAACAAGTCGACTGTGTATTTTCTATTTGCGATCAAGTGGAATGGATTCGTTTACGAGGCAATAGAAACGGCGCTGGATGAACCAATATTTACATGGAATGGTGGCGACGCTCATGCTTCCAGCCTCTGTGTTCCGGTGTTTGTGACCCTGTTTGCACGTTTCATTTGGACCCATGTGGACTTTAAGGCGTGAACGACGGGTCTCAAACTTAAACCTGGTGTTGGTGGAGCTCCCATCAGCCTCAGTGTCCTGACATCACTCTGCTAACCTGCTGTAAGTGAATGGAGCTCCATTAGCACGTGCTAATTGACTCCACACACGTTAGCTCAGCTGACGCTTCATTTCCTCAGGTTGAGACGCACATCTGTCATCCTTTAATTTCATAAAGTTCAGATTTTGCAGGAGAGTCTCTGCTCTTTAAAAAAGCTGAATTTACTCTTTATAAACATTTTATTCGAACTACTGGTTGCATAAATTTCAAATCTGTGTGATGTCTGCTCTAAAATTCATCTATTTCCAGTTTTCTGCACATTTTTAGGGTGAACGTGATTCTCTTACACCCCGGGGTAGATCATATATAAAACGACAGTTTTGAGCAATTTTTTCAACATGTAATCCTCTTTATTTTGCACACCATACGAGTGACTCTGACTCATTTGACCCTCTGTAGATAAATAAAATAAGGATACTTATTTCTAGAGGTTTTCTTCCTCCTGTTTTAATTTTTTTCTCCGTGTAGTTCAGGCGTTAACTTGCTGAAATCTCTGTAGAAAACTTTCCCGCTCCATATCTGATTATTTATCAGACATTTAGACTCATGGCCTTTATTTATATCCCAGAAGAACAAATGTTATATGACGTTTCCAGCTTTAAAAGGGATTTATTTTACGTTACGACGGTCCGTCAGAGCCTGGAGCCGCCTGCAGGAGCTCCACGGGAAGAAGAGATGAGCTGAGAGCTCTCCAAACATCAGACAGAGGTCAGTTCTCCTCTTAAAGACGTGTAAATGAAGAGCTAATGACTCCTCCTCTGGTCCCAATAAAAGGCCGCTGAGAGAAATGCTAACCCCGCTCTATTGACAGCTTTTGTTCTTTAGCTCATTAATGCTAATGCTAACTGTTTGCAGACAGGGGCTACATAAACAAACCGAGGAGGGAGCGGATTGAGTTTACCTACGGTGTGTTTCTGCCCAGTGTTAGTGAGTGTGTGTGTGTGTGTTCAAACACTCTGAAGGAGAGATAAACATGAACACACTCTGACAGAACTGCTTCCTGTTTGAGGCGGGGTTTAAAAACTTATTTTAGAAAAATGCTGCAACAAACGTCTGACTGAGAAACTTAAAAATCACTCTGTGATCTATTTATAAGATTTATTATGTTGGTTAAATCTTTATGAACTGCAAAAATATCATTTTCAGTCTCCAAATAAGAATATTTTAATAACGTTGGAGCACAATTTGTGTTTTAGGTTTAAGAGATACGATAAAACTTTATAAATTAGGTTGTTTAACAACACAAACAAAAAAAAAAAAATTAGAAATCATCAAAAAACAGATTACATATAAAAATACGTTAAAGATAAAAATTAAAATGAAATCTGAGGAATGTACACAAAGGTTTAAATACTTGTTATACTTCCCAAAACACTTCATATTTGTCATTTCATATTTTCAAAATAAAAGCACAAAAAAAGGAAAAGAAGATTCAAGTTTGCAAAAAAATTAATATTGGTTGCAAACAGTGAAAAATAAATCTGAAGAAGAAAAGTATTTTCTGACTTTTTCCGTGATTTTTGTTTCAGTTGACGTCAGAAAAACTTGGACAGATGCCTGAATTTGAGCCTGTAGCCGTTTATGATCCGGTTTAAAGACGAGGACCAGGATTCAGACGGAGTCTAAAGTCTTTGTCACTTCAGGGAGGGTCTGTGTTTGATATTTTATTAACTAAGAAAAGTTCATGTGACATCATTAGTGTTATTTATCTCCAGTTATAAAACCCACTAAGTGGGCTAACTGAGTGTCAAAGTCGCAGCTCCCTGACAAAGAGCTCCTCAGCTCCTCTCCACTGCGACGGCGACCTCTAACGATGACGGACGCCGCTGTTGTGGAGAATCACGCCATTGTTCCAGGTGACATTCCTGCCAGTCATTTGGGGCTGCGTTTGCCGGCCCTCCTCTCTCCATAACAAAGAGCCGGGTCACCTGACGGCCCGACTTCTCCCGCTTCACTCAGCGGCCTCCCGCCTAAAGTAAACAAACTGTTAATTCAGGATAATTCAGCAGAACCTATAGAGCGCCATATAAATTCCTCTCACCCTCCCCTCCCTCTCTTCCCTCCATCACTCCTCCAACACCTCCTTTCTCCTCTCCCCTCTCTTTCTAAAACTAAAGATACTGAATCAAATTCCCCTTATCTTATTTCAGGAGGCTAAAGAACATCAGATCGAACCCCCAGTCAGAACAAAACTCTAGTTTCATAATAAATATAACGAAATTTCTCCAATGTCAAATTTCCAGCAGCCTTTAGGAAGCTGTAAATGTTAGCATGAAAGATGGTTAATCTTAGCTTTGTTAGATGTTAGCATGTTAGCCTCAGTTTCATTGATGGCAAGCTGTTTAAAATCAGTTCCAGAGTCATTGTTACAACCCCAATTCCAATGAAGTTGAGACGTTGCGTAAAAAATAAAAACAGAAAAAAAAACGATTTGGAAATCCTTCACTCCAAAGACAAGATATCTATTTTCCAAACTGATAAACTTCATTGTTTTTTTTTCCCAAATATTCACTCATTTTGAATCTGATGCTGCAACACGTTCCTAAAAATCTGGGACAGGGTCAACAACAGACTGGGAAAGTTGAGGAATGCTCCAAAAACACCTGTTTGGAACATTCCACAGGTGAACATGGATGCAGCGAGGTTCACCACTTTGTGAACAACTGCGTGAGCAAATAGTGAAACAGTTTAAGAACAATGTTTCTCAATGTGAAAGAATTGATGGATTTGATCATCTACAGTCCATAATATCATCAAAAGATTCAGAGAATCTGGAGAAATCTCTGCACGTAAGCAGCAAGGCTGAAAACCAACACTGAATGCCCGTGACCTTTGACCCCTCAGGCAGCACTGCATTAACAACCAACATCATTGTGTAAAGGATATTACCACGTGGGCTCAGGAAGACTTCAGAAAACCATTGTCAGTTAACACAGTTCATCACTACATCTACAAGTGACAGTTCAAACTCTACCATGCAAAGACAAAGACATATATCAACAACACCCAGAAACACCGCCGGCTTCTCTGGGTGTGTGTCAGAGTGTGTGAGGAGGCTTCTGTGTTTGAAAGAAGCTATGGTGTCGTTTTGATGCGAGTGTTAACCAGACTTTAGGGAACAGAAGGGTTAAAGGTCACCGTGGTGAGAGTTTTCATCCTTCTGACTCTAACTTCAAAGGACATTTTAAACTCTTGCACTAATTTAACTTTGTCCTGCTGCGTCCCTGTAATATTTTTCACTGTCGTGTCTCAAATGTTTTCTTGTCACTCTTCAGAGAAATGATCCCTGAAATAGAAAAATAAAAGGTATAAAGGCAGGAAAATATCATTTATTTGACCGAGAATCTCCTCCTCCTCCTCCTCTTCTTGGCTGCAGTGAAGGGGATCGTTCATCCTCTTATCAGGTGAGTCTCCCCCCTCCTGTGACTCCGCCCCCTCACCTCTCTCTCTCTCCTGGGCTTTGTCCTTCCAACAATGGGGCGATCGGGGGTGAGGGGGTATAAAGCGGTGAAGGGGCAGTAAAAGGAGAGAAAAATAAAGGTGGTGTTGATCCCTCGTTCTTTACGGAGAGCTGCTTCAGGTAAATAGAGGCCTTTTACTCCGCTTAGCTTTGTTGCAGCTTCCCGAGCACAATGAGGGGTTTGTATGTGTGTGTGTGTGTGTGTGTGTGTGTGTGTGTGTGCCCCTGAACCAAGCCCCCATACCTCCCATCCCTTCAGGTTATCATTAAATTAATAACCAGAATATTCTGTGTTCATTCCTTCATTTTCAACTCGCTCCATTGTTTGTATGAAAGAACCCAAAGATGCTAGGTCCGTTATGCTAATTCAGGCAGTGCTAACATGCTAATACAACAAAGGTTTTCATAACTTGGGCTAGCCTCTAAGGATATAAAGTATCAATCCAGTAAAGTATCGGTAAGAATGGGCCTCAAACATCGAGGTCTGCCTTCAGATTGCTGGCAAATCAGACTGAAGGGGGTTTTTGGAGTGGGGAGCCTTAAAGCGACGGCAGCAAAACAAAGTGTTTCAGACGGAGACTGAAATAAGTTTTTATAAAACACCAGGGAGAGAAATATAGAGATTTAACTGAGCTGTGAATCATGTAAAGATACTACGGGGGCACCAGAAGGACAAAATAAAGACTAAAAGAAAAGCACAATACCCCCTCTTTAAGCTTTCAAGTAAATATGACCTGAGGAGGTTCAGAGCTGTCAGCGCCCCGGGGACGAGCTCTGACTTCTAGGAGAGAGAGTCACCTGCATCCCCCCTCCTCTCCTCCTCTCCTCCTCTCCTCCTCTCCTCCTCTCGGGGACATCAGAGGGGTGAGAGTGGGAGGTGAGGACAGAGAGCTGCGTTTCTCCCACACTGCGCGCTGACCCCAAACACAACACCACACTTTAAGTCTGAGGACTTTAAAGTTCAGGTGGTTACCTCAAGCTTCAGCAGCAGAGACTCAGAGCCGCTCAGAGAGAGGAAGATTACATCCTGTCCAGCTCTGACATCACAAGAAACAGGCAGAGGAGGGGTCAAAGGTCACACAAACAACCACTCAAGCAGAAAGTCCCAGGAGTGTTTTTAAGAGCTGGGAAAAAACCCAGAACAGGACCAGAGTCACCGTCCAATCATCAGACAAATAAGAACAGATCTATCACCTGTTTCAGACGGATGGATGTAAAAATCATAAAGATTTAACCATCCAATCAGATTAACGACCTGCAGCAATGGTCAAAGAGAGAGGGACAGTGTGTGTGTGTGTGTGTGTGTGTGTGTAAGCTCTGAAAGGGAAAGGCTCCATTAAAGCTCACCTGTCCTGACCCCTGCAGGTATGTTACCTTCCTTTCATTCATTCACTCTTTCATTCACTCACTGCTCCCCTCCTCCCTCCATCAGCAGCCCGGGGGCAGCGCTTTGAACTCACAACTGCACCTTTCTTCTGTGTGTGTGTGTGTGTGTGTGTGTGTGTGTGTGTGTGTGTGTGAGTGAGAGAGAGAGTGTGTTACAGAGACAAAAAGTAAAACATGAGAAAGGAGACATTTATGAATCGATGCATCAGATAAAAATAAAATCCTCCAAAGAAATTCAGAACGTTTGTTGTTTTACTGCATTTATGAGACATTTCATTAGATTTTTATTATATTTCTGTGTTTCAATCGTTCCCTCCTGGAATCAGATACTTCAGGCTCCTTCAGTAGACTTTCAAAATAATATTTTAAAGATAATCTTCCTGATTTAAATATTTCCACCTGCAGGTTTTCCTCTGATTGGTTAAGAATTAAACACCTGATTAGGGCCTAATTTTTTGTGTAACACCTTAAATATGAAGCGTGAGCAACAAACTAAAAACACTCCAATAAACGCTTTTTAATGGAGGACAAAAACCATAATGAAAATAACAAGTGTTCATGGGAAATGCAGTCTGTATCTCCCTCACTCTGTTTTCTCTCGGTGGTGTCGGGTTACGCTTCAGATGTATCGATTCTTGAATTCCGCTGTCTTTGTTGTTGTTGTTCCGTCCTTTGATCCTGCGTTCTGATTCACCTTGATGTTTATTACATGAAGGACAAATGTAACAGTTAAGGTTTGTGTTTTGTCCAAAGTGAACGCATGTTAAAAAAGAAGTTCGATCCAGTGTTTTGTCAATCATGTTTTGACGCTGAAACTTTCATCTGTCATTATTTTCTTTTGGAACAGGTTTGATTTTCTGTGGGGTTTTTTGGATCAGTCCTGGTTGTTTCGAGGGTTTTTTGACTATTCAGAGATGCCGTAGGCTACTTGTAAAGTCATCATTTAATTTAGCTGGCAGATTAAATCATCAATGACAAAAATGTCCGGTGAGATAGGCCGAGACAATTTCAGGCTGTTTAGAATGAAGTTGTGTGTGTGTGTGTGTGTGTGTGTGTGTGTGTGTGTGTGTGTGTGTGTGTGTGTGTGTGTGTGTGTGTGTGTTAACCTCACGACTGTTTTGTGAACATGCTGCCTCACATGTGACGTAATGTTACGCCAACATGGCAGGTCCTGGCAAAAAAAAAACAAAAAAAAAAAACAAACAAACAAAAAAAAAACAAACAAACTGTACAGACTGAAAAATCGTCAATGAAGTTTAATTCTGAAAGAACATGAAACCGTTTCATTCCTCAAACCTCCCAAATACGTAATATGTTGTTTTTCAGTTTTATGTATGTTTTTTTTACTATTAGTTTTATTAATACTTTTTTTAAATATTTTATTTTTAAACTTAAATTAGCGACCCAAAGTCAAACCAACACTTATATACCAGAAGTGGAACAAAAAAAAACATGAGAGCTTTTGTTGCCATTAAAATAAATTAACTGAAAAGCTCATTTAAAACACACCTGCCTTATCGAATCTGTAATTGTTGCAACCAACCTTTGTGTTTTAATGTTGTTGAATCTAATTTGGGTTATAAATTTGGGTTGTATTTGTGTTTTATATTACACATATTGTAGAAAGCTTTATTTTGAAGAAGGTGCTTTTATTTTGATATTACCTGTCAATCAAGCATGAGTTAGATGCATGCGCTTCGGCACTGAACGGGACAGAGAGAAAAGACGAAGATTGAAGATTGTGACCTTCTTTAGATAGCATGAAGCCAACGAGTTTTTACGGTTACGCCTGATACGCCTCTGAACTGTAGTCACGTCTTCGGTTCAGTATCGCTCTTATCACGTCTTCCCACTTCTCCTGCAACACTTTGTAAAATAAGACAAAGATACGGAAGCAGAATGAGTTCCTGGGTTTAAAGCTGAGGAGTTCTCCTTCAGGGTGTTTGAGTGGACGTGATGTTTGTATCTCTGCAGATTTAAAGAAACTCTTTGCTCAAGGTGTTGACCCTCATTAATGAACCTGACATGGATGCAGAGGCCTCCCATAAGCTCTCTGTGTGTTTGCATGTGTGTGTGAGTGTGTGTGTGTGCTGAAGTGGTAACATCCCCATCAGCTACAAAGATCTTATCTTAGCTTTTGTCAAACCAGTTAAAAGATGTGTGTGTGTGTGTGTGTGTGTGTGTGTGTGTGTGTGTGTGTGTGTGCGTGCATTAGAAGGGGACCACACATTTAAAAACTTTGTTTATATGTCAGACGCTCGTCCTCACTGAGACGACTTAATCAGCGCCGCTCCATTCAAACATCCGGACTCAGACACACACACAGAGGACATGAATGAAGCCGTTCATTCATTCATTCATTCATTCATTGAGTCTCTGCTGCGAGTGAGAGACACTAAAGGTGACCAGCGTCACGTCAGGTCATCACACACAGGAAGTAGCAGGTCAGGGTCAAACACTTCGAACTTCTGTACCGTTAACTGATCCAAACACCTTCAAACATCACGTTTAACATCCAGCGCTGTGGGTTTCATCCTTTTAAGACCAAATTATTTTGTGAACAAACCAAAAAAAAAATTTAAAAAAGTAAAAATCCTGTCACATTTTGGGGCAAATAATAACTCAACACTGACTATTTGTGCCTTACTCTTGTGTTCATATAGCTCCTGAAATCTTCCCAAAATTTTCTGAGTGGGCTTCATGTTTTGACGCTAACTCTCTAAATTATTCTCCTGACTTTGTCCAGATATTTCCCTGCCAGTTTTAAGGTAAATGCAGCAAAAAATCAGGGTAAGATGTTCAAAGTGAGCTGGATGGCTGAGGACGTTCCAGACTCATCTCCCGTCCTCCTCCGTCAGGGAAAACTTCTCAAGTCATGAGCAAAGAAACAATTCTGGAAAATTTTGAGGGCAGAGCTCCTGAAAATTTCTTAAATTTCTTTAAGAGCACACGTGTGGACTGTGTCATGTTTTTTCATCCCTTCACTTGACTTGTCTTGAGGTTGTTGCTCTTAAACTCTTCGTGCACATGCACCTCTCTCCTGAAAATGTCCAGACTTTTCCAGATGCTCTGATCTGATAAAGTGAGAACTGAACCTCCAGGAAGACGCCATTAACGCTGACATGGAGGCGTGTGAGGTCACACCTGTCCGTCCTAAATGGATCCATCAGGCCCCTGTGATTATGAATCACCTTTACGGAAGTCTATGCACACACACACCCACACACACACTCTCACACAAACTCTCACACAGGTTAAAGGATGGATGTGTGTGTGTGTGTGTGGGGTGGGGTTATCTAAACAAGTCAGTGAATGAAGAGAGGAAGGTGTTAATGGGTGGATATTTGGTGTGTGTGTGTGTGTGTGTGTGTGTGTGTGTGTGTGTGTGTGTGTGTGTGTGTGTGTGTGTGTGTGTGTGTGTGTGTGTGTTTGCTCTCTCTGTGAGAATGTTATGGAAATGGAGTTAATTTCTGATAGAATCTGCAACACCTGATCAGAGCTGTGTGATTCTTTCATTGTGTGTGTGTGTGTGTGTGTACTCAGGGCTGAGGTGTTCCACTCCTCCATTCTTATGTTAACATGGATTACCGCTGTGGGCCCCCTGCTGAGGCTCTATTGAAGGAGCCGACCCGCTCAGTGGGGTTGTGTCTACAGCGCCCAGCAGGACAGACTGAGTGACAGTCTCTGTGTGTGTGTGTGTGTGTGTGTGTGCGTGTGCATGTGTGTGTGTGTTACCTTACCATTTTCAACAGGTATAATGAGGCTTCAAACCTTCAGTACATTAACATGCGCGCAGCAGTCCAGTTAAGGTCTCAGCTCGATCTTGAAGTCTCGGGGGGGGGGTCTGGGCTATGGTCTCACTCTGCTTCGATAGGTGGCGCTGTGTCCTGTTTTTGATAAATGAGCTGCGTGTGTGAAGAAAACAACATTCTAACAACAATGTCAGAGATGGATGCAGCTGTAGCTCTTCATGTTGCGTACATACTGTGTGTGTTATTTACTAGGGCTGAGTATTGGCAAGAGCCTCACGATTCGATATGTATCACGATACTTTGGTCACTATACGATAATATCACGATATCACAATATTGTGATATATTGCGATATTCAACAGTAAACCAAGAAAAACCTAGAGGCAGTGAATATGTAACTTTCCATCTTTTTTGTTATTGAAATATGTCAAATGCAGCGTTACATAAATACACTTAACACAGACTGCATCAAGTCAATTAAACTGAAATTGTTGCAAAGAAATTGCTCTTGTTTTACCTTTAACAAAGCGTTAAAATCATCCTAACCTGTAGTGCAACTCAAACTGTTACTAAACACATGAGGAACAAAGAGCTTTGAGTTACTGACAGCGCAACAGTAAGTAAAAAAAAAAGTCACATATTTCTCTTGTCGCTGTCTGAACTGAATATTGCATGAAAAAAAAACCCTGTGTATACATATTTATAAGTTTTATTTTACTTCCAACTCTGATGAATAATGAGTTTTTATTATTACAAAAATATCAATACTAAGATTTGAAATATCAATATTAAAATGGGAGTCATAATATTGTGATATATTGCGATATATTGTGATATATTGCGATATATTGCGATATATTGCGATATATTGTGATATGTTGCGATATGTTGTGATATATTGCGATATATTGCGATATATTGCGATAACGATATTTTTTCACACCCCTATTAATTACAGTACATGCTGTTTGTTTGTTGTGTTGGCGCCTGTATGAATCAGATAGCAATAACATCACTGTCGGTTTGTGTGTGCATTAATGTATATTTTAACATTTTGAAAGTGCAGAACTGTTTTATGCAGTAACAAGTTACTCATCAAGTTAATGTCAGCTGAATTTGCCTCATATCAAGTCTAATACGACATTTTTTATTAAATGAAAAATGAGGCACTAACACTTGGTTAGAATTCAGGTTTTGCAGTGACGGCAGTGTATTTGCGCTCAATTTGTCCACTCAGTCCAGTCTCAGCTCCGGCAATCCAAATCCCTCCACAGCAGATACACAAACTTCAGTTTTTTCTGGATGTTGGAGCAAAAAAAAGTTAGTAAAGTTAATGCCAATTAAGGAAAACATGAAAACGAGGTGAAAGAACATTTTCTTTCACTCAAACAAACACAAAAACAAAGCTTTAAAAGAAAAACAACAACTTACTTAAACTACTGTAATTTTGAAACTGATGAAGACGGAGGTGACTGAGAAAATGTCTTTAGTTTTCGTCTATGTCGAGCTATATTTTGAAGCTCTTTACGAGAGTTTTTGAAAAATTTAATTGGAAACAAAGTTTTGGATGGAAAAAAAAGATGTAAAAATCAGCATGAGCCTGCTTTGTTTACTTCCTGCAGACTGAAGCCTCACAGAAAGAATCGTTACTCGCGTGCATCCAGATAATTTCCCCGTGAAAAGTCTGAAACGCTCTCTAAGTGTAGATATAATCAGAGAGAGGAACGAAAGGTAAAAACACACCCTCCCTGTCTCTGCCCTGTGTGTTTTATGAGTGTGTGTCTCTGCTCTGTTTACATGTTAAAAGCTCTTTAATAAGAAGCTGCAGGGGCAGAGAGCAGACCGGAACCTTTCATCTCAACCTGTCCTGTCACATCCAGGGTGGGGGACCTTATTTATGGCCGCGCGCAGGTCGCTGCTTTGTGTGGAGCACTTAGAGAGTCGTCTGAGTCAGACTGAAGGCTCCAGAGGAAGAGGAGGGTGTAATCTGTGACAGATTACAGATTATCTGCTGATAGCGACTGAAGGTTCACGTATTTATTGATCTGATCAGTGAAAGCAAACAGGAGGAGGCGTTTTTTTCTGACCTAATATCTGCGCAACAGAAAAGCAAACATCTCTCATTGTCTTTGTGGTAAACTGTGTAGATCTCATTAGTAATAAGATTATTTTAATCTCAGTATCCTCACAGTCGCTTCTCTCTCAGGTTGTAAATCATGGACGGAGAGTTTCTCTGATGGGAACTTGTTTTTTGAGCACACACTAACACATAACTTCCTCTTTCTCTCATGTTCACTCATTTTTCTCAAACTGTGGAAACATTCAGACACTAACGTGGTGAGTGATGTGGAAACTATGAGACATCAGAGCTCAGTTTGTTCTGTTCTCCTGAAGAATGCAGATTAGTGGACACAATGATGTATCTCTTCAACTCTTTACATGTTTGAATGTTCATGACAAAGAGCGGAGGAATCCGCAACGTAGCTCGATAAAAAAAACAAGCTCAAAGACTGAACACCGCATCTTGTTTTTCTACAAACAGAACATTGTTTACACTAGTGATAGACCGATATGCTTTTTCCAGGGCCGATAACTATACCGATTAATAGTCGTGAAGGATAACCAATATTTTCAGCCGATATTCATTTGCAGTAAAAGTGAATATACTGACATCAAAATTTTGAATAATACAAACTCTGATCCTAAACTTTGTTTAAATGCCTTTCAGCACATGTTTATTTAACATTTTCCAGGCTCAGCAGCATGTCTTCTAAAGGTCAATAAAAATGTAAACAAATAAATAGCTCCCTTAAGTTTTCTACAGTATATAAACCGTTTCAAAATTTCAATACAACTAAAATGTTTATCTCTTTTTTTTAACTTCAAACAATAACAATAACAATATCATTTTCAAGAGCCAAGCAAGCTGTGAAAGTTATAATAAGTTCATAGACTGTGAGATAGTCACGATGCTAATTGCGTTAGCCGGTCAATGGGATTTTCCATTCATGTTAGCATTAAGCTAGCGGACTTTCGCTAACCGAAGCAAAGTAGTTAAGAATAGCTTTCCTTTGCCAAGTTTTGAAGTGACCTGTTATCAGCTGTCATATTAAAAAAAGGCTGATGCCGATATGGCTCAAAATGACAAATATATGCGCCGATAATCGGTCACAAAGCAGAGATGAATCAATTCTGCAAATATGTCAAATGAGACTGAACGATAACATGACTCCAGAGAGTCACTGAAAATCTGATTCTGCTCATTTCTTTAACTCTCGTCATGATAAACCATGTAATATACACCTCCAGGCACAGGAAGCTAATTTGCACCTGTGCGGAATGTAACTGTGTTGGAAGAAAACCAAAATATATTTGTGTTTATGACAAACAAAACTTCAGATGTGATCTTCAAAATAAGACCCTGTGATGACATTTCAATCCTCTAATCAAGCTCACTTATGTGTCTCTGATCGTCGTCCTCCAACAGTTTTGTACATCAATATTTCAAAAAACACAAATTAAAAAAAAATGTTAGTCGACATTTGGTCTCTATAGAACTTTAAGAATGAATTAATTTATTTTCAGACTTTTTGCTGAGTCATCCTTTTGTGTTTATGACCATAAATATTAGTGTTTTTCAAACCTTCAGCCTGTAAATACCACAGTGGGATCCCCCAGGGTTCAATCCTAGGCCCACTACTGTTTCTTTTTCACATATTGACATGCTTGGACAGGATATCCTGAAGTCCATTTTGACATATGATACTGATGACACTGTACAAGCTGGAGGGTTTCTTCTTCCTGAGTAAAATAACTGATTGGAAATTAAAACTTCACTGTTTTTATTTCTTAATGAGTCGATGAATCGGGGTGTTGATGTGAAGTATTTTTATTCTGGTGGTCCTTGAAAACTGCAGATTTTAATTTGATTTAAATGTGGAAAAGAAGCAAACTAAATATTCTGCAAACTTCAAAAACAAACTCAAACAAATACAGCACAATACATCACTTTTACGTATCGAGGGATTCAGATTGATAAACTCTGAAACTTTGACGTAAAGTTTATCACTAGTCATCTTCTCCATCTTTAATTTTTATTTCCAAATGACACTTTTCAGCGTTTAAGAAGAACAAACTGTTGTGATTTTTACTGATGAAGGAATAAATTCAGACGAGAAGCTGTGTGGTGTTTCTTGAGAATGTTGTGATTTGAAGTCGATCAGCTGATGAAGCTGCAGACAGTCAGGTTGGTCAGATGGTAAAAACCTCCAAACTTCCTGATTCGTTTTCACACGCTCCAAAACACCATATAACACCAAATCTCTCTCTCTCACACACACACACAGTCGATCCCAGCTGTAACTTCCAAAAAGCCTGAGCGCTAACTGTAAACCCTCCCAGACGCAGACGGAGGATGTGGAATAATGAGACTCGGTCTGAACCTCAGTTTGATGCTGAACGTGTGTTTGAGGGTCAGATGAGCTGAGACCACAGAGAGATGACCTCTCAGCTGCGCATCAGGAACACACAGGCGGTGGTTTTTATGGTCAGTGTGGGGACACGCTATCGTCAACATGCTGGTATGCAGAAGGTCGGGTTGTTTCAGGATTATCTGTTAGATCATGCTTTTATTTTAAACCTTGATTTAAGCAGGAAGTCTCACTGAGATAAGAATCTCTTTTCTTTGAGAGACCTGAAGGGGTAGCAGCCATCCAGAGTTTGAAGAAGGACCCATTTCTAAAACAAAAGTCAATCCCCAAAGTTTGTCATCCATCCATATACTCATGTACTTGTAGGAGGTCTTATTTTCAACAAATCAGAAATTTAAATATTAAAATCACCCGACTGAGGAGTTTAAACTCATCAGAGCTGTTTGTAAAGACTGAAACAGACTGCTTTTTATACAGAGAGAACAACAGTGTAGGTGATGGTATCATCGGCGTAGAGGCGCAAAAGATAAGAGGTCTGGATGTTCAGTCGTGTAAACGTTTAATCAAAACGCTCTGTTCTGAAAATAACACCAAATCTACACCAGACCTGCTGAAATGATGAGGTCGTCACATAAGGATCTGGGCCTCAAACACCAAGGTCTGCCTTCAAAGGGCTGGCCAATCAGAGGGAAGGGGGTCTGTGGCAGGGGGAGCCTTGAAGAGACATTAGCTGAAAGACGTGTTTCAGACAAAGGCTGAAACGAGAGTTTTCTGAAACACCAAAGAGAGAAAAATAGAGATTTTTTTTAGCTTTTATCATGTAGAGATTCTACAGGAACACCAGAGGGACAGAATAAAGACTAAAACATACAATACCCCCTCTTTAAAGTCATTGCCCAGGTCATTGATGAAGAAAAGAGAACAGAAAAGGTCCCAAAATAGAACCCTGAGGGACACCTCTACTGATATTAAGAAAATCTCTTCCCTACATCTGTTTTTAACAAACATCAGAAATGCAAACCAAACCCACCTGTAGTGAAACTTTTCCATAAGTTTCTTTAAAAATGTTTATATTCAGGGTGTAAACGTATAAAACGATAAGTTTGTCGTGTCGTCTCGAAGCTGCGGCCGAAACCTCCGAGCGATCAGTTTGGAGAGGAAGCTCCTGGTGAAGCTGTGAGCTGCTGTCATCCCGCATTTAAAAGATCAACCTGCTCAGAGCACGGCTCTAAATCTGGAGTTATGAGATCATCACATGACAGAAGTGTCACGCAAACACGCCTCAAGTGTAAGTGTGGCTATTTCCACGATCCGTCCTCTGACGGGGTTCTGATCCGAGGACGAGCCAGCGGCTAACTTTCCCCTCTGAGGCAGGACGAACTCTGAACTCTTCACCTAGCTGTGACAGAACACACACACACACACACACTCTCTAAACACTCACACACCTGCTCTCAGCCATCACACACACACACACACACACACACACTCCCAAGGCCAAACCTGCTGTAAATCTGCCCTGACACAGCTCAGCATGCCACACACACACACACACAGCGGCAGCAGCAGCAGCGTGTCTGAACAAAAGAGAGTTTGCTGGTTTATTTCTGTCTCTCTTCATCGCTCTGAAAACAGAATCCACACACTCTCAGGTTTGGTTTTACTCTTCTTGTGAAACAGTTTCTTTTTGTCCTTTTGAATAAAAGTGAAAATAATCTAAAAAAATAAAGGATTTAAATAATGAAGAGACTCCTGGAGGTGATGATTTGCTGCCGACTCTCTGACGTGTTGATGTTTGATGTTCGCTTCCTCACAAACGAGATTTAATGAGGTCAGAAGTTAAACCCTGGATGAAACTTTCAGTGCGTGAGTTTTCACTTTCTTACTCCTAAAGTTTAAAAGACTCTCAAACTCCCTCACAGGCAAACACTTCCTGTGTGTGTGTGTGTGTGTGTGTTGAGTGGTTGGGTGGGCCGTGGCGTCGTTAAAGTCTCTGAAGGTGTTGTGATTGACAGCTGCTCCCTCTCTGCAGGGTTTGTTCCTTTCCTCTCTGTGGTCCTGCACTCAGGTTTGTGTGGCTCAAAGAGCAACCAAAAAAATCAAACCTCTGAGACGCGCGTTCATCAACGTTCATCTGAAACGGTGTCAACATGTCTGAAAGCAGCCGAAGCGAATCGAGCGTTAGAGGTGAAGTCTGCGGCGCTGCAACAGTTGTGAAGCAAACGAGTGAGCAGTTTGGGCTCCTGGATTCCTGACTGTAAAAACATTTTCACAGCAGTCGCTGCAGCAAAATGTGACACACACACACACAGACAGGCCGCCACACACACTCTAATGAGACGACACCAAAGCGACACGTCGTCACAGGACGAGGCTGCTGTCGCCTGCAGGGTGGCCTGACGGTTACTCTGAGGGTCGTCTGACAGAGAGGTGACGGTTTGATCCCTGCAGGTCCACCAGCTGAGGACACAGAGTGAGGAGGGGTGGAGGAGAGCGCCATCTATGGATGGATGCAAACACGACACCACTGAAGAAGATTAATCATGTTCTGCATGTCTTCAGTTACTCTATTTGAAAGTCCTCACAGTCCCTGTAAGACAAAGGGAACCCTCTCTTTAAGGCCCGATGATTGTTTTTGACAAACAAACATTTTATTCTCATAAAGTTTTCGTTTATTTGCACGTTTTTGTTTTTTGAGCTGAGTTTTGGTCCCAAATGTTCGAATCCTGTAAGAAAACTACACCAAAGGATACGTTTTGGAAAATGCGTAGGATAATAATTAGATTGAAAGCTTTGTTTTTGGTCTCACTTTTGACACCTTGAGTTCGACACGCCTGCCGTCATTTTCTTTGATGTGGAATTCTGCAGAGGGGTTGGTAATGGTTTGTCTCTTTTCCTTCCTGTAGGGTGATATAGTTGTGACTTTCTGCCCCTTAAACAAACCCTGCTGACTCATTTATTCTCATTTTAATAAGATTTTAATCTGAAGAATTGAAATCAGGGATTCTTGAAGAGGATTTGATTCTTGGGGCCAAGAAGAAGAAACTTTCAGGAACCATTTTTGCTTTAGTCAAACTTAAAAATCAGGGGTCTGATCGTGTTTCTGATACTCAGTGTGTGTGTGTGTGTGTGTGTGTGTGTGTGTCTCATGCTGACTCTAAGCCTCAGTGATGTCGGGGTTAACGGTGATAATCGGCCCTGAAATCTCTCCTGCGTGTCGTCGGCCTTGAGTGTAAACCATTAGACGGTTTCTCTCTCTCCTCCTGCAGAGCGACAACTGTTCCTGGATCTGACGCACAGCTCGGCCTGCGTTACATTCTTCACATTGTGGAGATGGAAAAGGTATCGAGTCTACTGTCCAAACACACACACACACACACACACACACGCTGTCTCCTGGTCCACCTGGGGTCCTCTGCAGCCTGCCGGGCTTAAAGAGCAGAAACACACACCCTCAGTCTGAAATAACCACCGTCTTCTGCCGTCTGTGTTATGATAAGGCGTGTGTCTGAGATGTCCAGACGCACACACACACACACATGCACACACACACACACACACATGCACACACACTCCTTCTAATCCGCCGCACGGTCTGCTGCAGCAGCCTGAATAAGCAGAGAGTCGAGGGTCAAAATGCAACCAGAGGCTGGAGGAATGTCAGCATGACATATACAGTAACACACACACTGAATACACACACCAAACACACACACACACTCTGAGCAACCTGAGCTCTGCTGCATTGTCCTTTAACACTGATGAGACACTGACAGCTGCCTCTAAGACAAGAGAGAGAGAGAGAGAGAGAGAGAGAGAGAGAGAGAGAGAGAGAGAGAGAGAGAGGGGCATAAAACAGGAGGCACTCACACAAATGGGTTAAAGACACCAGATCTGCTCCATGATTTTATTTGAAGCATCAAAACAAGACAAAAATATATAAATCAACAGGTTTACAGAGGAAAACACAAATTATTTTATTAAATGAGTCATAAAATCATGTTTCGTTGCAGCTTTTTGACACCAGATATCTCAACAAACAACAAGAACCACCAGCAGATGGAAAAATCTTCATCCATCTTTAAAATAAAAACACGTTGAACCCTAAAAAAGCTGCTTTTGTTCACGTGTGTAACAAGTTTAATCAACGAGGAAACGTCATCAAACTGCCCTCCTTCTAACAGCCACCAGGGGGCCAGACAATCAGCTGGAGGACGAAACAAAACAAAAAAAAATCTGAGACAGTAAGTCGACCTCTATCGTTATTTTTTCATCTCAGTAACAAAAAAGATGCAACATTAAAGTTTCAAGACAAGAATAAATAAATTCATGAATAAAATGTGCAGCAGCTGTTTCAGATCTCACTAAAGAGTGTGGATGCTCAGACTGAGCGTGTGCAGATTTTCAAACCTCTAAATATTCGTACGTTGTAGAAATCAAAACTGAAAACTGTTTGAAACACTCTGTTCTAAAAAAGCACCGGATCTATCTGCTGAAACAAAGAGGTCATCACACAAAGATCTCCTGATGACAGGCTGGAGGCGCAGGGCCTCAAACACCAAGGTCTGACCATAGCTCCACCCCTCAAAGGGGGTTTTAATAAAACACCAGATACATAAATGTTAAAATATCAGCTATGATAAAATAATTTTACTCCAGATTTAAAATGTAAGGGTTTTTAGTTTAGCAGAGAGCTCTGCCCTTAATGTTGAACATTCTAGAAGCTCATTGGTGGAGCTGCAACATAAAGGCCGTGTAGAAAAAGGACTTTAACATCAGTTCTTAAAGAAACAGGAGCCAGAGCAGAGTTTGAAGGAGGAAATAAGGATTCAACAAAACACCAGAGAGAGAAAAACAGAGATTTAACTGAACTGGGAATCATGGAGAGATACTACAGGGGCACCAGAGGGACAAAATAAAGACTAAGAAATAGCACAGTACTCCCTCTTTAATGTCATTACACTGGTTATTTATAAAGACAGAGAACTGAAAGGGTCCCAGAATAGACCCCTGAGGGACTACTCTGTGATAACGCTTTGTTATTCATATTCATAAGCTTCGAGTTTTATAAAAACTGGTGATTCAAAGCCAAACGGTGGGTTAGAAAACCCTGATGTAGTTCAGTTCAGTCTTTGAAAGAAAAACTTTGAGGAGTCTTGTTTTGGAGCAGAATCTAAAATTTGAGTCCGTGCTGGTCATCGGACTGTTGTTCTGAAGTGTGTCAGAGGAGGAGACAGTTTGATTTCTCTCAGTCTGTCTGTGAGAATGAAATCAAAACCTGCAGGAAGTGACCCCCTAAACCTGTAGACCTACAAACTTGAGGGATTAGGAGCAGAGGGAGACGGATGCAGCCTTTTCTTCCTCAGACAATACAAAGGACATAAAGGATCAGGACCAGATTCAGCTGTTCCTCCAGGATCTGTTTCTGGGAATCAGCTGATCGTCAGATCCAGAAAACGTAGCCTCACTGAGGATGAGTTATTTCTGATCTTAGAGGACTTAAATCATCTTCTGGTTATTTATTTAAAAGTAAAATGAGCTCGAGTCGAGGCTGTAAGTCAGCCGGAGGGAGAGTTTGAGGCTTAGAGGAAGAGAGCGGAGGATTAGTGAAGGAGGACGACGGCGTTCAGTTTCACAGCTCAGGGTGTCAACGGTGAATATTTCATGTTCTCTTTCTCTTCACCTTAATTTACTTACCTGCTCTTGTTTCACCCTGACCACCAGCTCTGTTTACACTGAAAGAGCTACATGCTAGCATGCTAACAGCTGATACACCTGGTCTCAGGTGTCCGAGGAACAACAGCAGCTAGGTTAAATCTTCATATACCTTTACTCTAAGACACCTCATCAGAGCGATGACGTCAGACCTGTTCCAGCTTCATTTTGGCTTCACCTTTTCTCACAAAGCGCATCGTCCATTTTTATATACAGTCTATTTAAGTCTAAGTCTGTGTGTGCTCCACTTTTACCCGCGTCCAGAGGGTCGAATTCATGCTAAGATTTCATTCATTGGTTGAGTCTCTCTCTCTCTCTCTCTCTCTCTCTCTCTCTCTCTCTCTCTCTCTCTCTCTCTCGTCAAAGAGTATCTTTGTGATGACACCAGTGTGTATCTCATGTGAAATCAACATTGAGCTGAGTGAAGACTCAGGCGTACTATACTTTGAACCCCTTCACACACAGTGTGTGTGTGTGTGTGTGTGTGTGTGTGTGTGTGTGTGTGTGTGTGTGTGTGTGTGTGTGTGTGTGTGTGTGTGTGTGTGTGTGTGAGGGAGAATCTTTGGTTCCTCATGTTACGCTGAGGCCTTTTATCTGTGACCCAGAGAGAGAGAGTATTGGCATGAAAGACGACATGATGACAGAGGACTTTCTGTGTTCAACTGAATTTTTTTTTTTTTTCCCCACATTTGCAGATTTTTTTTTACTCCTTACAAAAATTCAGATCTCATTTTTGTCTTTTAATATCATAAAATAAGACATTTCTCTGGACCTGTCAGGTGGTCACTGATTGTAATAGGAGTCCAATAGGAAGTTGTCATTAAAAATAAGAAATAAACACTTGATTAGAGTGCAGGAGTCAGATTTAGGTTAAAGAAGTTCCTTTACATCTCATTTTTATAGATTCTAGAAGTCATTTGTTGTTGTTGTTGTTGTTGTTTCGTCCTTTCCTCCTGCGTTCCAGTTTCCCTTGATGTTTACTAAATAAGGGACATTCAAAGTAACAGTTGGCCTGCCGTTATGGACATTAGGAAAATGTAAAGCACAGAACATACAGACCAAGTTTTCTGTCAGCTCATCATCAGACTGATCTCTGCAGGGTTACACACACACACACACCCACACACACACACAGTGTCTGTTTGTGACTTACGCTGAGCTTTAATGTGACACAAGAGCAGCTCAGAATATGAGATAACACCAAAACGCCAAGTGATGAACGCGCGGCTTGATGCAAGTCACTGTTACATGTCTATATTAGGGATAAATGTGTCTGATCAGCTTTCAGTTCCCTGCTCGGGATCATTCACACACACACACACACACACAGTCGCCCCCACACACACACGCAAACGCTAAAATGTCAAAAACATACATTGAGTCAGAAAATTTTCAGCTGTTTCTCAACAACTGACATTTATCACATGTAAACACAGAGTGTGTGTGAGTGTGTGTGTGTGTGTGTGTGCTTTTGCATCCACAAAATCAGCCTCATCATAAACAACATCACGATATTTGTGTGCACGTGTGGATATTTCTGCAAACAGTTTAATAATCTGCTGCATCCAGCTGCAGGTATATATGCATCTGACCATGTGTGTGTATATGTGTGTGTGTGTGGGTGTGTGTGAGTGGTGACTGCTGCGTGAATAAGTGCACACTAAGGAGAGAGAGAGAGAGAGAGAGAGAGAGAGACACTCAGGACGTCAGCAATATGTCCGGTTCTTTCCATTTCTATATATTAGTCAGTCTGAGCGGCTGAAAAAGGCAGAAGTATGGCTGTGTTTATATGTCTTGTTGTGTGTGTGTGTGAGTGTGTGTGAGTGTGTGTGTGTGGTTTTATCTATTAGTCACACACTGACCCGTGTGTGTTGGGTAAGACGTGTCTGCAAACAGCTCACCATAGAAACATCAGAGAGAAAAAGTCCAGCGCTGTGTCACCGACACGCAGAGCGAACGATCGGAAAAGTACCGAGAGTTTTACGAAGCTGCCGACGAGGTGAGTCAGGATCGAGGTGGAAGTCGAAGGTCTCCAAAGAGACGGATCGATAAGTGATAATCCAAACACATAAAGTGAATCATAACACTCAGGGATCACCCACAATGCAACAGTTAAGACAAAGATGCAGACTCAGATCAGACTCAGACGTTCACGTAAGCGCGGGAACTAAAAAACACAACACAGACAAGACGACGAGGACGAAATCAGGACATTTCATAAGTTCACAGATCAAACCGCAAAGAGACGTCTGTTCTCATGTTCCCACAAACAGGAAGAAGACTTTCTGTCACTTTTGGTTCTGTTGGGGCTTTTATTTCACTTCTTGTTAGCACTAGGCGGCGCTGTGTGCGGCCTACAGAGGTACACACAGGTGTATGTTTTTAGCGTCCCTCGAAACATTCCAGCAAATAACCTGTCCAACAACTTTATTTCATTTTCTTCTTAAACAAGACGCAGGCTTTTATTTTGAAAGGGGCTAAAAGGTAACATCACAGGATTAAATAACTTATCAATAGCCTTAAAAAAAAAAAAAAAAAAAATGGAGTCAAAAATATAAAGCCTGTGCCATGGTGTAACAAATTGCAGTTCCTGGAGTGTCCACTAGAGGCTGTGCAGAATCCACACACACACTAGAGCTGCCAAGATTAGTCGACTAGTCACGATGACGTTGACGATCAAATTCGTCGGCGACTTATTTAATAATTGACGTCGTTGTTTTAATACTTTTTTAAACTTTATTTTTCCCTCAAACTGCCGCTGTACTTTCACCTGTCTCGTCTGCCGTTCTGTCCTTGACGCATACGCGCAGAAGTGGTAACCGGGGTAACCCGTGATGTCACCGGAAAAGTTACGCCCAACAGTATCATGGCTAGCCGGCAACAGAGCTGGAAAGTTTGGGAGCATTTTTCCAAAATAAAGGAGAAAAGTGTGCAATGCAAAATCTGCAAAGCAGAAATGTCCTTCCATGACAGAACGACGGCGATGAACGAGCATCTGAAAAGACAGCACGCCGTGGCTGATTTATTTTCTGACGAAGAATGACAATCTGGGTAAGCTAATTGGCTAGTTAGCTGCTAACATTAATGTCAACAGGGAGCTACCTACTTAATAGCGATGTCATGTTTGAACAGAAAATTGGTACATTAAAAAAATGTCAGAAATGCTGCTACAAGCTGCAAAGTTCATTAAAAGCTGAATGAACTATGATATTAACTGTCTTCATTTTTAGTTAGCACATACCTTAAACACTTGAAGCTGGAAGCTAATGATGTTAGCTGTATGCTGGTGCAATAAGCTGCGATTTATGTATGATCCGAATAGTCGACTAATCACAAAAAATAATCGGGGACCAGTCAATTATCAAAATAATCGTATGTAGCATTGAATCATTTCTCTATCAACACACACTGAACGCGGGGAGGAGTTATTATAACAAATTATATACAAAGTTATTAAATTAACGAGTTTTGCATCACTGGTAAACTCGAGCCTTAGCTCCGCCCTCTTTACATCATCCTAATTCAAATGAGGTTAGGTTGAGTCAGCATTTCCAGAATAGCGACTATAATGTTTCATAAACAGATGACGTCACAGAGATTACATCCATGTATGACACAGGAAATGATGTCATCACTTCAAGGGAACCGTCTGTATTTACAGCAGGCTGCTGAGGAAGTGTCTCCTATTTTAAGACAAACACATTAAAAATAAAAACGACTGTTGGTGCATTTTCACGTCTGGACCGTTCTTGAAGTGTTGAGACATCGACGTGCAGAACGTCTTCTTCCTTAAATAGACTGGAGCTGATTTTTATCTGCTTGGACGGTTTAATGTCATGATGTCATCAGTAACACAACATCCTCACTGATGATTGGTCTGGTATCACCGTGGAGACCGTCACATCTGTCTTAAAGTCATAGATTCATGGCTCTGTGACCATCGTAACAAACAGGGATCATCCAGTGAGACCTGGGACTTGGGACTTGGGCTCATGGAGGATCTGAGTGCACAGCAGGGGGAGGGTAAAGAGAAATGAAGGGGAGAGTTTCTGTGTGGCACAGCTACTTATATTCACCGGACGCACCGACCACAACAGATGGGACCCCTCACACCGAGCACACTTAAACCCCCCTGGCACATGTTGCTGCCTCCATCAGGGCAGCTTTAGACCCTCACTGCCAACATTAATCACTCCATCTGAGCGGACTAATCAGCTCTGCACATGCTCAGTAAACATTCAAACGATCGTCCCCTCTTTGCTCGCTGCGGGTCAGAACGTTGAGTTTTTCTCTGTGTTCATAAAAAGTGACACAACAAACTGATGTTTTCAACGACGCGCTCCTCAGAGCGCTGCGTGGGCAGAGGAGGAAGTGAGATTATTGGGGTCAGGACTAAAAGCTGATGTGAAGCTCATAAAGAGATAAAAATAACAGCAGCTCATAAAAAGTCACCTTTGAAGCTGATTTAATGGCTAACATTACATATTTAAGGTCTGAAGAGTTGGCTGCAGATGAATGGTTTGTGTTACCAGGGAGGAGAGCGGGGGTGGGGGGGGGGGGGTGGAAAAACTGGAGGGTCACTGATGACAGGGTTGGTAGTTTGAACCAACCCCCCCCCCCTTTCTCCAATATTCCTGTTTCTTTAAGAATTGATGTTAAAGTCCTTGTTCTTGTTTTTAAAGCTCTACACGGCCTTTATGCTGAAGCTCCACCAATGAGCTTCTAGAATGTTCAACATCAAAGGCAGAGAGCTCTCTGCCCTTGATGATGTCACAACATTCAGGAACTCTGAGTGTTTTTAAGGAAACTGAAGAGCCTGACCTTTTTAATCAGCTTTAATGACTTTATTAGAATCACTGTTATCGTCGCTCTCTCTGAAACTCTTTGTTTTAGCTGCTGTCTCTTTAAGGCTCCGTCCTCCACAATCCCCCTTCGCTCTCATTGGCTTGTCAGGGTGGAGCTACGGGCAGACCTTAGTGTTTGAGGCCCACCCCTCCAGCTTGTCATAAAAGAACCTTATGTGATGACCTCATCATTTCAGAAACTCTCTTAAGAATCTCGTTCTATTTTAAGAAATGATGATGTCACAACATTCAGGAACTCTCTGAGTGTTTTTAAAGGAAAATAAAGGAAACTACATTTAGTTTTTATTTTGTCCCTCTGGTGCCCCCGTAGTTTCTTTACATAATTTACAGCTCCAAAGTTTTTTCTCTCCCTTATTTTAGCCTCAACTTGTAATTCTACAAGTTAACAACCTGAAAAAAAACAACATTTTTCTGGGAACTTTAAGCTTAGAAAATAAAAAGAAAGCGTCATCACAGGCTGATTTGGTTTTTGTTTTTGTTTTTAATAAAACAGATAAAGGGAGGAGATTTTCTGACAATTTCTAGTGGTGTCCCTCAGGGTTTTATTTTGGGACCCTTTCACTTTTCTTCTTCTAAATAACCAGGATAGACATTAAAGAGGGGGTATTTTTCAGTCTTTTTTCTGTCCCTCTGGTGCCCCCGTCATGTTTTACAGCTCAGTAAACTCTATTTTTCTCTCCCTCCCTGTTTTATAAACCCTTATTTCAGCCTCTTTCTAAAACACTTTCTTTCAGCTGCTGTCTCTTTAAGACGCGCTGCTCCAGAAATCCCCTTCACTCTGATTGGACAGCCTTTGGAGCCTGTTTTGGGGGGACCTTAGTGTATGAGGAGATCCTTATGTGAAGACTTCATCATTTCAGTGAGTCCAAGAAAACATCCAAAGTTTGAAAGTTTTTCTCTGTTAGTGTTTTGATTTTCAGTCCTGTTGAGGAAATCGTCGATACGAAACAAATAAAATGTGATAATTAACTTTTTTCAGATTCAAAGTTTAACTTCAACGATGAGAAATGAGTGTTATAACATTTAGCAGCTGCTCTCATGCTGTAATCCTAAACAACACGTCATGTTGGACGAATTAAATCCTGACCAATCACGGAGGGTCACTTCTCTGCATCACGTCTGACTGAACATCCTCTTACAACACCAAACTTTTCATAATGAGAGAAACTTTCTGCAGATTCACTCTGACTGTTCAGCAACAACCGAATCCTGTGATTAAAGTTTGAACCCACACGACATGATGGGACGCACATTTTCCCACCAAACGTCTTTTTATTCTGACACCGATAAATCTCTGAAGCAACAAGCAGAGCTGTTTCTGATCAGGTTTACCAGCCGCAGCCTGTAAAGAGTCAGCACTCAGACCACACACACACACACACACACACACACACACACACACACACACACACACACATCGATGTGACTTCCTCTGCTCAGACCGCTGCTTCTCTCTGAGCTTCCTGTGTGTCCGACAGAACGAGCGAAAACATTCACTTTCAACACACTTTCACTTCGTCTTCCTGCAGCTTCTCGTGTGCTGAACAGGCAAGAGACAGAGTGTGTGTGTGTGTGTGTGTGAGAGAGAGAGAGAGGGAGGGAGAGGGAGCATGGGAAAGAGGAATAAATAAAAGAAGTCGTGTCATCGCAGGCTGCAGAATCAAAGAGCAGATTTAACCTGTGACCTGCATCTCTTTCCTTTCGTTAACTTTATTACAGACAAACTTCTCATCATCACATATCGAGTTTACGACAGCTGTTCAAACACAGAAGAAGTCCTCTGAATGCATCCGTGTTTAGTTTGATATATCTGCTCATCAGATCAGGATTTAATGAGGATCTGAAGCTGTTTGAGGAGGAAGCATCTCGAGTCCTCAACGGTCTGTCCGCTGTTTCTCGACCGACTTTAGACGGCTTTGTCTCTAGAGCTCGTCTCCTTTCAAGAGTCAACAGATCCATCAGCAGTGAAATAAAGCTCCATCAAAACCAGCAAAGGCTGAATCTCCTCCATGCTAATAGGCTAACAGGCTAACAGGCTAATGAAAGACTTTCGTTGTTGTCTTTCTGCCCTCTACTGGTCTGGTGCTGTTTTGCATAATCCACCCGGGTCTTCGGCCCCGCTGTCAAACAAAGATGAGCCACAGGAACTTTTTAGTTCTGGGGAATATCTGAAGAGGAACTAAAAGTTCCTGGAACCTCTGGTCCAAATGTAGCTTATGAAGCGTCGTCAGTTATTCCGCTCATGTAATGATCCATGTGAGGATGTTTACTCTGAGCTCTGCAGGAGATCAACAGAGACACGTGAAGGCAGGCGGCATGACCTCACACCCAAAGCTTAATGACAGTGTGCCACACACACCAAGGTATATACTGTATACACTGAACGTAAACACTGAGCAGAGTCACCGTGCGCAACATGAGGACGGTAAACAGTCCGAGGAAGAATGAGAGAGCAGAGCGAGCAAAGAACGAGGAAACTCGTGCATTTATTATATCGATGAAGAGCTCAAGAATTCAAGAATTCCATTGTCTCAGTTCTGTCAGCCGTTATCGAGAACCAGGTTGTGAAAGAGCAGATACAACTGTCGGGAAATTTACGAGTAACACCAAGAACTATGCGTCGTTTAACTTCAATCTGCTCCGTCTCAGGATCTGATCCACAAAGCAAACCGCTCAGATGATATTCAGAGACTAAGTCCTGCAGCTCGGTGCAGTTTGGGCCAGTTTTGTGTCTGATCAGCATCATCCTGTGTTCTGCACAGAGCTGAGCTGTGTGCTCTCATCCTGATGGCTGCATGGCTGGTTAAACAGCTAACAGAACTTAAAAAAAACAAACAAACATCGCAGCTCTTTTTATGTCATGCAAAATGAAGGAAAACATCTTAAACATTATATTACCGAAAGAAACGACAAAAAATGTACAATGAGAGGGCAGAATCTTCAGCACAAAAATGCTTTTTGTGTTTCATTTTTGGTGTAGTTTGGTGTAGTGTAGATACTGGATCCCGTCCCTGCATTATAAAGATCTCCTTGTAGAGTCACTACCTGCAGGATTTGACGGAGGATTCAATGAATTTACAAACAGCTCTAAGTAACTTTCCTTCAACCGACATGATGCAAAAAGTGAAAAGCGTTGAGTTGCAGCAGCAGCAGCAGCAGCCGGTTGGCTCACAGCGTGTTGAAAGTGATGAAGACACAGCAGACAGCAGAGTCGTCTTACACAAACACGACCCGCTCCGTCGCTGCTTCCTGCTCGGCGCTCGTAGAAAGCGGGTCGGTCGGCTGCTTTCGCGTGAGAAGAAGGAGGAACTGGATGGAGTGACGTCGCGCTCACGCAGTCGTATTTTTGAGCTCTTTTCCCTCTCACACTCGCCGTCCTCTGCAGACCGCAACAAAAGCAGAAGTTTGAAGGAGGTGTTTGTGACTCAGAAGGATTCTGTCTCAGATTTCTGCTCCTCTTACTCACAGAAAACTGTTTGTATTTTCCTAATCATGGCCTATATTTTTACTGTCGCTACGTGAACATTGGTCATGGATGGAACAACGACAGAAGCATTAAAAAGTTGATGTATGTTAAAAAAATCATAAATTTAGCTTTAATTACTGATTACTTCCTTTTTCTCTGGTGCAGAAAGTTTTAAAAACCTTAAAAACTGATCAACTCAGCCTCATCTGCCATATCCACGAGCTAATGCTTTGCTAATTTGCTAACTGAGCAACCTGCTAACTCAATGCTAATCCCTGCTGTATGAGTCACTGATACTCTGCTAATTGCTAATCAAGCTAAAAGCCAAATTCATGCTAATCTGTGATAGATGAGTCATTGGGGGAACGTATGCATTGCTAACTGCTAATTCATGCTAATCCTCACAGACACATATGTCGGTTAATCTGTGTGGGGCGGGGGGGAATCCACCATTTGTTTATATGTGTGTGTGTGTGTGTGTGTGTGTGTGTGTGTGTGGGAGAGTGATAATTGTGAAATAATCACCGCAGATCGTGGACGTATGCTCGGTCATCATGATTCATTTTCACAGCTGATCGTCAACACTGACGTAATCAAACGCTGACATTTTCCCACGTTAAAGGTCGGCGTGGAACATTTTCACCAAACATTCAGACCAATCAGAGAAATTTAAAGCAAACCAAAAAATTATGAATATTGAGCTCCAGAAAGTCTGCAGCTGGACTGAAACATGCTGAAAAAATGGTTTCACTTCCTGAAGTTTATCTAAAACTTTCAGAAAAAAAATCAGAGTTACTCAACTTCAGCTCTCACTGCAGTGCATCTCACACTCCGACCAGAAGATGGTGCAAGTTTGCCCTTTTGTTGTTAAGTCAACTTAAAGAGTGTGCAGTCTGCTCACCGATATTATAAACCAATCCTGGATGTTCAGACTAAACGTCTGCAGATTTTCGAACCTCTGCATATTCATCAAGCAGCGACCTGAAAATATGAGACGATGCTAAAATCTGCAGTTCGTCGAATGTCCACTTGAGGCCGGCTCCAGAAGTACAGGAAGTCACAAACACACCAAAAAACATGTTTACAGCCTGATACAAAAAATGTCTCCCATCTGAATTGCTAATTTTGCTAACGGCACACACTGCACGGGGGGTGAATTTTTTCTAACCGGGCATTTTAGAAGATATTAAGATCACCAGCTCATCCAATCAGAGGCTCAAAAGACTGGAGACTCAAAGCCCGCCTCATTTCCAATATGGCCGTGCCGGTCGTTTTGCTTCTGTTTCAAAAACAGACGGGTGACGTCACGGAGGCTACGTCCATTAATTATACAGACTATGTTTTAGAGTCAACCTCAGAGAGTTCCTGAACGTTGTGACATCATCAAGAGCAGAAAGCTCTCTGTCCTCGATGATGAACATTCTGGAAGCTGATTGGTGGAGCTGCAACATAAAGGCTGTGTAGAGCTTTAAAAACAAGAAAAAGGACTTTAACATCAATTCTTAAAGACACAGGAGCCAGAGCAGAGTTTGAAGGAGGAAATAAGACTTCAAGAAAACACCAGAGAGAGAAAAACCGGGCTTTTGGTTTCCATGGCTTCACTTTTGTGCAGAAAGAACATTTAGCATCTGATGGCAGTCTCTGTTTTTCAGGAGACACTTTAAAGAAGATCTACATTATGCTGCATCGACCACACGTCAATCACTCGCTGCTTTCTCCTTTCACAGCCTCTGCAGGCCTCCTCGGTTGTTGCGGTTGCCAGATCTGAGGGGAAAATCCCCTTAAACACAGGCCGGCTGTTGATGGTAAAATGGCTCCCAGACCGGAGGAGGAAGGAGCGCAGGAGAGGAAGAGACCAGACGCCGTTTGATGGCGCTGGAGAGGACGGCCTGCGTGTGGCATGTATGTCTGACTGAGTGTGTGTGTGTGTGTGTGTGTGTATGTGTGTGTTTAAGTGTGTATATTGGTTTGCACGTTTTGTTGTCTGTCATTCCGCCCGTGAGCAACCGCTGTTTACATACAGAGAGCTAAGCAGGGGTGGCACAGTGTGTGTGTGTGTGTGTGTGTGTATGTGTGTGTGTGGAGCTGGGGTGTCAGCAGTCCTTGGGTTTCAGCGGTTAACCTCCAAACTTTTTATTTTTCAGAGGAGCCGGGGCCGCTGGAGGAGGCTGCTGGAGCGTGTGGGCTCGTTCTCTTCTTTATGGGAACAATCAGGAGGCAGGAAGTGAACGGTAAATAGGAGTGGGAGGGAGGAAGTAAGTGCCCCCCAATACCCAACACATCCCATCAAACCCCCCCCCCCCTCTGATTTAAAAAAAAAAAAACACCCTCACTCCACCACCGGAGGGAGAGGAGAGGACCACAGACCACCCAGACAGACGCAGACAGACGCAGATACAGACGTCAGGACAGACAGACAGATTCAGACCAGTGCACTTCAAATAAAGAGAAACAACAGACAAAACATGAGCTGAACAGAAACAACAGAGCACGGAAAATATGAGCGACAAAGAAGCCGAGAGTAGTGGAAAAAAAAAAGAGGGATTAAAGAAAATATGAAGGGAAACAAACTTCACATATTTTGGGAAAAATTCATGATTCAGCAGCAAATTATGACAGAAAATGTTTGATTTTTATTTTGATCTTTCTGCTACAGAGATTTGGAAAAACATTTCAATCAAATGTTTTTTTTATTCTGCCTCTTTTGTGTGAAAACTCACCCTCTCGATCAAAAAACACCCAAAACATCGTGAAGTTCGGTCTGACGAGTCCACATTTCAAACTGTTTTTGTAAATCGTGGACGTGGTGTCCTCCAGGCCAAAGAGGAAAAGGACAATCTGGATTGTTCTCAGGTCAAAGTCTCAAAGCCAGCATCTGTGATGGTATGGGGGTGTGTTAGTGCCCATGGCATGGCTAACTGGACCATCTGTGAAGGCTCCATTAATGCTGAAAGGTACATACAGGTTTTGGAGCAACATATGCTGCCATCCAAGCCACGTCTTTTTCAGGGACGTCCCTGCTTATTTCAGCAAGACAATGACAAGATACATTCTGCACCTGTTACAACAGCGTGGCTCTGTAGTAAAAGAGTGCAGGTACTAGACTGGCCTGCCTGCAGTCCATACCTGTCTCCCATTGAAAATGTGTGGAGCATTATGAAGCACAAAATACGACAACAGAGACCCCGGACTGTTGATCAACTGAAGTTGTTCATCAATCAAGAATGGTGAAGAATTCCACCTCCAAAGCTTCAACAATTAGTGTCCTCAGTTCACAAACACTGACTGAGTGTTAAAAGGAAAGGTGATGGAACACAGTGGAAACATGAGCCTGAACCAGGTTTTTAGGAACTTGATGCAGACATCAAATTCAAACTGAGTGAATATTTACAAAAAACAATAAAGTTTATCAGTTTGAAGAATAAATATCTTGTCTTTGTTGTGTATTCAGGTGAATTAAGGTTAAACAGGATTTATAAATCATTGGTTTTTATTTACGTTTTACACAACGTCCAAACTTCACTGGAGTTGGGGTTGTATACAAAAAAAAAGAAAAAAAAGAAAATTGGTATTATCGCCTTTCATTTCAGAGTCACTGAGTGAACTGTTGAACAGGTAATTGAATTTTAGACGCCAGTCAGTGAGAGCACTCAACCCTAATCCTAACCCTACTCTTTAACCCTTAAAAACTTGACTCATAAAAAAAGCCAGAAAATTGTACATTTTTGGAACTGAGATGTTTATAAACACTTTTAATAAAATCTACAAAAAATATCGCTGCGTCATTTTGTGTATGACACATTTTTTTTGTGTCACATTTGATGAATTGGGCGATTTTGGCAACTTTTTTAGTGAAGTTTTTAATAAATATGCATTAATTTAATGCAGAAAATACTTACTTAAAAAAATTAGGAAGAATTTAGATGTTATTATTACCGCAACTTCTTGAAAATTATCAACGTCGATGATTTAATGAGAGCAAACATACTGAAAAGGGCCAAATACAGCTTCAGCTGCCTGTAATGGAACAATGATCATCAAGGAGGGAGAAGACATTTTTTTTATTTAAACTTGTTAAATGTTAAATGGTGAATGCAAACAGTTAAATCACATATCCTGAGTGTAAACTGCAGTGGTTGTAGAAAGAGCGATGTAAAGAACGGAATAAAGAGACAATAGAGAGAGAGATGAAACCATCAGAGAGTCTGTCGGGATGGATCCAGGATTCAGAGACTCGGTTTCTGTCGTCCCAGGAGGAGAAAACCTCCGAGCGTCACTTCAAACATCTTTAAAACAAAGAGCTCAGTGTGAGCGTCAGGCCTGCTTCGACCAGAGAGGAGGAGGAGGAGGAGGAGGAGACGGTTTCAGGATCTTATATGGATCTCATCTTATTCTAAAGGAGGGAAACACTCTGATGGGTTTAAAGTGGAGCATGCTCAGTTAGTTTTAACGTGACTATTAAATGTGACGGTGAGTTCGTCTGCATCAAACGTGAATCTTCTGGTTATAATCTGACGTCTCTGAGCTGTATGAAGGGACGAAGGTGGGATGATGACAGAGATTTTTTTTCACTACATCAGTGTTTGCAGAGTGTGTGGTTTCCTCCTCTCAGCCTCTCTCTCTCTCTCTCTCTCTCTGATGGTTTTGTCGTCATTAAAAAACAGACGAGTCTCTAACTTTGATCTCTGGACAGTCTGAGGATGCACCACTGCTGGAGGTCTTTGTTTCTTCCTCGTGAGCAGCGTTTGGACCAGACGGCCCAGGAACCTGTTAAAACATTCCCCTGATCTAAATTTCTACCCTAGTTCCTGTGGCCTAAAACGCAGCCTGGCTGGTCTTTTCAGCATGTCACAGGCTTCATTCACACCATGAGTTTGAAGCTCTTTGTCAAACAGTTCTTAAAACGGTCTGAAGAGCGGATGAAGTCCAGTTTGACTCATGATAATGACACGTTGGAGGCAGCAGGTTGTGAGGAAGATGCATTTAATCTTTCGTGATCTTAAAGGTCTGAGGGGCACTGTTTCAGTCCCATCTACTCTCACTTTGAAGGGTCTTCATTCCAAACTCAGTCCAGAGGATAAAAAAGATCCCAACAATGAGAAAGACCACCAATCCAGCGAATATACCGTTTCACTTCTCAGAAGGACTTGGCTCCTGCCCGCAGCGCCAAAAGAACCCAGAGCTGATTAAATGGCCATAATACGTCTGTGCTGGATCAGACTATCGGCCCTGAACCCCAGAGAAGGCTACAAGGTTGTATAAACGTGTTAGCAAGAAGCACGCTGCGGATGCTGGCGTCAGCTCACTCCTGTGCTCTTGTTTTGGGCCTTGTTGGGTCAATGAGTTCAGATAAAGTTCTGGATTAGAGAGCTGACAGACGAAGCTTTCAGCCTCACGGGTCTGTGAGAAAATCTGTCAGGTTTTTGGGGGGAATTCAAAAACAAGAGGGGAACTTCAGCTGTGAGTCACAAACAGAAATAAAGAGGAATGTGTTTAATAAACGCTTTGTTTAAATCCTTCCAGATGGAAAAAAATCAACATTGCTCAAGTGGAAAAACATCATATTTATGAACAATGGAAAACAAGTGACGGAAAACTCTTCTTTATCTATTTGCACCGTCTTCTCCTAACTTTCCTCACACTCTTCCCCGTCTGACGGAAAAAAGCAGAAACACCTTTTTTTTTTAGGGAGGAAAGGAGGAAGGAGAGGTGGAAAGTCCCTTTATGGATTCAGGTCAGTTACTTCCACATGTCCAGGGCCTGACTGTCTGACTCAAGCTGCTATCACACAGTCAGGTGACGGACACGCTCAGTGGGTTCAGCACAAGGAGCAGAGAAGAGATGGAGGGTTAGAAACGTCTGTCTTTAAATGATCTGAGCAGGTATAACTTCAGAAAGTAGAGGTGTCGCCTGCTTGTCCTTTACCTTCATGTTTTATCCGCCTCTACGCTGATGATACCCTCCTGTTCCTGAATTTACTCCTATCTGCAAATCAAAAAGGAGGAACTCCTAGAACTCCAGGGGTGAATCCCTGTGTCCACACCTAATCCAGACTATATTAACAAATGTGGATGTCAATCTGGACAAAAAGCTCCTGATGTTGTGTTGGTTGCATGGGGCAACAACAAACTCAAAACAAACATGGCGTCTGTGGAGGAGGTATTGCTAATGTTCCTCTAGCATGGAAGACAAAAACGGAGCTGCAAGTTCCTCACCAACTCATAAAGTTTTTCTTTTAAAAGTTCCTCCATTATTTCTTCTTCCTGTCTCACTAAAGCTGCGTATCAGGTAGAAACAGCAACACTGCCCCCATGGTGACCGGCGGTACTGCTCCGTTTGGTCCGTATCTGTAAGTTTTATGGAAACTTTCAGAAAAATGGAGGAAATGAACTCAGAGTACGGACAGAAAGCTCCGTCAGAGTCCAGATTTAATGTTGAGCATAAACATGGTTCCCACAATGAAAGTGGAACGCGCGAAGCGGAGCGAGACGTCAGAGTTTCCACTGAAAACTACGACTTGCTGTTTACATGGTGGCTGTTCCATGTAAACGAGAGGCCGAAACGCAACAACAGGTTTGCATTTCAGAACAGATGATTGATGAAAACTGAAGATCAGGTGGAATCCAAAGAACATTTGTCCAATGAGAGACCTGATTGACCCTCAGGTGTGAAACTGCCTCCATATTTTAATCATTTTTGCAGGAAGCCTCCGTCGTCCTGCGCCTTGTGTGGTATGTTTGTGAAACATCATCAGTCAGCCTGTCTTTACCTGCCTCTCTCTCTCTCCCTCTCTCTCTCTCTCTCTCTCTCTCTCTCTGTTTTCTTCCCTTGTGTTCCTAACGGCCACACACACACCTACTCAGGGTGTGTTAATGTGTGTATTGGTGTCTGTCTGCTCTTGCTCATTACCTCTCGATCTGCCTGATGAGTGTGTGTTCCATTGCTTTCGATTGTGTCTGTCTGAGGTGACTCATCCTCTCTACGCCGCTAATCGCCGGGCATTAGCTGCGATTAGAGCTCATTGTTGCTGGGGTTGGGTAACAGACGGTGGTTTTGATAGGGAAAGGAGAAACAGAGAGCCAGACAGTCAGGAGGGTTCAGCAAGACGGGATTTTGAACCCCGTCTGAAACGGATCCAGATATTTCACAACACGGCTGCACCCTCGCTGCACTAAAACATACTTAAATCATATTTTAGAGAAACTACAGCTCATCACTGACCACAACATGAAGTTTATAAAACATATTCTGAACATGAAATCGATCAGATGTGATTTACATCCTGTGAAGAGCTCACAGGTGATATTCAGGTAAAGAAAGTCAGAGTGGGCGTAAAAACAGGACTTTCTGCTCCATCCAACGTAAAACGTTTACATCTGTGATCAGAGTGCATCTCATTTACAGTCTTCAGTCACTCCTGTTGTTTTTCTGCCTCGTAACAAACACCATCAAACTGGAGTTTTTGCTAACGAGCCTGAATTACCTGAAAGAGGAAAAGCTTTGCTATGAATGATGGGAGAGTTGTGCGCTTATTATTAGGGCATCAAGGAATCCATTCTGTAAAATTAAGACTACAAAAGGGCCGTTCAGCCAATCTGTGCCATTTGCTGGTTGTAACTCTTGAAACAAAGTTTTTTTTCAGCTCTAAATCTGATAAAACACATATTGAACTCCTCAGTCCTGTTCCCTAAACTCATGTGAGGTCTAAAAAGCCTGTTTGAAAGTCTGTCAGCTTATTTCCTGCTGCTTCTCTCTGTGGTCGCTTGGTTCTCTGTAAGTATCATATCCACATTGTCAAACTGGTCTGAAATCTCAACAGGATGTTTTCTGTTTGTTGTGTTCTCATGTGGAGGCTGTTTTTTTTTTTTTTTTTAAATCTCTAATAGCAACAGCAGAGATTTCATCAGGACGGTGACGAGGAGGGAATCTTCCTCTGAGGAAAACCCGCACCTTAAAAGCAGCTCCACACCCAAACACGGGGCAGGATTCACCTCCACGCCGCTCAGGGAGGGATCCACGCCTGGGCTGTGTGAGAACAGCGTCTCTACGTCTTCCTCTGCACTGTCTGGATTTTAAATCTGAGCTCAGTTTGGTGATGAAGGAAGAGTTAGGGGTTCCAGAGGGTCCAAAGACCCGGGTAGGTCATACAAAACAGACCTCTGTGCGACTGCCATCAGGCCGGTTTTATCTTCAATCAGACAGAGAAGCTACTCTGTCTCTAACTTCCGGGTCACGATGATCAGACAAATTAAAGAATAAAATCAAAATCAGCCCGAAATTCTACTTTTTTTATTTGATTTTTATTAACAAACAGGATATTAAAAAAACAAAAAATTTTCATTTTCATTTCAAAAAGGAAAAAAAAAAGAAAACAAACTGTTTTCAATGTTTTTTTTGTTGTTGTTCATAAATGAGAATCAAGTCAACGAATGATGGAGGGATTCTTTTCTTTTTCTCTTTTTCGCCACTTTGATCGTCTCCTCCTCCTCTCTCACTAACCTTCTTTCTTTTCTCCTTTTTTCACCTCATTTCATCCACTATCTCTCTCTCTCTCTCTCTCTCTCTCTCTCTCTCTCTCTCTCTCTCTCTCTCTCTCTCTTGAGTCCCCCTCTTCATCCTTCATCACCGGAGGAAGAGGAGCGAGGTCTGTTTGAAGTTGGCGTCCCTCCCAGATGCAGTAGGCACACCTGGAGGCCAAATTAGTGGTGTTGTCCTCTGGACACACACACACAAACACACACGCACACACACACACACACACACACACACACACACACATTTCCATCCTCACATCAAAGCCTGGTGACTACAGGGCTCAGAGGAATAAATACAGTTTACCTTTAACTCTACTGACTGACCGGCTTCCTCTGCCCACACACACACACACACACACACACACGCACACACACGCACGTCCAGCTCTAACAAAGATCTGCAGCGTATGTTTGTGTGTTTACTCCTCTAACAGGGGTCAAAGGTCGCTGTGACTAACACCAGGACGCCTCAGACGGTGCTCAGCTTACCTGTGTTTACACCTGAGTGTGTGTTTGTGTGTATGTAATATCCTTTACAAACACACACAGTGAGAGAGAGAGTCAGTCATGGATCTGACGCCCTGAAGCACAAACCACATGAACTCTCAGACAGAGCACCGAGCGGCCTCCAAGACCCAAAACACTCAGAGAGTTCCTGAATTTTGTGACATCATCAAGGGCAAAAAGGACGTTAACATCAGTTCTTAAAGAAACAGGAGCCAGAGCAGAGTTTGAAGGAGGAAATAAGGCTTCAACAAAACACCAGAGAGAGAAAAACAGAGATTTAACCGAGCTGGAAATCTGAAGCTGACCTGTTCACCTCCTTATTTAGCTACAAAAAGCTAAATAAGTCGGTTTGTTTACGTGCAGTTTGAGGAGTGTGTGTTGGATGCGTGCAGTATCTGAGCCCTGCACGCTGTCAGCTCAGGGTGTTGTTGTCTCTGCAGGAACAAAAGTCAGTCTGAGAATATTCTCTGTGTTTTTGTTTACGTCTGCAGACACACACTGAAGTCCTGTTTGCTCCGCTCTGCAGGACGGATCCCGTTACACGCCGTCCTGCAGCATCGACTCCGTCACCCCGTCACACAGCTCTCGTAACACAGACCCGATGAACCTGCAGAGAGAGTTCAGCTCCTCCAGAGAAGACGAACGTGCAGCGATGATGTCACAGCCGGCAGGAAACAGACGCCCATGAAGCATCAGTAAGTCACCTGACCGCCGTCATCATCCGGCTCTCACAGGGTTTCACCACAACATCACAAGTTCAGATGTGCTCATGGCGTCTGTCACATGTCATCCATAACTCTGCTTCCCATCAGCCCTCTCTTCCTCCATCGTTCAGAGGCTGCACGTGCTAAAAATACCTCCTGCTCAGAGCACAACGCTTCAGGATTTATGCAAGTTTGTGGCACAATTTAGGAAGACATGCAAAATAAAACGCTTCAAACGAAGGGAAAAGAAAGTTCCTGCCATCAACAAAAACACTCAAAACCAAACCTCATCATTTCACAACTCTGGCTCTGTTTTAAAATTTGATTCATTTGGGGATCTTAATGACTAACAGCTGCAAAAATATTTCAGATTGCACAAACAGGCTGCTTCATGAGCTGTTCGAGTCATTTTCCTGCAGCCTCAGTGCAAATCCAGCAACCAAATGAGTGAGAGGATCACAGAGAGAGACTTGAGTTTCAGTTCAGTGTTTTTCTTGTGATATTTTTCAGTGGTGGAGTGTACCCACTTATTTTTCAGTCAGCATTGAGTATACCCACTTCTAAACACCCGCCCCCGATGCGCACCATTCAGTAATATCTAACTGCCAGATTGACCTTTTTTCCCTGAAGGATGGTGAAGCCATGACCCACCCTCCTCTGCTTCTAATTGGTTGGTACTCGCTGCCTTCACTGATTCAATTGGTTAACTTTAGGCATGCCGATTAAAATAACAAGTGTGTGACACTTGACTGTGAACGGCAGCAGAGCAAACCAAACAACAGAACAAGCGGCGGTGAGTTGAATATGAACAAGAATGCATCGTCAGCTTCAGATTTAAAGTATTTTATTTAAATAAATGTTCAAAATGTAACTGAAGCATGGAGCACTCTCCTCTCCTCTAAATAAAGGCATAAATGCCCCAAAAATATATTTAAAAAAATAACCAAAACACCATGTTTGTCTCATGATAAATACATTTTACATTCATCCATTCTGCTTGTATGACCAGTAGTAACTACAAACTGCTCCTAATTAAGTCATGATGATTTTATAATAGTGAGCAGGTAGAAATGACAGATTTTTGATTTCTGGTTCTAAAACCGTCTTTTTTTCTGTACTACTTAAAAAAAGGTGAAAATTTAAGGTAAAAAATTTAGAGTATACCCACTTCTCAAGGGACCACTACACCACTGATATTTTTTATTATATTAGAAAGAAGTTGAATGATTTCTGTGTAATGTAACATGTCATGACGTAAGTCAATAATTCATAAAAAAAAAAAACTGTAATGTGAGGAAAAAAAAATGTCTGATAAGATTTAAATTAGGGATGCACCGATGCGGAATATTTGGCCGATACGATGTTAATATTTCTGTTATGGTTGATAACAGATATTTAACGATATCGATAATTGTTGAAAAAAAAAAAGTTTCTGAGATGATAAAATTTTGTACAGTGTGAAAATCATGCAAACTGAATTTTTTAATGTCTTCCTTTGCTTTAAGATAAGAGCGTTACTTTTTAACAACCCTCACAACCTGGAGCAGGTGTGTCATTAAACTCTCGACTCACTAAAATCCTGTGAGAAAGTTTGAATCACAAATTACAAAAAGGATCATAAATCAAAATAATATCCGGACAGAGTTACTGTAACAAACCAACCGGTATCCATGGCAACCGCCTCCAGACAAACACAAACAGAAACTAGACGGATACAAACATCAGTTGTTAATATCCATCCAGTTTTATTCATTAGAGTAAAATTGATATTAATGCTGATGTATCGCGTATCCCTAATTTTAATGTTGTAACGTTACAAGAACAAAGGTTTGATGTTATGAAATGACTCAAGCAAAATCAGTTTGTTAAAAAAAAACAGAAGATGAAATGTTTAAGGAAAAATTGTGATAATCCAAAAATAAAGTCATGTTGTGTGAAAACTAAACATGCATCAGTCGTCCGAGCATGTTTCAGATCATCAGGGTGCAGCAGCTTCAGGATGTGAACATGCAGACTGCATCAGGCTGACTTCCTGTCTCATTAACCTCATCCAGGTCTGGACTCGTTCTCCAAGACTTCTGCAGAAACTTCAGCTGGTGCTGCCAGGAAGAGGCCGGCTGCAGTCCCACCCAGACCTCTGAGGGAACGTCAGGTGTTTCGTTGTCAAAGGGAATCTAGTTAATGAGTTTTTGTTTCTCTGTGAAGCTGCAGAGCTGCAGGACGAGGCGTGACATCACATGAAAGCAAAACCGTCTCTGTGTTTCTCACGAGTCATGAGACGAGTCTGTGGCTCTGATTTCCCATCAGTCAGGAGACCAGATCACTCCGAGCGTACAGGGGATGTTTGTGTCTGTCAGATGGCTTCACACACACACACACACACACACACACACACACACACACACACACATGTACAGACAGACAGCGCTGCAGGAAACAACTGAATGCTTTTTATTTTGTAAACATGTTGACGCTTCATCAGCCAATCAGAGAGCCAGTTATTCACACACACACCTCCCTGGCCCAGACGTACATGCTCCAAGCGTTTCCAACATTTAACACACACACACACACACATGCACGCACAGGCACACACATTTTGACAGTTAGCCCTTGATTGTTCTCAGAAATTAGACCCAAACACACAAAGATGACAGGCCTGGCCCTCGGGACACACAACACACACACACACATCTTCTACCTGTACCTGCACAACAAACTCCAGGTCACGTGACTCTCTGCAGCGTCTAATTATGAGTTTAATCCTCTTTAATCACCTCTGATTAAAGTGTTTCTGATAATAACCAAAAACAGAAATGATTTCAGACGCTCCTCCCTCTCTCTCTCTCTCTCTCTCTCTCTCTCTCTCTCTCTCTCGCTCTCTCTCTCGCTCTCTTACAGTTACAGTAACATGAAAAGGTGTGACGTGTACCTGAGTGTAGTTTTGATTTGATGAAACTTTGCTGGAACTCGTCGTCAGTCAGGTAAAAAGAACATCAGTAGATTTAGTTGACTGATGACCGTGTGTGTGTGTGTAGGTGTGTGTGTGTAGGTGTGTGTGTGTGTGTGTGATAATTCGTTAGCGTGTCAGTGTTTCCAATCACAGCCACTGTCCCGTCCTTAGTGAGAATTATGAGTCTGCATTCAGATCAAATTGACACCTGTGTGTGGGCCTCAGGTGCGCTCATCCTGTTTGTTACGTGAGAGGTGTGACTCTGTCAGCCAATGACGTCACCTTAAATTATAAACTGGCTCCATTATAATTATTAAAGTCAGGGTTGGTGATCAGATTTTAACTTTTTGTTATTCTGGTTAAAATGATCTTTATGATACATGATGTGTTTTTAAAACAGAGTGAAAAATATCTGCTGTCTGCAGCAGGAGGAAATCTGGGAAACACCAGCCAATCCTAGCGTTAGGATCCAACTTGTTAGACCAATCAAATCCCATCCTGCCGTTCTGCCCGCCTCCTGCGCGTACACACTCTAGCCCTGATTCAATGCACCCTGATACGCTGTGCGTGGGAGGGCAGGGGTTAAACGGAGTCCTGAGGAGATGCTACATTCAAATTCATGCTAGCGTAGCGTTCCAGAGTGTGAAGGGCTTTTAAAGTCACTCTTCTCCACTGACAAAAACTCACGAACAGGTACTCGTTGGACCTCATCAACGTACTCTGTTTATTTTCTCTCACACGAACTGTAACAACCTTGTCGCCTTTTTCTGACGTCACTCAACTCAACTTACATGCGTCCCCCCCTTACAGTAGAGAATGTCCACATTTCTCAATACCCAAGCAAAAAAAAATAACATGGGGGGGGGAAACATGTAAAACACAATCAATACAGCCAAACAGGTCTTTGGGCAAATATTCAACAAATGCAAACCGTAAAACACAAGAAACCCAGAGAAACAGAAGAAAAAGGAAAAAAAACACATGAACATGAACCAGACAGTCACCCCATCACATAGTCCCAAAACCGGGCAGGGGGTCGTGAGGACCGACCAACCCGGGAGACCCTTGGTGGTGCAACTGCCTGTCCAGAGGGGTCACCAGCTCCTAGGCCTGCGCCAGAACCACAGTCCAAGTCCCCGCAATTCAGAGACACACCTGCAGGGCTACCAGGTGCGGCAGCCTCCCCCTGCAGTGCAGTAGGTGGGGAAGGGGCGAGGAGGCCACTAGATGGACCCTCCAATGGAGAACTCACAGGCAGATTGTAGCGCCGCAGCCTGTCCTGGTGGACGGTCTGTAGAGGGGGTTCCTCCCCAAATGGGCGACTCCAACCTCATCATTCCTGTCCATACGTCGTTGAACCAAATAAGGTCCCTTCCAGTGGGGAGCCAGTTTACGGCGGCTCTCCGTGGGGTCATTTAACCACACAAGGTCACCGACCTCATATGGTTCGTGCCTCAACTTGGTGTCATAGAAAGATTTTTGCCTCTTGCTCGCCACAATGTTGTTGTCCTTTGTCTGACTAAACTCAACTCTTACACTAGTTTTTCGTGACTACCATCCCTGCCTTTAACGTTGAAATAATTCAGCTCCATTCACACATGCACCTCGCTTCTTTTTCTTATTCAGAGCTGAATTCCACCAGATCCTCCTCTGCTCCGTCACTGGCTGAGCTGCATGTGTGAACTTGATCCTGAAAGACACCAGATGTGTCTCCACTGCGTTGTTTGTTTGTTGCTGTGTTGCTGATTTGTTGCTGTGTTGCAGAGATCATCAGGAGAGCATGTCGGACTGCTGTCCATGAGACTGACACGTGTTTGAGGAAAAGAGATCTTTGGTTAAAATCTGACTCTGCAGTTTTTATGCCTTCCACTGGATTGTTGTTGTTTGACTCTCTGCCTCCTCCTGCAGCTCTGTTATTTAAACAGAAACGTGTGTGTGTGTGCGTGTGTGTGTGTGTGTGTTCAGTGTGTTTGATTGAGCTGTGAGTTATCTCTTCTCTGCCGTGTGTCAGCGTGTGACCTTGGTGGGAGATGAGTTGTGTGAAAAGGGGGATTTCAGCCCAATCCTGCTCCTGACTGGCAACCCTTAAATCACTCCGTTTGGACCCCGGGGGTCACGGTGAAATCATGGCCGCCAGATTAGAAACACACTCTCTCTGCACGCCGTGCTCTCCATCATGATCTGAGCGACACTCTTTACTCTGCTCACACTTCAGGCGCCATTTTTTTTTTTTTTTAATATCATGAAATCAGACTTTTTTTCCGGCCGTGTCAGAAAGTCTAATGAGACCATTTTTACTAAAATAAGACAGAAACACGACTCGTGGACGAGCGGCTCTCAGACCAGGACTGGGAAGGATGTGAGGAGCAGCTCAGAAGGTGTTTTTCCTCAGAGCGTTTTCACCGACGGACTCAAACACATCCTCCACTTTCATTTTCAGACGCCTCTCAGGCGTGTTCCTCTCTCTCCTCTCACTCCTCTTCACTCTCTGCGTCTCCAGGTGTGGCTGCAGGGAAAGCCTCCGTGTCTCATATCAGCTGTCAGACTACATGACTCAGCGTGTGTGTGTCTGGATATCAATGACTCACACACACATATATGTACAGGGATGTACAGTACACACACACACATCTGCACCCACGCTTAGGAACATTATTTGCTAACAGCTTTAAGCTGAAATACACAAACACACACACTCGTAGGGCATTCCCATGTGTGTGTGTGTGTGAGTCAGCGTCTGCGAGCGTCAGACGCAGACGGAGGAATGTAAATAGCCGTGGTTGCAGGTTCAAATCCCTGCAGAATGTGAAGCAGCTCTTCATGGCTGCTGTTTGTTGTTTGGGACAGATTTACACACCGTCCTGTAATCTGACTCCACCCGATTTCACAAATCGCACCAAGATCAGCCGAGGAGTCGAACCCCGAGCGACAAACAACGAGCAGACGGAGGGTTGTGAAAGGGAAACACGCTGAAGGCTCTGCTGTGGAAACTTTCAGGAATGTCAGCGACGATTTTCAACATTGAGTTTCAAACTGAGGAGAATTCATCCAAAAAAAATGTGAAATTCTTCAACATACACACATGGGAAACCAGCACTGGATTTATCCATCTACGACTTGTTTTGAAGTTTAAAAAAAAAAGAGCAAATTTCTGTCGAGGTTTTCAAAACAGAGTCTGCAGAGGATCATCCTCTTTTTTAAAGTCTTTGATGGATGATTGTGTCTGCTACACTAAGTGGAAAAAGATGCAAATTTGCTCCATTTGGCATTGATTGCGGGGACACCTGTGGTCAGAACTGGTGGATGAAGACTCCACTTCCCATGAGCACTATCACCCGCTGTCGTACAGATGTGACTCTAAAAAGTGAGACTATTTCAAGTACAGGAAAGCTGCTTTCCACAGAACTAAACATTGAAATTGGATAAACTTCATATCCTTCCGTTTTTGAAATATTCAGCGTTTTCTCGGGTTTCTTCGCCCATTAAAATGAATGGAAATTATCCTTCGCCTTGGAAACCACACAGCTGATGATGTCATAAGGGGTGAGGGCTCTAAAGATAGGTTAAAAGCAGGAATGATAAGCTTCACTAGAATTTAGTTCTGCTCCCCATCACCATGGAAACCACACAGCTGATGATGTCATAAGGGGTTCTGAGGTTAAAATAGGGCCGGTGCAATTAGGGTTAGGGCTCAGCATTTGTGCTTGTTTTGATTGTGTTTAGGCCGTTTTTCAGGGGTAAATTTATCCCCCAGACCTAAATTTAGACCCTCAGACTGACAGTCAGAGTGCAGCTACAGAAAGTCCTTACAGGGCACTCTTGTATCTACAGTTAGAACTTGTAGGGAAAAGTAAAAGTAAGATCAAGAGAGATCTCTTTCAGGTAAGAAACGGCAAAGCTGTCCGACACCTGATGAACTGCAGAGTCTGAATCTCCACTTTTTGTTCTGGAGCCAGCTTTAGGCTGGTGAAATGTGAAGCTGAAGTGGTCTGAAGTCTGCTGTGCTGACACGTCTGCACCTCAGAGGAAACATCATGAGAGTCAGAGCCGTCCTGACGGAGGGATGTGAGAGAGTCAGCCTGATTCTCCAAGTTCCTGTGAGTGTGTTTATGTGTGTGTGCATGCTGAAACACCTGTGTGTGTGTGCATGAGTGTGTTCCTACTCATTCATTCCCATCCCTCCTGCTGCAGGTGCTTCATTCATCCAGCTCAGAGTTTCATTCATGAAGCGAGCTGCGGGGGAAAAACAACAGGAAGGATGTTAAACGGGGCGCATTGTGTGGCCTCAGCCACACATCCAGCACTCATTTCTCACACTTTTCATTTTAAAGTGGACGAAGGGATCGAGTTCACAATGTTGGGAAACCATCAGAGAGGTGATTTCCACACTTCTGGAAAAGTCAAACCCTGAGCCAGATTTTATCTGCAGCTGGAAACACCGGGGTCAGAGAGCCGCAGGTTTCACTGGACTTTCATTGTTGTGGAGTTTTCACTGTCAGTCAGCGACTCTTAACTAAAGGACAGAGGAGAGGTTTGAGTCATGATGGTCTGATCTGGTTCAGCAAAGATCGCGCAAAAAACATAAATATGGAGATGAGTTGGAACTCAGGAATAAAACTGATGAATAACATGGAAACGTTATCACGTACCATGTTTCATCTTTCTTTCCCCGTGTTTGAATACAGAGCTAACCAAACATCAACCAACTTCGCAGCTTCCTTTCCAAATATTTAAAAACTTCCACCAGGTCCACCTAGTCCACCAAGTCCACCAAGTCTACCAGGTCCAACAAGTCCACCAAGTCCACCAGGTCCACCAAGTCTACCAGGTCCACCAAGTCCACCAAGTTTACCAGGTCCAACAGGTCTACCAAGTCCACCAGGTCCACAAAGTCCACCAGGTCAACCAAGTCTACCAGATCCACCAAGATCACCAAGTCTACCAGGTTCACTAAGTCTACCAGGTCCACCAAGTCCACCAAGTCTAGCAAGCCCACCAAGTCCACCAGGTCCACCAAGTCTACCAGGTCCACCAGGTCCACCAAGTCCACCAAGTCCACCAGGTCCACCAAGTCTACCAGGTCCACCAAGTCCACCAAGTCTACCAAGTCCACCAAGTCCACCAAGTCCACCAAGTCTACCAGGTCCACCAAGTCCACCAAGTCCACCAAGTCTACCAAGTCCACCAAGTCCACCAGGTCCACCAAGTCTACCAGGTCCACCAAGTCCACCAAGTCTACCAGGTCCACCAAGTCCACCAAGTCCACCAAGTCTACCAGGTCCACCAAGTCCACCAAGTCCACCAAGTCCACCAGATCCACCAGGTCCACCAAGTCTACCAGGTCCACCAAGTCCACTAAGTCCACCAGGTCCACCAGGTCTTGGGCATTAGCTCTGTCCTTCTCTTGCCCACCAGCTGCCTCCTGCTGCATTTTCAGATTTTCACAGACCAACATCAGCAGAAAGCCAGAGTCACATGACGACAGATTTCTCAAAGATGAAGCATCAAAAACAGAAGTCACACTTCCTTATTATCCGTCCACATCATGAAGGACATCACCTTGATGCTCTAGGATGCTGTCTTCAATTTTGTCTGATCAGGAAAAAAAAAAGCAGCTCAAGATTTTTGTTCTGCTGCACAAGAAATTAGGCCGGGTTTAGGCCGGGTTTAGGCCGTCACCAAGCCGAGATCAGATCACGATCTCACTCTTGTGACTTCAGCTGTTTGGTGATCCTGCTCCTGCTCTAAGCGTGTCCAAACCAGATGGTTTTTATCTTGACTAGTGATGGAATATAACCTCTTTGGATGCATAGCTCTCATAATTCACAGCGTCCTGCAGGAAGCTGTTATCTAATTTTCTAAGTGGTTACAGTCAGAGGTTTGTTCGTCCATAACAGAGAGGGTTTAATGTACACATCTGTAACATGTCTGTAATAACTCTCCACACAGAGACACAAACACAGCCCCAGTTAGCTAACCTCTCCTGGATCCAGGTTTGTTTTGGACCCTCCATTCTTCAGAAGTGACTCAGAGATGTCCCAATCTGAGTACAGGTGAGTTAATCCACCTGGTCTCCCTTTCTCCACACCCTGAGACGATCAGGACCACACCGCCCACTCTTTAACCTCCGCCTGAATCACCTCGCCCCGCTGCGACCACAGCAGACCCAGCACACCACCACAGGAACGTTAGCTAAAGCTGCCCTGAGCTAACGATAGCTTTAGAGCTTAGCCTGTCATGAAACTGGTTTGGAGAAGCTTTGGAGTCTTTAACCCCCGTTTCCTGCTAATCCTCAGGGATCGGTTCTGAATAGTTTCCACTCGTTGACTCGTGTGCGGTCTGACGTGTGCAACATGAGAAATTAGCTTACGCCAGTTTGTTGTTGCTTGTTTGTTGAGGGTAGTTAGATGATCCTCTGACATGACAAGCGAGCTGCAAACACAGAAACACACACAAACACACACTGACACACACCGATGACTCCTGAGGTGTTTAAAGCAGAGATCCTCTCCATCACACCTGGTCTGGAGTCATGATTCAAACCTGCTGCTATTTATAAAGTGTGTGGGTTTTTTTTTAACTTACTAACATCAAATAAAGAGAAAGACGTGTGTCCCTCCCTTCAGTTTCAGCTGTGACTGAAGCTGAACATGGCATATATCTGAGTTACATGATCTTCTCTTCTTCACAGCTCGTGTTAAATGTTTTAGTTATATAACACGGCTTTGTTTTGTAACGTATGCCTGCTTCTTACTTCATGCTGTTTGTAATGTGACCACCATCTTTCTCAAGCTGTTTGGACTGTAAACATTGTTTAAAGGAGGTTATTCCTCTCCGCACATCCATCACTGTTTGGTTTATGTGTTTCAACCGTCTGAACGAGGGTTGTAATTTAGTTCCGAGGGTTAGACTGACACCTATAAAGGACCTTATCTGTGGGGTAGTACTTTCAAAAGGTCGAATTAAACAATTAAAAATAGATAAATAAATGTGCCCCCCCCTCAACATACACACATTTTCTTACAGCAAATGCTGGATGTTGAAATGCTGAGCCCTAACCCTAACCCTAACCACACCAGTCCCACATATAACTCTGGAACACTTTATGACATCAGCAGCTGTGTGGTTTCCATGGTGACAGGGAGAAGAGCTAAACTTTAGTGATGTGCATCAAGCTAGCTCTAAACAACTTGCGTGAAATCATTAATGCTAATCAGGGCTCAGTATAAACTTTCTAAAACATCCGCACTATGACTCCACCTCTGATTTTTGTTCATTTTGTCTCTTTCTTGCTTTTAAAAGCCGGTTATTAGAGCGAGTACGACAGCTGGGCTAACATCAGCAGCTTTGTGGTTTCCATAGCGACGTGAACAGAATCTTGAACCAGAAGAGCAAAACCAAACAATTGCTTTGAACTATGGGTAGTCAGGAAAAATGTGGATAAACCTCTGTTTGGAACCCTTAAACTAACCCCCCTTATGACATCATCAGCTGTGTGGTTTCCATGGCAACAGATCATCTCCATTCAATTTAAGAGAGCAATTTTTTTTTTTATTTATTTTTTTTGAAATGCTGAATATTTTAAAAAGTATAAGGGTTACAAATTTGAATCATACACGCACAATTCTCCTGAACATGCTGAACATTTTAAAATTTGAACGCTGAAAATTTGTTCGAGGAGCAGAGAGCCAAAAAAAAAAAAAAAAAAAAAAAAAAAAAAGCCAAGAATAAATAGATCTCTTAGCATTTCAACATAATGACTTATTAGGGAAAAAAAAGTAAAAATGGAGTGAAAGTTAAAGGTAGTAAGATGGCAATGAAAACATGATAAAAGACAATAAAATGACGACGACATCCCATAAAAGCAAGACGGTAAAAGTGTGTTTAAAGAAGGAATTTAAAAGATGAAACTGAATTTGCGAGCCTTAGTTCAGAGGCCCTGATGGAAAAGGTTCCTCTGGTTTAAATGACCAGGAAATCTCACCTGGGATTCTGAGGCTGTCTGCTACCATGATGCTCTAAAACTCTACTACCTGGATGTAAACAGTCAGATGTTTAATTTTATTGTGGTGAGGATTTTCAGTTGTTCACACACTCACAAACAGTAGATGTGTCACACTGAGTTGCTGTTGTTGGTTTTAAAGCTGTTCAGGAGTTCAAACTGAGTTCCAGTTAAAAGTTAAGTTTTAAGAAGAAGAAGAAGAAAAAGAAGAAGAAGAAGAAGAAGAAGAAGAGGAAGAAGAAGAAGAAGAAGAAGAAGAAGAAGAAGAAGAAAGGGAAAGTTTTGATTTAAGAAGTGTCTTCAAAGAGATGTAGAAATATGTGGATGTGTTTGTTTTGAAGCATGTCTTAGTTTTTCTTCCCTGCAGCAAAAAGTGCATACAATAACACACAACAGACTCAGTGTGTGTGTGTGTGTGTGTGTAATAAACAGCTCTATAAATAACACAGAGGAGGAGACACTCGGCCGTTTTGTTGTGGTTTGATGTTTTGTCGCTGGAGGATCCTGCAGACACAAAAACATCCCTCGGCAGTAATTACCGTCTCCGTGGACACTGACGAGTGACGGGCATCCTCTCAGCCAATCACAGGCCAGGGAGGGGACAGAGACGCTTTGACTGCGCCCCCTCTGGAGCTGTGTTTGTGAAACTGCAGACAAAACAGATAAACTTGTTATTAATGCATGATGTTTTGACACAGAGACGTTTCCACTTTGACTTCAGTGCAGAGGAAATGTCTTTTCAAATTAAAAGCCTTCACATCAGGTGGTTTTTATTAGCTTAATTTATTTCATGTGCTGATTTTTTTTGTTAATATCCTCTGCAGCACATCATCCTGCACAACAAAGCAGAAACAGGGCACTTTGTGGCAGACAATTTTAAATTAATTTAATGTTTTTTCAATTTAAAGTTCGTTTTAATGCATGAAAATAACTTCTTGTATGACAGGTAGGATGATTGACGAGAGAAAGAAGGCTTTAAATTTGAAATCCGTTGCTTTCGCTTCTCTGTCAGGTGACCTTGACCTTATTTTATTCCTGATGATAAAAACAGAAATAAAGAAACGGGCTAAACTTAAATATTAATCTTCTCTCTGAAGGTTGTTGTCACATTTTCTTGTCTTTGGTTTATTTTGAAAAATGGAAAAAGGCGTCATTTCCTGTTTCTTAATTATTTATATCCTGTCTAACTTGAAATTATATTTTTATAACCTGATCTTGAGGATCCTGTTTTGGTGATCATAAAGTTGGAGTGATCACAGCGTGATGAGCACGAGGAGGCGGAGTCTCTTACTCTGAAGGTAAACAGGAAACACTCTCAGAGTCAAGGATGCGTTGCTTTGATGGTCAAGGTTAGGAGAAGCTGTTTTTGTTCTTTTGGCTGAAATATTGCTGCCTTGAGGCACCTGTTTCCCTCAGATCACCTCGAGTCAGAGACATGAAAGAGACTCGAAAACATGGACGTCTGCTTCTGAACGCCACGTGGTTAAAGTCGGTGACGGCTGATGTCAGGTGACGTCTGGAAACCTGCAAACAGGCACAGAAATCTGACTTTTTGGAGACGTTTTTTGAGAGTCCGAGCTGCGCCTGTGTCTTTAAGACCAGATGAAATAACTTTAATATTAAAGAGTGAAACATTTAGATTGTCTGAAGACAAACATGCATGTATAAAGCATGAGGAATCACTGCACGTATGTAAGTGTGTGTGTGTGTCTAAGTGTGTAAGTGTGTGTGTTCTGAGAATAGCTCCACACAGGAAGTCTAAATCTGGCCTGGACCAGGAAGAAAAGTGTGTGAGGAACAAACAAATCAGGAAATCCTCCCCCCCTTCCTCCAAATCATACGCAGACACAAACACATGTGGTCCGTCCGCTGGACACGGAGAGGACAGACGACCTCTGAGTGAGTTTTCATGTAAAGACTGAAAATCAATCTGCGTTTCTTACAGGTTGTATCGTGTAAAAGTCGATGACCTGAGTGTGTGTGTGCTGCTCTCTGAGCCAGCAGATATCAAACCGCCTCTATTGTTCGTAATGAAACTCCAAACATGGAAAAATCTGCGACAGGAGGATAGAAGATTTGTTCCCAAACATCTTAACACCTGCTTATGTTACAGAGTTTGTTTATACCCAGATGACTGAGTATGATTTCTAAATTTGGCTCTAAAACTTGATCCTCGTGTCATTTTTAAGCGTTTAACTCAAGCAGCATCCTGCGCTCTGAAAATAAGAAGCTGATGCTGACGTGATAAAAACTGCAGTTCCTCCAGTGTCCACTAAAGAAGACGGACAGTGACAAACAAGGGTTGGTATCAGCGTTGCCAGATGGGAAATGTAAAATGATCGTACCAGAGCCTCAAAATTATCGTATTTTGGGGGAAATTATCGTACACCCGACAAAATAATCAAAACAACTGTCTGATCCCTCTGTTTAGTGTCCTAAAGGCACTTTTGTGGGCATTCATCGCCCTGCCCCACATCAGCAGCATTTTTCTCTCAACTGACTGACTTCCTCCTGACGGAGCTCCTACGACCGTGATTGGCTGTCAATCGTTCTGAGACGAATGACACTTAAACTATGATTGGCTGGAAACGTCACATGATATAAGATGCATTTAGGGTTTACAGATAAATCCGTCAGACTGGGGCAGATCTGTAACAACCACACGAAATTATCAAATTATCGTACATTTAGCCTTTTTTGGAATTATTGATCGTACAGAGGGCTAAATTATCGTACAATTACGATAATTATCGTATCGTTAGATGTTTGTTTAAATGTGTCGTTGTTATTTCTGTTTGTCTCGTAGTATTTTATATGACGGCTTCCTCCATTTTTAACCAGTTTAAGAATCATTTACATAAAACGTTATTTGTTTTGAAAGTATATTTAAAATATCTGATTTCCAAACTTGCTAATATGAGTTTTGTCCTCCTGATTCAGTCCGTCATAGACGTCAATGTTTCATGTTTGTTTAGAATTATTTTAAATTTCATTTTTTACAGTGTAGGAGACTGATAGAATCAGATTCATTGGAACTGGGGTTGTAGATCTGTCTGTCTCAGACTGCCACAGCAGACATGTTAAAGTGATTATATTATTATTATTATTATTATTATTATTATTAATAATAATAATAATAATAATAATAATAATAATAATAATAATAATAATAAAAGACTTTTAATTTGAAAATAAGAAACAAAAAGTCTCCAAGAAGAGATGATTTATAAAAGTTAGATTATAATCTGAGTCGTACGGAACTGAGACAAGACTTAAAGACGGTGAGATGAAAGAGAAGAAAAGAAAGAAAGAGAGGGAGGAAGAAAGGATGGAAAACTACAGAGAGAGAGAGGAAGGGAGGGAGAGTCCTGAAGTAATGAGAGGAGAAAGATGAAGGGATGTGGAGGTAAGTGAAAGAGAGAGAGGGGGAAGGAAGAAGAAAGGGAGTGAGGATGGAGGAGAGAGAGAGAGAGAGAGAGAGAGAGGAAAGGAGATGAAGAGAGAGAGAGGAGAGAGAGGGAGAGGGAGCATCTGTTTCCTGTCTGGGGTCCAGCTGGAGGAGGAACAAACGACAAAAGAAGAAGAGGAGGAGGAGGAAGTACTGGGCAGCCTGAGAACCTGTGACACACACACACACACTCACACACACACACACACACACACTTCCTCAGGGAAAAAACGAATCTGACTTCCTCCTGTGTGTGGATGTGAGCGTGTGCATGCAGAAAGAAGAGTTTGTTTTTCTCACGTACGTAAAATCTGATAAAAAAAAATGACAAAACAAACAGAGTTTAGACTTAAAGTGAGGCTGAAACAGACGTTTAAAGCTCCTCCTGCACAGACTGGATGGAACTTTAATCCTGTGAAGATAAAGAGAAATGATTTCATGTCTCTAGATTTCGAACCGGGGTCAGATCTCACCATGAAGTGGACGAATAAAACTCACCTTACTTTCATTTTAACATCACTCGTATCAGGCATCTTAATTATCTGAAGTGAAAAACGGTTGATAATGTAAAATAAAGTGAATAAAATAAACGAAGGCATCATTTTTCATGTATTTTATTAACATACTCACATGATGTAGGAGAAAAGTCTTGTTGTGTTAAAAAGATCTGTTATTAGGAGTGTCTGAAAGCCAAAAAAATCATCATAATATTGTCAAAATTATCGTATAAAACACCTTTTTTGAAGTAATAAGATGTTTACGTTGGAGTTTTCCATATAAATAAACTTTATTTCTCCAGTAACAACAGGTTCATGTGTCGCTGTAAGTGTGAGAAGAAGAAGAACAGAGTGTAAAGCTGAGCAAACCACACGAATAAACAAGTGATAAATAAAGTTAAGAAGAAGAATTTAAGACGGAAAGGAAAAAAAAACAAGTTTTAAAGGAAGTTTTAAAACTTTGAGTCGAGTTTTGAGAAAGCGTTTGTAATAATGTGACGGATAAACATCAAAACACAGGAAATAAAATAAGTTTCTCTTCAGATTATGAAAAAAAAGAGACGAGAGAAAAAGGAAAGAGAGCGAGAACAAAGGAAGCAAAAAGAAGGAGAGAAAAGAGAGAGAGAGAGAGAGATGCAGGGCGAGAGAGAATCAAAGACTACAAAGAGAAATGAGCTGAATGATCAAAACATCTCCCCTTCTTTCTGTGTGTGTGTGTGAGTGTGTGTGTTAGAGGTACAGTGTGTTTCTTTGCAGTGTGTCGCCATCTAGTGTTCAAACTGAGACCTCTGTTTGCTCTTCCTGATGCTCCTCGGAGCTCTCGGCTCTCTGACGTTAATAAACTTCTTATTCTTCCGTCCTTCAACAAAATATCACAGATTTTCACATTTTAAAATGCTCGGCATGTTCAGGAGAAGTGTGAATGTATTTCACACATTTCTAACCCTTTTACTTTTGAAAATATTCAGCTTTTTAAATGTTTGGCCCATTAAAATGAATGGTGATAGATTTTCACTATGAAAAACCTTCAGCTGATGATGTCATAAGGGGTTAGGGCTCAGCATTTCCACATCGTGTTATCAGAGTGAGAGAGAAATCAGGTCCCCTCAGGGTTCTTTGATTACCTCAATCATGAGTTTGTGCGAGTAAACACGAGTCCAACACCTTTCTTTGTTTTTCATTCACAAAAGTTCAGTGATTTTTTTTTTAGCACATCAGACAAGTTCTATCCAAGCGGCAACCTCCGGTCTGAAAATATGAGACAATGCGGAAGTGCTAAAGTCTGCTGTTCCTCGAGTGTCCGCTTGAGGCTCCGGAAGTACCGGAAGTCACAAACACACCAAGCCAAAAAAAGCCGTTTTCACAGCCAAAATAAGCACATTTACAGCCTGGTACAAAGAATGTCTCCTGTCTGAATCGCTAATTTCACTAACGGCACGCACTGTGGGGGGGAATTTTTTTCTAAATCGGCAGTGTCCACAATATCAAGCTCGCCAGTTCGTCCAATCAGAGGCACAGCTCAGATCACGTGACTGTGGAGCGTCCTATGGTTGTTACTGTGGAGACCCACAGCATGCCTCATTTCCAATATGGCAGCGCCGACCGTTTGGCTTCAAAAGTCTGTTTCAGGAACAGACGGGTGACGTCGCGGAGACTACGTCCATTAATTATACAGACTATGGTTCTATCCCAACCTTGGCCTCATGGTGACTTGTTGATTCGAGGAGAGTCAACGAGTCACGATGCATCCGATCTGATGCATTTATCTCTCCTTTAATAGCAAAAATTCGCAGTACAATAAAAATGGAATCATTGAGCAGTGATCGAGGAACTGAACCTGAGCAGCAGCTGTCAGTATATTTGAGGTAGGTGATCGCGCCCACACACACATACGCAAACACGCAGACACAAATCTTCGCGTGTGTTACCACAATCAAGTCGGCTTCATCTACGATCTCTTGACAGAGAAGCTGCTCCATCTACAACCTCCAAAACAAGATGATCGAACAAATTAAATAACAAAATCAAAACCAGCCCCTGGTCTGAAATTCAACTTTCCTTTATTTGATCTATATTAACAAACAGGAAGAAATTTTCATATTTTTGTTTTCATTTCAAAAAAAGGAGAAAAAAACAAAACTTTTCAATGTTTTGCTTTTGATTTATAATTGAATATCAGCTGAACGAATGATACACGGTTTGAGGAGTTAACTTCAGCTAAGTTTGGTTCGGTTAGTCCTCCATCCTGTGGAACAATTACCTGAATAAAGTTTCTTTTCTTCTGTAAAATCTGTGAGTGAGATGTTACAGATGTTACAGATGTTTGACCGTCAGAGTGACGGAGCCGACAGCAGCAGGTTGAGTCGACCTTCTTATGTTCAGTTCACTACGATCAGGTCGGGACTTAACGACCTGCAGAGAGAACCAGAACCAATAAAACGGCACATTAACCAAATCAGGAGAGAGAGTGAAGAGAAAGCAAAATCAATCTGCGACTGACTCTAAAAAGAAAGTTCAAATTACTGAAGTCTGTTCGTGAAAGAAGACGCTGAGTGAAGAAAACAGTTTGATCAAAGGCTGATATATGGGCTGCTGTTTGAAGAGAGAGAGACACTCACCAAGCTCCCGTTAAGGTTTCAGACTGATTTTAAAAAAAGGACAAAAGAGGAGTTCTGATGCTGAATCAAAAGCTTAAAAAACAGGCACTGCAGGGGACGGCTGAAGCCGGACGGCTGATGAGGGACGGCTGATGAGGGACGGCTGATGAGGGACGGCTGATGAGGGACGGCAGAAGTCGGACGGCTGAAGACGGACGGCAGAAGACGGACGGCTGAAGAAGGGCGGCAGAAGACGGGCGGCTGAAGACGGACGGCTCGGCTCCCTCTGAGCTTCAACCGAGACGTCGAAACAACTTCATGTAAAGTCAACGCAAAGACCTGAGCGGACGTGTGTTCCTATTGGGTGACTCATTTCATGCAGACAGAGTGAAATGAGTGGCCAAACTGAGTTAAAATCAAAGTGTCAGAGAAAAAGAGGAGTTGAAAAACAGACAAATGTACAATGCTAACCTAGCAGCAGTGGCTACGTTTAGAGTTGCTACAAGAAACTGCTGACCCAATATGAAACATCCTCACACCTCAAAGGAAGTGTCACCAACTTAGCAACTCTGCGCTATATACAGCGAGTTTTCAGACGCCTCTGACAATGTTTGGAAGCGTCAAATCCAAGGGGCAACATCCGTTAGAGAAAAATGAAGCCAATGCTGAAGTGGTAAAAGTTGCTGTTTATGGAGAATCCACTTGAAAGACATCAAGACAAAAAATCAGACCTTTACGTCATTAGAAAACATATTTACAGCCTGGTTCAAAAAACAGCTTTGATCTGAAACATCAATTTCTCTATCAGCACACTCTGTACGGGAGGTGAATTTTTTTCTAACTCGGCGGTTTAGAAGATATCAGGATCCCGAGTTTGTCCAATCAGGGCTAGGGCTGGGTGCTGATCAAAACATATTAAGCGACTTTTCAGACCCCTAAGGCAACTTTTCTGGAGTTTGCAGACTGATGTGAAAACATGTGTTGATCTCCAGCTTCGGCTGCTTCTCAACGGTTTTGTTTAGGAACTGATATCAAAGCGAAGATATTAGCATTGGTAGAGATATCATGAATTTTTGATTGATGCTCAGCCCTGACTCTGAGAAGGGATAAAGACTGGAAAGTGACCCCGTGGTTGTTGTGTTTCATGTGAGTGAGAGCAGAGAGTGACGTGGACTCAAACTTAGGCTAACCACTTGAGGGCTAACCTCACAAGGCGCTAAATTTAACCACTGGGCCATTTTTGCGCTCCAGTTGCTGTGTTTCTGAAGGACAAGTGTTTATCTTACACTTTATTTATTTATTTTATTCTATTTTATTTTTTGGTTTGTGTATTTGTTTGAATATTTCAAACATTTGCAAAGCTAGCATGTTAGCTTAAAGTGACTACGACAACCAACAATGGTATTTTTAGATAACGTTCACTATAGTAGAATAAGAAGTTTCCTCAACTGGAAATTTGGGACGTGAATTTGTGAGTTTGGTTCTGTTGAAGGTGTGGCTTTCAAACTCGCTTACTCGTGCTGCTTTCTGTGATTATCCTACTCCATATTTTAATTTGGCTCTATGTGAAGGATTCACCAGTTGCAGAAAACCAAAAACGTCACCCATCAGCCCTTTAAAAAATCATTTTAGCATAAACATGGATGAACTCAGATGTGCAGGTTTGGTTTACTCGCAGCGTCTCTTGATCTCTGTAGCTTCCCTTCTCTCTCTCTCTCTCTCTCTCTCTTTAAGGTAAAACAAGGTCAGATCACCTGTGTCTGTTTACTGTGTGTGTGTGTGTGTGTTAAATGTGAACATGGAGCTCAGGGTTGGTGGGGTCAGGTCTGGGGGGGGCTTCCTGCTTTTATGACCCCGTCTAATTCTTCCAGTAAAAGTCCACTGTAACTACAAATACTGCTCTCAGTCTGCATGAATCAGAGTTTCCAAAGTTCCTGCTCCAATGACCCCCCTCCTTGCTCTCTGCTAACACACACACACACACACACACACACACACACACACACACACACACACACACACACTGTCCTGCAGCAGTTGGAGGAAGCAGCCTGCAGAGAGTTATCGTGCAGAGACGGTTCCTCTCTGCTGGATGCTGCTGAGCTTTCTGTAACTATGAAAACCGTCTCCTGTCTCACTTTCTCCTCAGTCGCTCCAGAAATCCTTCGTGCAAAAACAAAGGTTTGAGAAAGACGTCTGTAACTAATGTGCAAACTAATCCTGACAGGTTTTTATGTGCACCCTCTCTCTCTCTCTCTCTCTCTCTCTCTCTCTCTCTCTCTCTCTCTCTCTCTCTCTCTCTCTCTCGGGGTTACCTGCTGGTCATCTCAGGGGCCTATCACGCTGCTCATACATCACGTCTTTATTAGGAGGAAGTCATTAGGTCTCTGCAGAGACCCAGCCTTGACCCCTCTGAAGCTGCATTAAAAACCTCGGGGTCAGGGCAAGGGGGGGGCGGGGCTTATACAGATGTTCAGCCAATCAAAGACGATGTAGGCACCCAGTTGGACTCTCTGTGTGTGTGTCTTTCATTTTCTGCATCTTACATCTGTTGAGGAAATTTCCAAAAGCGTGACCACATGAAGAAAACTCGCGGTGGTCACAGATCAGGAATTTCAAAGTTTCCATGAGAATTAACAGGAATTTGTATTAACTGCATTAACCTGATCATATACATGAACAAATATTAAACATTTTGGTTTGTTTTTAAGTAAACATACGGAAGAGAATTAGGGCCACTGTCAAAAAAAATTAACGTCCATTTTTTTATTATTATTCTCAGAATTCTGACATTTTTTTCAGTAGCCCTAATCATCTTCTGTACTGACGTGCTTGCAAACATATCTGAAGTAATATTTTTAAATGTCATTACAAACTAATTTTCTCTGAGTCTAACTGTCATTAATAGAGGCATAAATATTCATCATAAGTAAACAAACATGCAAATAGCAAAACATGCCTGAAACCATATTTATAAACGACATTAATCAGTTTTTAGAGCTGGAGAACTTTAATGGTTTCGTCTGTTGCTAAATGATAGAAAGTTAGCCGAATAATCAGTCCAACATCCACTGTTTTATAGACGAATGAGCGGGAAGATGAAAGCTGGTATTCATAAACTAAGCTAGCTAGCTAGCTAGCAACATAAGCTATGTTTTTAACTTAAGATCAGGAACTGACAGAATCCTTTTTTTTCTTTCTAGCTAGCTAAATTAGTGGAGCCAAAATAATTCAGTGCCACAAAGTGTCACAAAGTTCAGCTAGCTAGCTAGCTATCATTGCAATTCATTTATTAATCAGTGTTAGCTCACGACAATGCAAATTACTGACGTCTGTCAGTTGGTGGTCTAATCTGGCTAAGCTAACAGGAAAACTGGCTAGCTAACTGGCTAGCTAGCCTGTAAAAGTTCTACACATTTTGATGAGTATTTGTTAGTTGAACTTAAATGTGAACATCACTTTAAGTTAAACCATCATCAAGTTTAATCTGACAGGACTTCTAGAGTCCAGATCCAGAAACGTGGTCTCAGTGGAAACGCTGTAGGCTGGTGAAGCAGAGACTGATGAGGATCAAATGTGTTTGGGATTGTTTGTACTTGTGATTTGTGGTACACAGCTGAGTTTGCATTCAGTCTTCTTTCAAAGGAGATTATTTTTGAAAACCTTGTTTAACTTGATAAGAAAAAAAAATCCAGAAATTCCACAGAAATTTTCAGGAAACTTTCTGTAAATTCACCCGAAATTTCCCCCCTCTTTGTAACCCTCATGAAGCTGTTTCTGTCCTTTCTGTTTCTTAACTTAACTTAGCAACTTAGCATGCAACGTTAGCAGAGATAAATATGAGGGGAAAATATGTCTTCCTAACATTTACCTGGTTCTCCTCTAGGGGGAGCACCCTCGATTCGTGGGCACTCGTTTTGGAGACAGCTTTCAGGTCACTTATGAGTTCCTCCTTCATTTCCTGTTGATGTGACACGCTGCGCTCTAACTTCTGAATATTCCAGTAAATTTAATCTCAGAGGAGCTTGAAGCAGCTCTGTCCCTGACCTTTGACCTCTGGGGTTGTCAGTGACCTCACTACGTCGTGTCCGTGGATGATGAATGCTCCTCACTTTCAGTGGACGCTCCGATGCCTCCCCCCAGTGGGCGGAGCAGCCTGGGGTGTGCGTTTGAGTGACAGGAGGCGTAATGTGGCGCCGGGCGTCCCCGTACCCTCCATCTCCCCTCTTCACCTCAAATCTCAACTTCCTCTGCCCCGGATCCTCTTTCTAGGGGTCAAAGGTCGTTCATTAGGATGCCCCCTCGTGATGTCCCCGGTGATACACGTTCATATACACAGAGTGTGTGTGAGGGTTTGGACCCCAACAGGACTCTGCCAGGGGTGTGTGAGGGATGACAGCTGCCATCAGTCTCTGTGACACACACACACACTCCCACACACACACACTCTTCACCCTCAGGGGGATTGGTGTCCTGGCTTTGCCCTGAAAGGGAGTTGCTGACCGGTCACAGCGATGACAGAAGATGTGCTGCTCCATCACTGCACCGTCGCTTTAAGATGAACAGTTTTTTCTCTACTTTAAACAGTTTGTGTTTTCCACATCTTAAAATCTGTTACTCAAAGTTAAATTAACTTCATGCATTTAGATCTTTGTTGTAAAAACAGAAATCTGGGGCTGGTTGACTTCATGCAAATTGGTAGAAGCTCCAACATCTCTGCAGCAAGTGAACCATGCTGTTAAATCTCATTTTTTATTGTGCAGCTAAGTTTGAGTCAGAGTGAGTGCTCTGTCTTAGTGAGGATCTTTGTTGTGAGATAAGAAACATACAGTATTTAAAGGGATGTTTATGATATTTGTGAGGGATTTAAAAGTAGAAACTGTGTCTGCTGACTGAACCTGAAGCAGGAGACTTCACAGCAAACGCTCGCCATCATGCAGCTGATCTAAGAGTTCTTCCTGGACATTAAGGGGTTAAAATCTCAGCGAGACTTGCAGACATAAGGCCAGGTAGAAGGCGTTGGAAGTTAGAAGACAAGATTGAACTTTTCTTCAGATTGAAGCAGTCACTGAGACAGAGACAGCTTCGTGTTTAGATGCTCTGGAGGAAAAAAAATAAAACTGCAGTTCACCACCAGACCAGGAGAGGGCGGTAAGAAAAGAGACGAAGGCCATACAACAAAGATGAAACCAAGAGCTCTAGAGACAGAGGATTCAAAATGCCTGAAACACTCTTCTTAAGGTCTCCAGTTAAGAGCTTAAGGTCTCCAGTTTACAGGGTCACTCTTTAACCTGGAACACCGGGAGCTAACTCGTGCTAAGTGACGCAGCGTCTCATGTTTGAGTCAGACGATACGGAAATCTATAGAAACACTTCTGTGGAAAACCTCAGGGCCAGTTTTTCTTTGGAAGTAAATCATTTAATGCCTTAGAGAGAGAATGAATCATGGAGTGTAAACGATAATGGAAACTTTAATTGACAAAGTACATCGCTGTTTCGCAACAATCCCAACAGAAGTCTGCAAAGTCCTGGAGGGACTGGAAAAATGCACATAAAACTGGAGATGATTTATTTCTGTGCAAAAAAAACATCATTTTAAGATCAAAAATATACAAACAATACTCTATTTATGCAGAGCTCTTCAATGCAAACAAAATTCTCCTCGACTGCCAATAAAAACTAGTTAAAATGAGTATCAAACAATAAAAGCAAACAAAACAAGCACCAAAGTAATAACCTGTAATCAGATATAAAAACAAAGTTTTAATATCAACCCCACCCAAGCCACGCCCATCAGGATATGTGTCACTGAAAGCCTCCTGGGACGTTGCTCTGATTGGTCGTCTAAAATCGGAAAAGTCTCAGAAACACAGAGACTGAGCTTGTTAACAAACTGAGCCGTAAACTTTCTGTCAGGTTAGGAAATTTTCTCTCTCTCTCTCTCTCTCTCCCTCTCTCTCTCTCTCTCTCTCTCTCTCATTTTATGAGCTCTTGATCCGGTGTTTACACACACTCAGCGTTAATCACTCCATCAGGACGGCTCGTACAGGTCGAGTGTGTTGTTGAGTAATATTAGTGACGTCCCACATCCGACACTTTAAGTATAGCTTTCCCCCGTGTCTGCGTCTTATTCCTCTTCTTCTTCTGTGGTTTCAGAGCACTGCGTACGTTGTCATGGCTCAGTGACAGCTTGATGAGCCATTAGTCCTCATAATTTATCTGTGTGTTCACTCAGCTGCAGACTCTCTGTCTGCTGAGGGACGACGTGCCTTCTTTGTCCTGACTGCTGCAGGCGGCGAGGCCGGGCCTTGTAATACATACTGACAAACACACACACACACACACACACACACTCAGAGTCACACAGCAGTGACGTAAACACATGTATTGTTGTGTTTAATAAGGCCGTGTGTTGCAGAGCGTTGAAAGTTCAGATGATGATGTAAAGGTCAATAAAACTTTAATCGTTCTGAACATGGACTCAAAAATGATCCAAACAGGCCACACAGTCGCTGTTTACTCACTCAGGCTGAATTAGTTTGTGGTTCAAACTTTCATTTTAATTTGTATTTGAGTTTAGAAGCTGAAACTTTCATTCTTTTCATGTCAATCAGCCAGAAAATTAACTAAATAAATATAAAACTGGTGGCCACAGACAGTCTGATTTTATTAACATCCAGTTTGAGGTTGGAATGAACATTATCACAAACAGCTTAACCAGTGTTATAGCCTTTAGCTTGAGTTTTGGCCTGTAGCGTGTTTTAGCCTTGTGCTTGTGTTTTAGCCTTAAGCTCATGTTTTAGCCTTTAGTTCATGTTTTAGCCTTTTTGTTGTGTTTTAGCCTTTAGCTCATGTTTTAGTCTTTAGTTCATGTTTTAGCCTTCAGCTTGTATTATAGCCTTAAGCACGTTTTAGCCTTTACTTCATGTTTTAGTCTTTACTTCATGTTTTAGCCTTTAGTTCATGTTTAAGCCTTAAGCCCATGTTTTAGCCTTTAGTTCATGTTTTAGCCTTGAGCTTGTGTTTTAGCCTTTAGTTCATGTTTAAGCCTTAGTTCATGTTTTAGCCTTCAGCTCATGTTTTAGCCTTTAGTTCTACAATTCTACAATTCTACAGTTTCATTTAGCAGACGCTTTTTTCCAAAGCGACGTACAACACAAGCAAGAACTTTGACAAGAAGGAGAAACCTTTTTAAGTTCATGTTTTAGCCTTTAGCTCATGTTTAAGCCTTTAGTTCATGTTTTATTCTTAGTTCATGTTTTAGCCTTTGGTCCATGTTTTAGCCTTTAGCTTGTGATTTTGCTTTAAGCTTGTGTTTTAGCCTTTAGCCCATGTTTTAGTCGATGTTTTAGCCTTT